>OY725496.1:1262008-1840909 GCA_963281255.1 Aphrocallistes beatrix
ATATGTGGAATATATGAAAGTTTTACCACATTCAAATATACCTGCCACAAAGGCATGGCACATAACTTTCATATATTCCACATATGATATGTCAGAGTGTTCTAAATAGCATATTCGTACTCGCTGAACCTAGCCGAGAAGAACAAGGGGTCACTCGATATGGTTACTCCAAAATTTGGAGATCGGAATGTTTTAACATTCCTGGCCGTTGCTAGGAACGGGCAACCAAAATAATTCTCCAAATATGGTCAATATATATATCAAATTGCTGGAAATTTAGTGCTGGACACGAATTCAGCAATCAAAATATGATCTGGTGTAATCAAAAGAAGATATTTTGATAGATTCAATCCTGGTGATATCACATTATTATAATGTAAAATTCAAATATTAATAATTCGTTCAAAAATTAATATTTTAATTTGAAATTTGAAACATAAGGTGTACCAAATAAGAGTAATAAGTATATAAAAGGAGAAATTGATATCTCGAATAACTTCTGAGATACAATTAAAAATGTGTGACAAGCATTAGTAAAAATTGAAAGTGAAAATGCTGAGTCATCATGGATAAAATCGAAAAACAAATATCGTCACATAGGTGTACCAACGCTCCTTTACACGCTGATATGATTTTTTTTCATGTAGCTTATATAGTTTTTAAGATATAAGGTGTTTCCTGTGACATGCGAATCCGCTGCTGAATCCGCTGCTAACTTCACACTCGTATTTTAAAGCCAGAATTTTGACTGCATTGGTACTAATGAGTTTCCACTGTAGATGAGTGGGTATATTGTCCATTATCTCCAAAACTGGATCATCAGCGCTCATTTGAATAATGGGTATCCTATATAAGTACAAGCGAACCTACAACACTAATTGTGTACAAGTATACAAGTATACAAAATCCTAGCGTTTAAAATTGCTATTAGAACAACAGTGAACGTGAGTGAAGGAATTTTCACTGACAGTGCACATATCATGGTCTACTTACAGTCGTGTATGCTACCGAGAAGATCGAGACATAAAAGGCAAATTAATGGGATATTCGGCTCTTAGGATAAGGATGGGAAATATAAATAACCTGATTCTAGAATTGCAAGAACATAACATAATTTAGTTTTGAACTAATAAAATTGAAAAAATGATTAGTTTCTATGGATATTCTGTTAAAATCCGAGGAAATACTTGAAAGTTCAGGAATTTCGGTTAACAAATCCAACTTTTCTAAAGGGGTTGGCAAGTACGGGTAATAGTCTCAAGTTAATACAAATATCATTGAATTTACGACCTGCTATTTTGAGAGGAATAAATTCAAGATTTAAGGTGAAAATAAGCGAATTTTCTAAAGATTTTGCCCTAGCTTAACATAAAAAGGTGGATAATAGCGACTTGTAACGATCGTTACCTTTTGGCATGCCTCCTTATTTAATGGGAGAAATAGGCGTTTTAAGTGAATACAGTACACCCTCGCTAATAACAGCTTTGTACCAATGAACAAAAAAACGTTCGGATTAGTGAATTTGTTCCGATTAGTGAAATAACTTTAATTCAATGGGGTGTTAACTATAATAAATTTGCATTGTTAGAATATTAAGAATATTATTTAGTTACGATTGATTTTTTAACTAGGATTCTCAAATTTATTGAAAATTATAACATTACAAACGTTTATTCAAAGCATAGAGGCGAATAAGATTATATTTTGACTGTTCGGATTGTAGGAATGAAGTGTTCGGACTAGCGAGGGTGTACTGTATTTGGCTAAATAGGTGATTTTTTAAAAAAATATTAATTTGAATTCTAAAACCCTCCAGACATGAAAACCCTCCGAAATTGGAAAAGACTGCCCCCAATAAACTCATCCCAAAATTGTTTGCTTAATAATTATTCAACAGTAGAATGTCGGCTAAATTTAAGAGGAATACATGTAGCCAATATTTAAGGTGTATATTAAACAAATTTCACAGAGTTTTGGCATAAGTTGGTATTACAAAGTGTTCTAAGGTGATTTGTAACAATCGTTACCCGGCGGCATCTTAAGAATTAATAATTGTTGAATTTTTTAATAAAATTGTCAACTTAAGGTATAGAGAGTAGACCCATCATTGTAGAACAACAAAAAATATATACGTACAATTAGGCTTACATCCCTACTAACTACAACACGACTAGTAAACATAATACAAAACAAAATGTTTAGAATACTATTTCGTGTCAGTCTCTCTCACATCACAGAACACACCTTCATGCTACTAGCACCTTCTACCGCATTACCATCTAAGTATTTCTTCCCATACTCCTCCATCTGTCTGAGATACGATACAGGAGGCCATCTGTTGTCAATAACGTAAGAAGCAGATTCTTCGTCCATTCTCTGAATATCCCCTTTTTTCTCGAATACGGAATAGTTGGTCGAAATAAAATGCAAGCACCACGCAACAAGTTGCTTAGCATTATGAGCATGCGCAATCCTTAACAAATCTGGAAGATCGACAGCAGAACCAGCAATTCGATCAGCGGTCTCCTTTTCAACATATTTGCTGAGTGCCAATTCACACCTGGCTACAAGACGCGGCAGTGCATACTGGTTCGCAGCTGCTAGGATGCCAACCAAGTCCATGTTACCCTCCAAAGGTGCTGTCATGCAGTAAATGAAGTGGAGAATAGCGATGAAAATGGTTAACTCAACTTCATAAATTTCAATCACATTCGATTCTGCATCGACGAATTTCCCACTAAGCATTGAACGTAAAACTTCTGACCTTGCTACGATAACACAGCGGTGAGCTGGAATCAGATCTTCACCCAGCTTGAATTTTAAATCAGAAAAAGTAGCTTTAGTCACGAACAGTTCACTTGCAACCTGTGGATGAAGTAGTAAATTCGCTATATAATTATACCGGATGTGTATGAGATTGATTAATTATTAAAAATAGGTTGTATTCTTAACGACAAGACTGAAGAGTGTCAAAATGTAACGATAGTCATCAATTACCCTAGAGGTTGGAATAAATGCCCCCTGCTTATTAAATGATTGATTTTCTTCCACCCCTTCCGCATTTATTCTAACTAACTAAATTTGCCCGCCCATAGCTTTTACTGGATGTTTTGTATCAGCCATTTCCTATTTGAATTATATGGACTATTTATAACATAATTCTAAATAATCTGATACTACGTAGTACGTACTATGATGTAATGCATGAATTAATCTGTCCAACCCTCACGGTTATTACAACATTCCATTGATTCGGATCCATAGGGCAGTCATTCTTGACATTTTTTGGTTTGTGTACCCCTTGGACTTACAATCTTTGAACTTTGGTACTCATTTATGGATATGAATTTAAATACATACCTACGTGTATATGTAAAATTTGACTTTGAAATAATATCAAAGTTGATATCTCCCTGATATTGCCACCTGTCTTTAAAATAAATCTAGAAAGAACATTTAAAAATGAAGTACAGTTAAACTCACTTGTCCAGCCATCTCATTCATGTACGTAGAGATACTCGGATTCAGTTCCTCCATTTGATTTTCAATATTCTGACAGAATTGCGCCATCTTCGGCAATGAAAATAAATTCGCAGCATTGATCGTCTCAGTGAGCATGTCATCTTGATCGATTATGGTGACAGAACCAGTGTACAGGAATTCTATGACACGGCGAAGAGCAAGATCTGTTACTAGTTCAGAATCAACCTCAAGGACTTGGTATTCAACATTGTCGATTATTTCCTTTTGGAATTTAACGAACCCATTGGCCCGGCCTTCGTTCACCATCGCCTGAGATATTCGTTGTTCCCCTTGGCTGGTGGTATCCAGCATTAGTTTCGGTTTCCCAACTCTCAATAACTATAAAAGGGAAATTTGGGATCATTGACACAATTATGTTCTGATTGCTGGATGCATGGGTACATTGCCTGGATGGGGGCGCCCTATACTTTGTATCACATGCTGATAAATTCTGGGCGGCAATTTCTGAAGACGAATATTCCATGGGACAAAAATTTCGGAGACGAAATTTTTATAAATGTAGGGATTGGATTCTCTATATTTTGTCCCGATTAAGTAGAACTCCTAATTAACCGATTAAATCTAGTATTAGCATATATGCAAGGAACTATTCCATTCCTGGGGATTTGGCCCAATGAAGCGGAGTCGACTGTACATAAAAATTGGACAACGCTAGTATTTTTTATTATAAATATTATATAGATTCCGAAGGAGAGTGAATTGAAACTCCTAGATAATATAGCTAGGGTCAAGAAATTACATTGTCCCCATCAGTGGAATACTTCTTTAGTTTGGTTATACTATATGATCTTGTCTAAACACTATGTGCCTTGGAAAAAAGGGATTAAATAATTAGCGAATAATCATCTATTGTGGAGTTAGCTTATTAGCAACCAATTTTTAAGTCCCAAGTGTAGATTTTGTCATAGTTCTGTTCCCTTATTAGCAACCTTTTCGTGAACAAAACCCGAGTTACTAATAAGCGAATTCCACTGTAATTTAAAAAAATATCAATAATATTATTTTGTTAAAAATGAGAGCAAAAAAGGTTATTAAAATATTATAATATAAAATTTTTAAAGTTTGTATAAGAACTAACCTGTCTGAAAAGGTGGCTATTACAAGCAAGCATGATCTTGTTAACGTAATGATTGTGATCCTGACGCTTCAAAATAAAATCACAAGAATTAGGCGATTCGAGTAGAGACTTCATATCGTTACCGTAAGTAAGAAATGGGACATTAATCCATGGCGCTTTTCCTGCTGGAGGCATTTCTGGGGGAGGAGGGATGGCTGGTTTGGCGGCAGATTCGTCCTTTAAATCCCTCTTCCTTGAAAACGAAAATCCCCTACAGAAAAGCATTATAAAATATATATACAGTGGAAGCTGCTATAACGGCTACTCTATATAGTGGTTACCTGTACATAACGACAACTTAAAAAAGTCCCTTCGGTCGACTTTCCCATTACAATTCACCTCTACAGTATATAACTGTCACTAGTACACAACGGCCATTTTGGGCCAGTCCCTTGGGTGGCCGCTATAGACAGCTTTCGTTGTATATATATATATATTACCGTTAAAACGTCAAATCAGTTGTTATGTAAAATACCTGGAAAGTTTCAGTTATTATATATAATACCTGAAAATTCCAGGCATTTCCCATTAGTAATTATGCATAATGCTTGAAGTTTTCAGGTAAGATTTGACGTTCTTTTAACGGTAACATATATAATGAGTTAGATTAAATTAACAAATAATTGATTTAAATGAACTATGATTGTGAATCATTCAATTTTGAAGGATATAGCATGATAGGTTTAAATCTCAACTATATTGCATATGAAAATGTGAAATCAACAATTAGATTTTCGATAGTCTCAACTCTCTTTGATTTCAAAGTACTCTATGGCGAAATACCAATACAAAATATCCAGTAAAAAGCTACGGTTGGATAAAAACTTTCGTCCCTAGTATTTTCGTAAGCTGAATACTCGTCGAGCGATGAAACCTTCAAGTGTTTACTCAGCGTAAAACACACAATTTTCCTGTGATTTTTGAAATTTTAGACAAAGAATTTCAAAAAATCACAAGAAAATTGAGTGCGCTCACCTCTTTCAATCGACTTTCCAAATAAATTCATTGGCCTTAAAGAAATATGGATAATCATACAAAATGCACGAAATTTGATTTCTTCACATTCGAATTACTCACTTCATAATCTTTAATCTCGATTAAACTCCCACAAGCTTGAACATTTCTGTGCTACCTATGCTACCTCGTACTACCAATGCCATCATATACAATGGTGATAACTCGTGACATGTCCATTGGGTAGCAAAAGCTGAAAAGACTTAATCTTGGAGGAGAGTATTAGTTGAAACTTATAAAATGGGTAATTTGAATGTGAAGAAAACGATTTTGAAGCCACATTTAGTGTCTGTTACAAATTAAATGTTTTTGACTTTATAAATGGATTAGTATTAAAACAATTTGGAAGGAAATTATCAGAGTGTATTTCAAATAAATTGACCTGTTGCATGAAAAAATGCCCCCCCCCCCGTAAAAAAATGCCCCCACCATGGATATTCATGTAATATGGGGGGGGGCAAAATTTAATGGAGTTAGCGTGAAAAATTGCCCCCCCGTAAAAAAATGCCCCCACCATGGATATTCTTGAGTTTAACACTAAATATTGCTGATACTATTTATATACGATACATTTATGAAAGTCATTGTTATTACTTCACACGATTAGTTCGTTGATTTGCAATGCTTTAGTAAACGAATAGAAGCCAAATAGCATTCAAAATGTTTTGTATAAGCATTGGCATACTTTAGAATATCCATGGTGGGGGGCATTTTTTCACGGGGGGGCAATTTTTCACGCTAACTCCATTAAATTTTGCCTCTCCCCATATTACATGAATATCCATGGTGGGGGCATTTTTTCACGGGGGGGGGGGCATTTTTTCATGCAACAGACCTTAAAGTAATATGAATAATCACAAAAAGGCACGAAATTACTGAAGACGAACACTCCTGGGCAGTGGGAGTGGGGGGCCGGGGGAATTCTAGGGACGATATTTAGGGACGAAAATTTTATAAACGGAGGGTTTGGAATAAGCGCGGGAAAAAAACCTTAAATTAGCAAGCGATGGAGAAGGGTGTATATTTGAATTCCTAGAGTCATCTGCTAATAAAGCAATAGGTGACATTCATGAAGTGATATTCCAAGCTATTACTATTACTCAGCTTAAGAATTAACACTGCATCAAATGTATTGATTCAATTCAAAGTATAATATTCAATAGTTATACGTACATAGAAAAAGTGTAGGACTTACCTTCTACTGGAAGTAACTTTTCTCGCTTTTGCATCCATATGACAGCTAATGCAAGAATCGAATACATTCCCTAAGTTTGTTTGAGTAAGGGCGCTGCATTCCAAATGTCCAGCAGCATTCGTGTTCTTCAGTGCAGCCTCTGCGTAAGCAGCTGATACGAAACTGTAGAATTGAATAATACTAATATATAATTGGGAGAAAGGCATATATGCCAAGTTTTCCCATTATGTCGCACTTTTTTTAATCCTATGTATAATACTTCCCGCTTTTATCATGGCTCAAGTTGGTATGTATGGAAAGGACAAAGCCGGCGAGAGCAAACACGGACCCCCCTTCCAAAAATCTGAAATAAACCCTGAACCGACCTATAGTGATACCAGTGGTATTCAAGCCGGGGTACGCTGGCTCTCAAAATTTTATATCTCAACATATTATTCATAATAGCAAGAGTTAACTGTTGTGGGTACACAGAAATTTCAAAAAAATCGTCTGGGGGGTACGCTTGGAAAAAGTTTGAAGACCACTGGTATATACTATCGAGCATGTCTTCTCTTTGTTACGTTAAATTTTGAATTAGAATTACTCACCAACAATGTATTCAGGGGCCAACACTACCTTTAGTACGTAAGGGGTAAAATACCTCTTCGTATTATCCGTGTTCGTATTAACGAGGTTCTACTGTATATTAAAACATACTTGTCTGCTTGATAGTTTTGTCCAGTACGTAAATCGCTCTTGAGGCCTACGATCAGATAAGGCGTTTTGGGGCAGTGATGAACTATCTCTGGTATCCATTTGCTGATAATATTATCAAAACTGCTTTTTCGAGATACGTCATAGCAGATGAGGAACACGTCAGTTTGCGGGTAGGAGAGAGGCCTCAAACGATCATAGTCTTCTTGCCCAGCTGTATCAAAGAAGGCCAAGTTAATTGGTTTCCCCTGGAACATAATATTAGCAGAGTAGTTGTCGAACACTGTAGGGACATATTCACCAGGAAAAGCATTGGTTGTATATGCGATTAGTAGGCAAGACTTTCCTACAGCTCCATCCCCAATTACTACCATTTTCATATTTTCCATTTTTGTAGATATTTGAATTACAGCTCAAAAGAATAGCACAACAATCTAGATGTAGATCTGATTTTATAGTAGTAATTTCTCCATAGTATGTATCCAGACAAATTTGTAGTAATAGCTATATAATGCTTTGTATGAGTTCTATATAGTTCTAACTAAAATTAGAAATCTACTACTAAACTAAATATAGATAAATAGTCGTAATTAATAATAGAGTTAATTTAAAAATCTTAAAATATACTTCACTATTCGAGAGTGGATCAGTCATAGCAGTGGTCTCAACCATTATGAATTTGCTCTATCGAGATAAATTGGTTTATAATTGAAATTAGGAAGAAATAAACTTGTCGTCAAGTGTGATTTGGGGGGCAACCCCTCCAGGTTTGTTGGTGCCTATGAACCAGTCTATCCTAATGCGTAGGTTCCAAGTGATCCGCCTGAGGCGGGTCAGACCCGCATTTGAAGGTCAAAACCCGCTGACCCGCATTATGGTAGAAATTCGAACTGAAATATGAATTTCTCGCAAATAATTAACTCTTATAGTAATAAACTGATAGACTTAATTATATTCAGCTCAAACTATTTATTATATAATTATGGTATGTTATTTATAAACAAGAACTATTCGATTTGCCTCAAAATAGTTTCAGAATTCAAGCAATAGTGTTTCAATGGGAATAATTTCCAAAATTTGCTTGGTACATGGCCAGGATCCCCTAGTACCTCACATCTCCAACGCAAATTATTCTCAACAAGTTTGCTTCTCGCACTTGCGTAACGCGGCTAGCGAACACTGTTCGCAGAGTCGCCCTGTGAACGCCAGGGAATATAATCAAATTCAGTTAGTCTCTAATTTATTTTTAAGATTTGTCTACATTATGTATCTATTGTAAACAAATCAAATCAAATATTCTCATAAATTATATCGAAAATACAAAATTCGGAATCTAGACCTCTAAAAAACCCAAGTCAACAGTTGAAACTATTCTCTAGGTAATTTCTAGAGTTTCTAGCATATTTTTCCAAATTCTTCTAATGGTGTGAAAATATACACATAACCATAGCCTACTCTAATAATGCCTCACAGTAGACAGAAAATCATGGACTAGGGATGAAGTAATAGCCGAATGGATTAATACACGATTAGCCTGAAATCGTTAACCATGCAGAATAGCCATTAAGAATGTATTACCAGCATATATAAACATGATATCAAAGTACATATATTCGTTGGAAAAATTTCGATTAGTCATCATATCATTGCGCAACAGGTCATTCTAAGGACAATTTTAGCGATTTTCTAAGTTGTTTTAACCCTATTTCTAAATGGTATTAAGGTGTGATTTTTGTGTAGAACCAAGATTAGTACGAGTTGATTTGAAAAATTTAGAATTTTTCAATGGAATGTTGTTACATTCCTGCGTTGCTATGGTAAAGCATTTTGGTCAGTTTAGGCCATTTCGTGCAAACTGTAGTAGCTAGATCTTCAAATTCGATCGTGTTTGATAGGCAATGGCCTACTTCCTATTAGGTGATAATACAACTTGAACTTCTAAATTCAACGAGTTTTGAGTTATGGTTGATTTTAAGAATGTGGCCCAAACACTAAATTGTCTCATAACTCTATAGTCTGTGAATTTAGAAGTTTAAATTGTATTATTACCTAATAGGAAGTAGCCAATTGCCTATCAAATAAAATCAAATTTGAAGACCTAGTTCTTACAGTTTGCAGGATATGGCCCAAACTGACCAAAATGCTTTACCATAGCAACGCAGGAATGTAACAACATTCCATTGAAAAATTCTAAATTTTTCAAATGAACTCGTACTAATCTTGGTTCTACACAAAAGTCACACCTTAATACCATTTAGAAATAGGATTAAAACAGCTTAGAAAATTGCCAAAATCGTGCTTAAAATGACCTGTTGCGCAATGATATGATGACGAATCGAAATTTTGACAACGGATATATGTTATTTGATGCCATGTTTATATATGCTAGTAATACATTCTTAATGGCTATTCTACATGGTTAACGATTTTAGGCTAATCGTGTATTAATCCATTCGGCTATTACCGCATCCTTGGTTATTTTACTGTGAGGCATTATTAGAGTAGGCTATGACATAACCTTTTTATTGCTATATCCACTGTAATCACATTGAGACATATATTTAAGTTATTGGTTTGTAGCATTAATAACAATGGCAGTTGCAGAGGTGTGAAAATTTCGCTTAGATCTTGGAACTTAATCGTAGATTCATCATTTGACACCTACATGCCAATTTTCGTGTCTCTACGGAAGGATGTCTCTGTACACAACTGTCTCACTCCGGTTCCTCCTGAGACTTCAGTAGTTCTTAGGGTATTCATGCATTAGAGCAGGGGTTCTCAACCTTTTACGAACTGAGTACCCCCTGAGGCGAAAGGAAAAGTCCAGGTACCCTCGATTCAAATCTAGCAAGAGTTCCTCTAAATTATTTTATTTTGACATAATTTGTGATATGATGAACACAACATAATTTACGTATTTAGAAAAAGTTAAATTAATAAAACAAAGTTTAATGAGATGGCTGGGCCTGCTTTGCTTTTACAAATTCATAAATTCTTGGTTCGGTTTTAGATAAAGCTACACGGAGGTCAGGCTCTAGGCATAAACGAGCACGATATCTCTTTTCTCAAAGAGTGCACTCTAGACAACATGTTTCCGCGAGAAAACCAACGAACCTCGGTGTGAAAGAGCAGCTATTTTGTTCATCATCAAATTCTTGGCATAATAATCGGTAAAAAAGAGACCAGTATTGAGAGTGCTTGACTTGATGAAATTAAAACCATATTGATTTTACATCGTCAAGGGTTGCTTTTAGCTCAGGTGGTAGCGTCTTAGATGCCAGAGCATATCTGTGCATCATGCAGTGGGTATGCTTAGTATCAGGATTGACTGCTTTCACTCGTGCCCGAAATCCTGAACGATTGCCAAGCATGGCAGTAGCCCCATCAGTGGTGCACGCACTTACATTGTTTCATGAAAGTCCTCTTCTCTCAAAATATTCAGAAACTTCCGTGAAAACATCCTCTCCCCTTTGTAGTGGATTCCAGACAATGACAAAACAGGAATTCTTCCTTAAAGTCTCCATCATTAATTATTGTACCGTGCGAAAACAAGAAGCTGAGCGCAACTAGTGGATACATCAGTCGACTCGTCTAGCTGGACTACAAATTTGTTCAGAGGTGCACTACGAATTTCTGTTACTACCTGCTGCTCAATCTCTTCTGCAATATCACATATTCGCCGTTAAACTGTATCGTTGGAGAGAGGCACATAACTGATCTTCTTTTCTCCATCATCTCCAATTAGACAGCGAACGATGTCCTTGCAACATGGTAGTATGAGCTTCTCAGCAATTGTATGTGGAGCGATTAAAAAATGGCAGAGAAATAATCGAAAAACTGAAATTTCGAATCATAAAAAAAGGTGACAATGACGTTATAATTTCATGATGAGTAGACATTTTCGTCTGAGGATATCCTTACTATTAAAACTCGATTAATGTTTATTTATATATATACATCTCTCTCTCATTTATATATATACATCTCTCTCTCATTTATATACCTATATACGTCTCTCTTTATTATTCAAAATTTCACTTTTTCGATATTACTCAGCCATTTTTGGGGTGGTATAAGGCTTTTCCGGTTACGTCATTTTGGGCGGGGAAGCTATAGAAATGCGGGGTCCAGGCTATACATAGAATGGACCCCAGGTCATTGATGAGTTTTAATATATCTCAAATGTGAAACAACCATCATCAAAAAGAGATGACTCATCACCCCTTTATTGACATCATAATTATGATCAAAAAATGACAATTTTGCGATTGTTGAGTGATATCGATTATAACAGTAAGACATACATTTTAGAGATGTTATCTCCCTTATAATTAATCAATATGAGCCTTGGCGCTCAAAGGGTGCCTCCGGCGGACACAAAGTAACGCCTGCCGCGCTATTTTTGTAATTTCTTTACTTTATGCATATAATTAAGTAAAAGTAAACAAATAATTTATCATATAGATTCGAAAATATGATATTCGAAATCTCTAGCTTATTTTTCAAAATTCGTCAAATGGTGTGAAAATATGTATATAGAGGTGTGAAAATATGCACATAACCTTTTTTATTGCTATACACTATAATAAAATTAAGATATATAAATTTTGCATAGGTGAGAAATTTCGCGTAGATCTTAGAACAGGGTTACCATACGTCCTTTTTTAGAAAGGACAGTCCTTCTTTTTTGCTACTTGTCCTTTTTAAAATATGCTGTCCTTTTTGTCCTTTTTTTTCGCTTTTTGTCCTTATTGTCCTTTTTTTCGCTTTTTGTCCTTTTTGTTCTTATAAACTCATTCTTGTCCTTTTACGTTTTACTTGTAGATTATATACTAGAATGGCTATCATGATGATTTAGCATATTTTGGAAATCGAAACCCTAGGTGAGAATTTACATATATGTCCGCAGCTTCACAAAAAAATTCAAACCGATATCTCTTAAACTCAGGTCTGTACACCACATACGGCCGGACACCAGCACTCATTTTAGAACTGTGCTACTATAACATTATATTGGATCAGAGATCCAATATAATGATATAGAAGCACACTAAAAACATTCAAAACAATTCCTTGGGGTGCTAGCAAAATTTCGCTTAGATCTTAGAACTTAATCGTAGATTCATTATTTGAAACCTACATGCCAATTTTCGTATCTCTACGACTTGCCAATTCTTCAATCAATTCGGACAAACAAACAAACAAACAAAAATCCTAGCATTTTAATATATAAGATAAGCGCGCTTCGCTTGCGGACGCAGAGTCGCCTTGTGGGCGCCTAGTGTTATTCAATCTAACCTATTTTGGAAATCATTTACTTTATATAAATATTGGTCAACAAAAATTAACCAATAATTTCTCATATGGGTCCGAAAATATAATATTCTAAATCTACACCCCTGAAAACCCCATGTCAACCGTTGGAAGCCAGCCTCTAGCCTATTTTTGTAATTTGTTTACTTTATGTATCTGTTTGCAGTCAGAATGCGTTTTGACTGACTTTCTAGTCGAAACGCGTTTCGACTAGTCAAAATGCGTTTCCACTGTTAATAGAATATCATGGGTTATTTTTAACTTCAGTGTACTAATTTTAATTAGAATGATGACTTTACATTTTAATTACCAGAATTTAGCTCCTTGTCCACATATCTGTTAAATATATCCCAAACAATTTTTGCCCATTCACTGTGTTCAAGTAATTTGTGAGAATTGATAACAGTATGTGTTTATAAATGATTATTATATTTGAAGGATAACATTATATGCTAGAATATAATCTCTTATTAATCTACATTCTCCCCATGTATTTCGATTTCTTAATTAATCTGAATCCATATATGGAACTAGAGTCATTTACCACAATCACGCCCACCCATGATGATAAATATAGGCTGTTTAGGAAACACTGAGCAATTAATCAATAAATACTTCAGTTCAATAAAGAAAGCAGGTGATAAATAAGTATTTTATCTTTCCAGTTGATATACTAGTATTTTATTTGACATTTCAAACCCTTTTTTTATTTATAATAGCATGTGGATGAATATTTTTATAGCCGATACTCATGATGAACATGGAATTGTTATTGATTGCCAGAAGCGAGTGGTTAGTTGTATACTAGTCAGCGGACCGTAGCCATCGGTACTGTAGGTCCGGTTTCAATCTGACCACTTTTGAAGAATTTTATGTGCCAAAAGCACAATTTGGTACAGTCGGACTGGTTTCAACTGGACCACTTTTTGTCCCAACCGGACCACTTGAAACCTGGCGCCTACGGCCTTGCTAGTAGTATAGTAATGGCAATACTGTTAATAGTAAACCTGTTTCAGCTCCTCAAATATCTCTTGTGAGGACACGGACAGCATTTCATAATCATCTCATATTTAAGTATATCAATTACCTCGCAAAAATATTGTTACTGACATCCTATGATATACAAGTGTATTAGTATAATTTAACATCGTTAAAGAATGAAATGGATAAATTATTAAATGCGTTGAATAGTTAAGATCCAATAGAAAGGTTCAATATTTCGATTTAGGGTCAGTTATGGCAAGCCACCTAAAGGTGGAGAAAAATTTCAGAAGCAGAAACTCTTGCTCCTGTTCCGTTCATTTTTGCTATTAAATTCTTTTCGGAATTTTCAAGAGAAATAGAGACATAACTAGCAACATATCTCAAAACCTTATTAATATGGATGGTGAAAATTGATAATTTCCTCCATATATGAAACACAATCCTTAATCTTATGTTTTCTATGAGCGACCAAAGGTTAGACCTTGTTCTAGTAGAAATTATCTGTATTTTACAATTGAAGTACAGTTAATCATCAAATTTACTCGAAAATAAGATATTCGAAATCTACACCCCAAAAAAACCCATGCCACCCGTTGGAAGCTAGTCTCTAGCATATTTTTCAAATTCGTCAAAAGGTGTAAAAATATGTATATAAAGGTGTGAAAATATTCACATAATCTTTTTAATTGCTATTCACTATAATGCATATTAGATATCAAACATAAGTTGTGGTTTTGAAGTAGTAATAACAATGACAATATTTTGTAGTGTCGTACAATGATTTCTATTGTGATAGTGCAGTCATACGTATATATTATGTAGGAAAGGTGTGAAAAATTGTTTTACATTTTTTAGCAGAGGTGTGAAAATTTCGCTTAGATCTTAGAACTTAACTTAACTGTAGTCATATCATTTGACACCAACATGGCAAATTTCACATCTTTACGACTTGCCAATTCTTCAATCAATTCGAACAAACACAAAAATAAAATCCTAGCGTTTTAATATATACGATTTAGAGCAGGAGGTTCTCAACCTTTTACGAACTGCGTACCCCCTGAGGCGAAAGGAAAAGTCCAGGTTCCCTCGATTCAAATCTAGCAAGATTCCTCTAAATTATTTTATGTTGACATAATTTGTAATATGATGAACACAACATAATTTACGTATTTAGAAAAAGTTAAATTAATAAAACAAAGTTTAATGAGATGGCTGGGCCTGCTTTGCTTTTACAAATTCATAAATTCTTGGTTCGGTTTTAGATAAAGCTACACGGAATTCTATGATGAGTGGACATTTTTGTCTAAGGTCAGAGCTTAGTGGATCCATAGCCAAAAGACTCTAACATGCAAAAAATTAGCTTTCTGTGCTTGGCAGTTTCTTCAATTTATCGGCTTCAAATCAGAACTGTTTTCTTCGATTTAATGCGATTTATGTAAAATTTTACAAATATCAATGTGATTCCTTTTTGGAACAACTATCAACAAATTAAATTTTAAATAGTAAATATTTATAATCAATCATACAGTCAGGTTCGCTTATTATAAATCCGCTTAATATGAACATTCGTTTATTATGAACTAACTCTCTGGTCCCAATTCAACTGGTTCTATAGGATTTGTATTAGGTCAAGTTCGCTTAATATGAAGTCTTCCTATTATGAACAGACTTTTTGGTCCCCAAAGTGTTCATAATAAGCGACCCTGACTGTATATCTTATATATTAAAATGCTAGGATTTTTTGTTTTGTTTGTCCGAATTGATTGAATAATTGGCAAGTCGTAGCGATACGAAAATTGGCATGTAGGTGTCAAATAATGAATCTAGGATTAAGTTCGAAAATCTAAGCGAAATTTTCACACCTCTGCAAAAAAAATGGAAAACAATTTTTCACACCTTTTCTAAACAATACTATGTACGGCTTCACTCTCACAATAGAAATCATTATACGACAATATTGTAGGCTGTAATTTTAATTAATACTTCAAAGCAATAACTTATATGAATGTCTCAATTATATATTAAAGTGTATGGCAGTTAAAAAGGTTATTTGTATATTTTCACACCTTTATATACATATTTTCACACGATTTGACGAATTTTGAAAATTATGCTAGAAACTAGCTTCCAACGGTTGACAAGGGGTTTTTAGGGGTGTAGATTTCGAATATCATATTTTTTGATCGATGTGATAAATTATTTGTTTACTTTTGTTTACAATAGATGCATAAAGTAAACAATCTCGAAAATATGCTAGAAACTTGCTTTCAACGGTTGACATGGGGTTTTCAGGAGTGTAGATTTCGAATATCATATTTTCGGATCCATATGAAAAGTTATTCGTTGACCTTTGTTTACAATATACAGTCGACTCCGCTTAATAGGGCCACATCGGTCAGAGGACATTTTGGCCTGATTAAGCGGAGAACCCTATTAACCGAAAATGTTTTGTATTAGCTTCTATGTGTGAGAGCTATTCTGGTCCTACCAAAAGTGGCCCGATTAAGCGGCTGACCCGATTAAACAGTGGCCCTATTAAGCGGAGTCGACTGTATATATAATGGAAAAAAATCCAAAAATAGTTTAGATTGAGTAACTCCAAGCGCCGGCAGGGCGACTCTGCGGACACGAAGTGTCCGCAAGCCGCGCAACGCAAGCAAGCGAACCGCGCTTGTAGATAGAAAAATATAATTGAATAATCCTTAACATTAAAACTCGAATAATGTGTATTCATATTCTTACTATTAAAACTCGATTAATCCTCACTATTAACACACTCGGTTAATGTTTGTGTGAGAAAACTAGATTATGCTGAAGACTAACAGCAGACTTGAGTTTATGAAATTCTAATTTGAGTAAGAACACGCTAAACACACAAGACTAACCCTACTATAAATATCTAGTGAATCCTAACAAACATACTTTACACTAAGACTATTGGAAGTGATAAATACTATTGGTCTCCCACGATGACCATGACATCAGCTACCCCCTCTATAGCCGGATCATTGTCACATTAGGAATACTCTAGTCGATCCGGTCTCTTCTTGATTATAGTCGACCTCCTCACTGATCCGTTGTTTCCCTCTTCTTCCTCCTCTCTACCCCAGGTGTTACTAGCTGGTCCCTTCTGACCGGCTCCAGTCCTGCCCCGTCGTACTCGACTGCTGAAGGAGTATCCTACTTTACGGTGTGCTCCTCCTGCATTCGGGGTATGATCTTACAATTGTCTAGGTGCACCCACGAAGTCTTTCCGTTATATTTGTCAATCTTCACATTAGGGTGACGAAAGTCCAAGACCTGATATGGGCCCTGATACATGGGGTCCAAGTCATCCTCCTTAGTAAAATTTTTTAGCTACACTTTCTCCCCCCTCCCACCGTAGCGTGTGTAGAGGCCGTTCCTCGAACGTGGACTTTCTTGTATGGTTCTTTAGCCCGACTACTGTTATCCTCCGCCTGCTGCCATTCCTCAACGGGGCAGTGCGGCGAAGGTTCGGAGTCCATATCCATATCGTTCGTTGTCTGCACGATATCTGCTGTGACATCCGGCTTCGTACCTCCAACTGTACCGATTGATGAGCGCAGTGTGGTGCCGTACATCAGTTCCTGCGGGGAGAATTTGGTGTTCGAGTTCTGGAGAGAATTGTGTACGAAAGCTGCTTGTTGTAATATAGTCGGCCATTCTGCTTTATCCCTCTCTTGTTCTGCAAGCAGGCAACGTAGTGCCTGCTTTATGCTATGAATGGATCTCTCGGCCTCATCGCCACCTTGGGGATGGTATGGAGATGACACTTTCTTAGTTATCCCGTAATCTGAACACAATTCCTGGATTACTCGCCCGTCCACATTCCGTCCCTGGTCCGTGAGCAAGACCATGGGTATTCCATGGCCTATAAATCCATCCCACAACAAATGCATCCCTAACTGACTCAGTCGTCTGGTCCCGCATGGGAACGACCTCGATGAATTTGGAAAATAAGTCTATTATCGATAATATCTATCGATGACCTCCTGATGACCAAGGCAGTGTGGCTATGTCCATTGCGATAGTGACTCTGGGTTCCTTCAGGTTCAGGTGCTCCTTCATGAACTGTAAACTCAAGAAATCAGCAGTCCCATTCTCTACTCCTCGTCTATACACAATGTCGTAGTCAAATGCCTCTAACTCCAAGAGCCTGCGGCCATCTTATTTCTGGGGTCTCCTGCCTCCTAAGCCATGTGAGCGGGTTATGATCAGTCACTATTACGATCTTTCTTACTGCACGCAGATACGTTCTCCACTTTCGGATAGCAACGACTATGGCCCATGCTTTCAGTTCCCCGACGTGTATTTCTGGGCATTGTTGAGACCGGCTGAATATAATTCAATGGGTCTCCTTTTCCCGTCTTCTCTTATTTGTGACAGAACAGCCCCTATAGCTTTATTTGAAGCGTCGGCCTCCATGTGAAACGGTTGGTCCCACAAGGGAAACGCGAGAGCTCTGGCTCTCTCGGTAAAGAGTCAAGAGGTCCTTCAGGGCGATAAAACTGGCCTCGCAGTCAATCGATTACTCCCACGGAACCCCCTTCCGAGTCAGTCGATGTAAAGGCTCCGCTAGGTCAGCCACCGATGGCACATATTCCCGGTACCAGTTTATTAGGCTCATAAACAGTCTGATATCCCTTTTGTTAGAGGGATTCGGAAATTGTTCGATACGCAACAGAGTTAACGGCAATGGGTGGTGCCCATTCGCAGAAATCAAATGACTCAGGAAGGGCTGATATACGAATTTGCACTTTTCCGCTCTCAGCTGAATTCCTGCCGCTTCAAGAAGGCAGTCAAGTGTTTGATCCAGGTGAAGGACATGCGATTTAAAATCATTTGAGTGCACAATGGTGTCATCAACGAATGCTTCAGCATTCGTTGTCTCCCTCAATCCGTTATCTATTGCGCGCTGGTATGTGGCTGGGGAGTTGCAGAGACCGAAAGGCATTCAGTTAAACCGTGGAAGAGTGAAGTTGGTCCTTCCCTATCCTCCGTGAAGTCCCACTGAAACTCTTCGGGTTATGTTTGCCTTTGTGATCCACCCTCATAACGGTTGATCCACCCTCATAACGGTCAGCTCCTTAACATCCTCGTCGTACTGGATCCCGGATATTCTCTTCTCACTTTGCCTGCCGTCCGCCTCAGGAAACCTAGCGATCCATCGTCTTTCCTTCTCAACTTGTAAGTCATCTGCCTCGGTAACCATGGCGAACCGTCCGATATCGCGATACTCGTAATCCATCCTGTGGCCTTTCTCGAGTAATGCGTATTTGACCATTACCAAAACTCCTACTCTTTGGCGTCGAAAGTTCTGCATTTTCCTCTTTCTCGAGCCACTCCTTGATCAGGGGTTGTACCGTTTCCGGAAGCTGTCCGACCAATATGCTGCAAACCAACAACCTCATTGGGGCTTTAGCTTCAATGCCTTCGCTTTTCAGTTTGTAGAAAAACACATCTAGCTCTTCTCCTTTTTCCCAATCGGTTCTGCATAACCTTTGTAACGCCCCGTGAGGATCCGGAGGGGGGTCCAGGTTCTGTATCAATACTTTCAGGGTGCTCTACGTCCTCTGTTTCCAAATGTTCTGCCACGACTTCGATCACAAGTTCCCTCTCCGCGAGTGTCCTACAGATATGGATAGGGAGCATTTGAAGGCCTTTCTTGCCTCCGTCATCAGACGCACGGATCCCGGCTGTAGCTGCATCAAAGATGGGCTTCCATTTATCAATCCGCTCATCTTTAAGTTGTTCTGGTATATTCATTCGCTCTGCCATGCGCCACAGCTCAGGTGCAAATTAGAATTGTGTGAGAGAACTATATTATGCTGAAGACTAACAGCAGACAGAGTTTATAAAATTCTAATTTGAGTAAAAGCACGCTAAATACACAAGAATAATCCTACTAAATATATAGTGAATCCAAACGAACATTATTTACACTAAGACTATTAGAAATGATAAATACTATTGGTCTCCCACGATGACCATGACATTTGTGTGTGCATATATATGGAACAAATTGATTGAAGAAACTGGCAGGCACAGAAAGCTGATTTTTGGCATGTGGGAATCTTTTCCACTAAACTCCGAGCTCAGACGAAAATGTCGACTCATCATGGAATTATGACGTCATTGTAATCCTTTTTATAATTAGAAATTTCAGTTTTACGACTATAACTCAGCCATTTGGGGATAGAAAGCTAAATTTTAATAGAATGTGTATATTAATATATCTCACAAATGATGCAACTCTCATCAAAGAATGATGACTCATCACTCTGTTATGACGTCATCATTACGCATCAAAAATTGCAATTTTTACAAATTTTGTGATTTTCGAGTGATATCGATTATAACTGTAAGACAGACATCTTTAGAGATGTCATCTCCCCTATAATTAATCAATGTTAGCCTAGGTGCCCAAAGGGGGTGTCCGCCACCGCGCAGCTCAAGCAAGCGAAGCGCGCTTGTAAACAATAAATGTGGTAATACTCATTGGTAGTGTCATAGAATCTAGTTCGAACTGATTGGAGATTGCAGGAGTCATGACCTACTTAACCCTCGGTTGGCTAGGAATGTTGAAAGTGAAAATGAAAGTGGGGTTTTCTCTATTTATACTTTTGAGACCTAGCCAGGCGAGGGTTAATATACGGCCGTGTATGTCACCGAGAAGGCATGAAAACTAGAAGGCGTGTTTTAATACAGTCAAAATTTAATTAGACCGCTAAATCAAAAAATATATATGATAGACCTTTGAAATGTATTATTATCATATATAAATATTGTATCAGAGTATCCCATTCAGTTGTCAAAAATGTCACCATGTGATTGTGAAATAGGTTCTTTCTAGAGCGAAAAATGCTGTAGTTCTAGCTTATTTCGAACATCGTTATCTGCATTTTTAATGCTTTTTTTAAAGAACAACAATATGAAGGCTGTAATCCAAAAATTCTGAAAATTTTATTTGGAATGTCTATGCATTCCTCAGTTGGTATGGAAACAAAAAATTGAATGCTTAATTAACAGTAAAATGACTAGCATGTGTATGGCTTCGCATTTATGGCTTCATTTGCATAGTAAATGGCTGGGAGACATCCACGATATCGGGGACACTGTGTCCCCTGTGGGCATTATACGGTTAAGCCATATCTCAAAATGTATAGATCGTAGACACTAAGAAATTATATCATTCAATCCGTTTTTTATTGCTATACACTATAATACTTTTTTTATTGCTATACACTATAATTAATACATTTAAGATATCAAACATAAGTTGTGGCATTGAAGTATTATTCATAACAATGACAATCTATTGTAGTGCCGTACAATGATTTCAATTGTGATAGTGTAGTCATATATTTTGTATAGAAAAGGTGTGAAAAATTGTTTTCCATTTTTTTGCAGAGGTGTGAAAATTTCGCTTAGATTTTCGAACTTAATCGTAGATTCATCATTTGACACCTACATGCCAATTTTCGTATCTCTACGACTTGCCAATTCTTCAATCAATTCGGACAAACAAACAAAAAATCCTAGCATTTTAATATATAAGATACAGTCGACATCAGTTATTTTTTACACTAGGTTTCAGGTACAGTAGACAGGGCCTCTGAGAGAATCAGAGAGGCCCGGGCCACTGCTAGAATTTAGACTACGATTCCAATAAATTAAAACATGAGAAGTGATAAATATTATACGATAATATAAGTGTAATTATATGAATACGAACTAGCTTTAATTGATAATTTATAGACTTTTTATGTGCGAATGCATCAATTAATGAGGTAAAATCTAATCTTCGTGCAATATCATAATTGATATTAAGAATGGCGAGCCTAGTTAAACGCTCTGCATAGTTGAACGGTTGTAATTTGAACTTGCTTCAAATCATTAGGTGCGTTTTCCTGAAGCCACTGATGTAGGCAAACTAACAAAAATAGGTAGTGCAATTATGGTATTTGGAAACATTGCAGATAGCCCAAGTTCGAGTATTTCTCGAAGCAATTCCTTTGGATTGCACCCGTATAATCTATATATTAAAACGCTAGGATTTTCTTTGTTTTTTTGTTTGTTAATCCGAATTGATTGAAGAATTGGCAAGTCGTAGGGATACCAAAATTGTCCTGTAGGTGTCAAATGATGAATCCACGATTAAGTTCGAAGATCTAAGCGAAATTTTCACAGCTCTACAAAAAAATGGAAAACAATTTTCCACACCTTTTCTATACAATACTATGTATGTACGGCTTCACTATCACAATAGAAACCATTTTACGATACTATTGTAGGCTGTCATTATTTTTAATACCTCCGAGCAATAGCTTATATAGATCTCTCAATTATATTATAGTGTGTAGCAATAAAAAGGTTTTGTGTATATTTTCAAACCTTTATATACATATTTTAACACCATTTGATGAATTTTTAAAAAATCGCTAGAGATTAGTTTCTAAGTTACATGGGGTTTTTAGGGGTGTAGAGTTCGAATATTGTATTTTTGATTCTATGTGATATATTATTTGTTTACAATAGATGCATAGAGTAAACAAATT
The DNA here is from genome assembly GCA_963281255.1 of Aphrocallistes beatrix. Classification (NCBI taxonomy): domain Eukaryota; kingdom Metazoa; phylum Porifera; class Hexactinellida; order Sceptrulophora; family Aphrocallistidae; genus Aphrocallistes; species Aphrocallistes beatrix. The sequence goes on from OY725496.1 coordinate 1,284,447, forward strand.
CTAAAAATAGGCTAGAGACTGGCTTCCAACGATTGGCATGGGATTTTCAGGGGTGTAGATTTAGAATATTATATTTTCGAATCTATATTAGAAGTTATTTGTTAAATTTTGTGAACAATATTTATATACTGCAGTAAACAAATTCCCAAAATAGGTTAGATTGATTAACTACATGCACCCGCAGGTGACTCTGTGGACACAGTGTCCGCAAGCCGCGCAGCGCAAGCGAGCGAAGCGCGCTTGTATCTAATAAAGTATATATGTCCGTTCAATATAATCAAATTGTACTGGGTTTTTACTAAATGTTGAAAATACAATTACTGTTATGGGTTAACAAGAACACTACATAATCCAAATATTGTAAAATATAATATATAATTAATTATTATCATGAACCCTGTCTATTTTTGTGAGACCATGGAGGGTGAGGAGGCCCCCTTGGAGCTGGAGGCCGGGCCAAATGGCCCTGCTGGCCCCCCTCTCATAGGGCCTGACAGTAGACATTTCTTTTTGACATTTTCCCATGCAAATGGGGTGTCAAAAAAACCCGATGTCTCCTGTATATATATGCTGCCTGAACAAAAGCATTCGTACACCCCATAATTCCCCATACAAATAGTTATACTACTGATTTATTTAGCGATTCAAGAATATTTAATTTGTGAGAGATACACTTAATTTGATTTCAAATTGGAATTCTCCATATTCAAATTACCCACTTTATAAGTTTTCACCTTAATTAATCTTCTTCAAGATTAAGTATTTTCAGCATTTGCTTTCCTATGCCACATGTCAGGAGTGATAACCATTATATATGATGGCATTGGTGGTATGCGTTGGCACAGTTATATTTAACCTTTGCGTGGCACAGTTATATTTAACCGGAGTTGACTGTATGTATATATATGCACAAATAAACATTAAGCGAGTTTTAATAGTAAGGATACTGTTCCCGTGTCTACTTTCAATATTTTCCGAGTTATCTGGGATTCTATCACGATCTATGGAGAAGTAATGAGATGTGACAAAATCCTAGATAACTCGGAAAATATTGTAGATATGGAAACAGTATTATTATCATATAGGAAGTGATAGTTTGTGGATTGAATGGTATAATTTCTTAGTGTGATCTATATATTTTGAGATATTGCATAAACATTAATTTCTTGTTTCCATAGCAAATGAAGAATGCATCGAATTAAGAATTTCAGATTTTTTGGATTAAGGACTTCCTATTGTTGTTCTATTAAAAGATCAAGCATTAAAAATGCAGATAACGATGTTCTAAATGAGCTAGAACTACAGCATTTTTCGCTCTAAAAAGAGCCTATTCCGCAATCACATAATGACATATCGAATTTTTGACAGCTGAATTGGATACTCCGATACAATGTTTGTATATGATAATAATACATTTCAAAGGTCTATCATATACGGTTTTTGATCTATCGGTCTAATCAAATTTTGACTGTGTTAAAACTGGCCTTCTAGGTTTCATGCCTCTCGGTGACATACACGGCCGTATATTAAGTAGGCCATGCAGGAGTATATATCAATGAGATTGTACTCCATGTGTGATTAAGGTAGAGGAGCAAAGACTTAGTCCAACCGGAAAAAGTTGTAGACTGTCGATATATGATCATGTGTATAGGACCTAATAGGTGATATATACATTTCTAAACTATAGTTTTATCATACTAAAGTCCGTTTCCACTAATCGCATACGAATTAGTCAGGTCAAAGTAGGAAGCAAATACTAGGGCGTTCAATAAGTCTTGCGGGTCATGGTATATTTCGCAGACTATAATAGTAAACTAATCAGTTTTCATCTATAACACAACCTTATATCTTAGCTTGATTTACTGAAAATCTTAGCTTGATTGAATGAAAATTACAAATTTCTGATCAATTTATTCACACATCATTTCAACATACTGGTAAAATTATGGCTTCCAAGGATGACAATTTTAATCTGAAATGGAGAGCTTACATTGAGTTTCGCACAAAACTCCGCATCCAGCCGGTACTCATCTACAACGAGTTGCAGGAGGTATTGTGCATGGACTGCCCTTCCAGATCAACGGTTGAGCAATGGGCTGCACGATTTCAGTCTGGAAATACAGACGTGTCAGATCTACCTCGATCTGGGAGACCGGTGTCCGTCAGCACCCCAGAGAATGTTGCTCTAATCGAGAGCAAAGTCAGGGAAGATAAGTGTATAACAATCGAGCAGTTAGAGCAGAGGAAATCATAGATTTTGATCAGAATTTGAGTGGGATTTTGATCAGAAAAACAACTGTGGAATTTGATCAGAAAATACGGATTTTGATCAGAATTTTGAAGGAGATTAAGATCAGAATTTCGTAGTCGGATTATGATCAGAAATGTAGGAATATGATCAGAAATGTGGGAATAAGATCAGAATTGGCAATTTTGGAACAGAAATTTACATTCTGATCCAATTCCATCAACATTGGAGGAGTTTGATCAGAAAAATGGGATTGTGATCAGAAGAGTGGGATTTTGATCAGAAAATATGCGGAATTATGATGAGAAATATTGGGATTTTGATCAGAAATGTCGGGTTATGATCAGAAATTGTGTGGATTATGATCAGAAATTGTGTGGATTTTGATCAGAAATGTCGGATTATGATCAGAAATTGTGTGGATTATGATCAGAAATGTCGGATTATGATCAGAAATGTCGGATTATGATCAGAAATTGTGTGGATTATGATCAGAAATGTCGGATTATGATCAGAAATTGTGTGGATTATGATCAGAAATGTCGGATTATGATCAGAAATTGTGTGGATTATGATTAGAAATGTCGGATTATGATCAGAAATTGTGTGGATTATGATCTGAAATGTCGGGTTATGATCAGAACTTGTTTCGAGGAATAGTATTATACACTTATGCAGAAAATATCAAGTTTCTCCCATTTACCAATTCTTCAATCAATTCTGAACAACACAAAAAACCCCCAAAAACCAAAAAACAAATCACAGGGGTCTCCAACCCTTTATGCCTTGAGGGCCACATCATTAAATAAAAGTTTCATCGAGGGCCTCAACTTCCTCGATATGTATGCGAGATATTACGCTATAAGGCTATTTACTTTATTGGATTCAGAAAATTGATAAAATACTCCGAGGCCTGAAAAGAATCCTTTATAATGAGGGTATGAAACAAAAAAATAAAATGTCCGCCGACAGACCGATAGTGCAGCTCCGGGGCGAGATTACGTACGTAACGTACGCAATGTACGTACGTATGTCCGTACGCACCAGCTCGAGATATCTAGCAGGCGGATTAACTTCAAATTCGGCATGCTATATCTCTATATGGTGTAGATGTGCATCTCACCGTTTTTTTTCGAAATTTCATGTTTTTATATGTATATATTCATATTTTCACACCTTTTAGTTAAAATTCAATTTTATGCTAGAAATAAGATCTCAACGACCATTGTAGGGTATTTCAAATGTAGAATTCAATTCTTACATCATAGAACCCGAATTGTGAACAATTCACTGGGCATATGCATGTGTATATACTATATTTATGTGTATATTTTCACACCTTTTTCGTAAATCAATTTCGAATAAAAAAATCAATCATTGCTACTGATTAATCTCAGCGCTCATTTTTATTTCATGTACATTTCTCTCGCCCCGGAGCTGCACTATCGGTCTGTCGGCCGACATTTTATTTTTTTGTTTCATACCCTCATTATATAGGATTCTTTTCAGGCCTCGGAGTATTTTATCAATTTTCTGAATCCAATAAAGTAAATAGCCTTATAGCGTAATATCTCGCATACATATCGAGGAAGTTGAGTCCCTCGATGAAACTTTTATTCAATGATGTGGCCCTCAAGGCAGGAAATTGTTTTATTGCATTTTTCCGTTGTATCATGTCTTAGGAGTAACATACTAAAAGTTTAACGAAATCGAAATATCAGAAAGTGATTTGGCACGACCCCGTCGTTGACCCCAGACTATAAAAATCGCCGGTTTTGAAAACTGAGATATAACCCTTTAAATGATTGCAAATCATTTTTTTATTGTCATATTCGTGCTCAGCATCAAATTTCCGGCAATTTGATATACGTGTATATATATTGACTAGATTTTGAGCAAATAATTTTGGGCCCTCCCTAGCAACAACCTGGAATGTAAAAATTCTGATCTCCAAATTTGGTGTAAACCATATCGAGTGACCCCTTGTTTTTCTCGGCTATGCTTGCTGAGTCCGAATTTCTTAATATAAATAGTCTACACGTTAGTTTTAAAATATTTGGTTTGCGGCTGGTGGTATTCATGTATTTTTAACGGTAAACATACTCATAAATTTTTGTTTTGTCCCTTTAACCCCAGATTATCGAAAACTCGCGATATCGCGGATGCCTCCAGCCATTTTCAATGGGAAAGAAGCCATAAAGTTGTACGACTGTGGTACATTTCGGTAGTCTTGGTTAATTCCTATGAAATATAAGAATGGAAAATTTAGGTGGCATAGATGGATTGATATGTTCACATTTCAATTTCATCTTCGGTTTCATCATCCGATGCAATTCCTTCTTTCATATTGCCACAGTTGTCATCTTGGCATCGTCCGCATGCTAAGGAACAGTTGAGTTCTTGTTTTCTGCAGACACATCTGAGATTACTATAGCCTGTGGAACAGTTACAGTGGATCATTTTCAGGAGTGCTTCGGATGCAGGGTTATTGTCCAACATGACTGTGATTAGGCTATTATCTTTGCAGTTCCCCCATAATTTTTTAAAAATCTTAGATGCTTAAATATCGATACACAGCTATTGTTGTTACCTAAGGAAAATAAAATCTCGGACTATAGTGGAAGAAAGATGTAATTGGGATATATATTTAGACTCAATTAACATCATTTGGGGTTTAGTTGTAACCTATAAGTTTGTGTGGAGTCCTGCCATACCACAGCTTCCTCCACTGTTCCACTGCCCAGCACCACGGCCCCCCACAGGCTCCAAACCGGGGGGGGGAGCGCCCCCCCAGGGTCCATACCTATGAGGACCGGCCCCCCCCAGGTACCCACACTTGGCGCCTATGATACAGGGTGTCTCAGTGTAGCAATATCGTTCCACAACGCAACTCCCATTGCTAACAATCAATATAAAACTCAATGTTATCGTTATGGTAGGTTCTATCATTTTGATCTTGAAGTTTTTTCAGATCAAAATGAATCAAATCATTTTGATCTGAAAAAACTTCATTTATTGTTTTTATTTGATTGATTTGGTTAATAAGAATTATTTGAATGATCTGAATTGAATTGAATGATCTGAATTGAGTGAAACCTAGGTATGTAAACTTTGAACAAAACTTTTTTCCAAAAAAATTTGGCTGGCAGAATTAGTGGGGGGACAGCGTCCCCCCTCTACTACACCCCTGATTATGACCCTGTACAAACATCATATCAGAGTATCCAATTCAGCTGTCTTCTTTTATGCACTCACGGTATAATATTAAAGTGTATCATTTGTTAGAAGGACTGGAGTCATGAAATTCTAAGAAATGCTAAGGATTCATCTATCATTAATCGTACTCTAACGCCACGCAATGATGAAGTTTGGTCTATTAGACTACAAGACGAAATGGATTCGCTAAGTTGTTTCGATATATTTTTCTACATACACTAGACTAGTAAATAAAATATCATGTATGCCACATCCATAGACCTCTTTAAGTAAGGAGGCGTTCAATCTCGGGTCCTGGAACTTGATTCACTGTGTATTATTGATATCCCGTAATCCGCTCAAGTTAGAGATGTGAAATGTATAGTTGTTAAATAGGAAGTCGTATTTTTGTAGTCCATTGGTCATGTTGGCTTACCTCAACTATGTGTGGAATGTGAGTTATGTAGTTCAATATTCTGACCTGTTTTAAGCACATTTAAAGCGTTTTTAATGTATGATTTTCAAATATAACCAAGGTAGGAATGGATTAATTCGGAAAATTTGAACTTTTCCAATTGGAATGTTGCTACATTCCAGAGTAGCTATGGAAACGTATTTATACCAATTGAGCCTATATCTTGAAAACCGTTACAGTTAGACATTCAAATTTGACTGTATTTGATAGATAATAGGCTACATTCTATTAGCTCATAATACATTTTATAACACTAAATCTTAAGGCTTTCGAGTGCAATTTAACTAATATGATTCATAAAATATATTGCACCATATCTCGAAAGCATATCTTGAAACCAAGATTTAGTGTTATAAAATGTATTATGAGCTAATAGAAAGTAGCTTATTATCTATCAAATACAGTCAAATTTGAATGTCTAACTGTAACGGTTTTCAAGATATAGGCTCAATTGGTATAAATACGTTTCCAAAGCAACCCTGGAATGTAGCAACATTCCATTAGAAAAGTTCAATTTTTCGATTAACCCATTCCTACCTTGATTATCTTTGAAAATCATACATTATAACGCTTTAAATGTGCTTAAAAACAGGTCAGAATATTGCCAAATGTATCTTAAATCTGTCAAAAACAGGTGTGAAAACCACATAACTCATATTCCACACATAGTTGAGGTAAGCCAACATGACCAATTGACACTAAAAATACGACTTCCTATTTAACAACTACCGTATTTCCTTGAATAAGCGCCGGGGCTTGAATAAGCGGCGGGGCTCGAATAAGCGTCGGACGCCGGGGCATTTTAGTTCTCTGTACATCATATCAAACTAGTATTCTCAGCAGTGGCATAGATACAAGTGCTTTTTGAAACATTACATTATCTTTTTTAATTGAACTAACATTCTCAGTTGTGGCAAAAATAAAAGTGCCAGTCAATGTAGTAAACAAAAAAAAGAGCGCCGGGTCAAAATAGCGAATGAAAAAAATAAGCGCCGGTTTGAATAAGCGCCGGGTCTAAAGGGTGCACGAAATAAATAAGCGCCCGGGCGCTTATTCGAAGCAATACGGTGTACATTTCCCATCTCTAACTTGAGCGGATTATGAGATATCAATAATACACAATGGACCCAAGTTCCAGGACCACAGATTGAACGCCTACAGTCCTTACTTAAAGGAGCCTATGGCCACATCCAATAGTCGCCAACAAGAACCATTTATTAATTGTATTTAGGAGCAGGAAGAATATCTCGGTCTTCATTTAAGCTTACAGATTGGTCAAAGTGCTCTATTTGTGACACAGGAGACATATATTATTACACAAGACAGCGACTGAAATTTCGCTTAAAGAAATACTTTAAGCAGAATTGTATTTCATCAGCCACCCGAAAAGTGCAGGCCAGAGTTCATTTATTTGATTTGAGTGGGATATCGGTTCAAGAAAAGCAGCAGCAGCTAATTCAGATAAGGAAGCAGATAACATAGTAGACCTCCTATAAGTGCACAGCAAATTTGCGATGTGGTACATTGAGTTAAGACTAAAGCCAGAAAATGTGATATTGGCGGATCAGAATTACAATTTAAGGCCTAATGACTAGTATTGAGTACACAATATTTTATGAATTTACCATTTTCTAATTAAGTTGAATTGTGTTGGTTATTTAAATCGAGATCATATGTTTTGCTGCTAGTTAACTCGTTTAATAAGTTTATAGTCAAAACTAGCGTGACCAGCGTGGATACAAAAAATGAGTGCTAAATGAATTCTCTAGTCGTTTGAGAATTTGTATGATCTTTTAATTGTACAATTTAATGCTCTCTAATTTCAAACGATCTGACAAATTCTGGCTATTTTGGCTACGAAAGAGGTTTACAAGGAGTGATACCATGTAATGAATTGATTGAAGAAACTGCCAGGCACAGAAAGCTGATTTTTGGTATGTAGGAGTCTTTTGGCTATGGGTTCCACTAGTTTGACCTTAAACGGAAATATCAACTCATCATGGAATTCTGATGTCATTGTTGACCTGTAATTTGAAATTTCAGTTATTCGACTATAAATCAGCAATTTTGGATGATAGAAGGCTAAAATTTTAATAGAATGTGTATATTGATATTTCACAAATATGATACAACTCTCATAAAAAATAATGACTCATTCTTCTGTTATAACGTCATCATTACGCATCAAAAATTGACAAATTTGGTGATTTTCGAATGATATTGATTTTAACAGTAAAACATATTTAGAGATGTTATCTACCTTATGATTAACCAATGTGAACCTTGGCGCCCAAAGGGCGCCTCCATCAGACACAAAGTGTCCGTCAGTCGCGCGCCGCAAGCAAGTGAAGCGCGCTTATATCTATACAAAAGCTCAGTACTTAGAAACAATGCGAAGGACTCTCAACCTGAGAGGGTTCGAAATATTACTGTTCGTTTTTCATCGTGTTACTTTATCTATAAAAGGAAAAGACTAGTCGATTTTATCTTGAAATCTCAATATACATTTCCAGACAAAACTATTTGCACATTATTTCAAACTCAAATTGTACCAAAATGAGCCTATTCCCCCAGGTAAATGTACAAATACTTTGATTTAAAATTCGTATTCTACACGTTGGATATCAATTATCGAAATCAATTCGTTGATTCGATGTATTAAGGTATTAAGCAGTATCACTATATGTCACTTGCTACCATCTGTAGATTGTCTAAAGCAAGATATAGTTGCAGAATGTGGCCCATACGGATTATTTTAACCTTTGAAATGGGTATGTTAAAATCTTCTATCTTATATATTAAACTGCTAGGATTTTTTGTTTGTATGTTTGTTTGTCCGAATTGATTGAAGAATTGGCAAGTCGTAGAGATACGAAAATTGGCATTTAGGTGTCAAATGATGAATCTACGATTAAGTTCGAAAGTCTAAGCGATATTTTACACCACTGCAAAAAAATGGGAAACAATTTTTCACACCTTTTCTACAGCAATCCTATTCAATTTTAGCTCTTGGGACATGAATCAAAATTATGAGGAATGTAATCAATAAATGTAGATTACAATTTAAATTGAAAATTGTGAACTTACTAAATTTAGAAATGAATAGTAAATTAAGGTGAGTTATATAATGATTCAGAATTGAAAAGATTTATAATTAGAAAACGAATAATAATAGTATGCATTTAAGACGTCCCAGTATAACTTAAGTTGTTCAACTAGCATGTTACATTTTCCGAAAGTTCTAATATAACTTTTTAATCTTTTAAATTTTGATTATCATTTCCAGTTCACTCTTGATCAATTTTTATTTTCTCTGTATGTATTTCATTTATTTCGCGTTCTCTTTATGTACATGACTTGTTTTGCTTCTGTTCCATCTTTTACATTATTTTATACCATCTTTTTGTTTTTCTGAATGTTATTCTTGGGCTCGTTGTATATAATCTAAAGAAAAATTCAAATTATGAGATAAAATTCAGCAACATCACTTATTTTAATTTTTAATCTTTCGAAATTTTCCATTATATATTTCTCATATATGTATGTTTCAATTTGTTTTTGAGTTGTGCCGGCTGTGAAGTATTTTGTGCCACTACTCGAGCAAGATCAATTCTCATACGATATGTCGGATCGCACCAAATTTTGTCATTGTCACCAATTCATTTTCGCTACTTTTCGATTGCGAACAAGGTTTTTATCTAATTGTGACTATTAAAACTGGATACCGCCCTTGAAAAAACATATGATTTGGCTTACAGCATACGATGAAAGTAGAGCTATAAGAGATGTTAAGCGTGGGCAGGTATCTCCGTCAAGAAATACTTACACATTCCAAACCATTTTTGATTCTCATTTCTAGTTTTTGAGATACAGTGTCTCAAAGTCTGTTTTTTTCGTTTATCGCTAGCACATCTTAATGGTAGAAATCCGGCCGAGGAATTGTTTAGGACATACCAAGGAATCAAATGCTTCCAAAATCTAATCATAGATAGTCTACCATATTTGCAACTTCATAGGACCAAAAGAAAGTTAAAATGGCAAAAATTGTAAATTTTATCGCTGTCCGAAAAAAAGGGCGAAAAATGTCTGTTTTTTGGGGAAATCAGGAATAAAATGACGAAGTTATAAGATATCGAAAATAAAGTGGTCCTACGTTCATCGCCTAATAATATGGAACAACTCTTGAAATTTTCAAACTTCTATCTCAAACCAATTTTGAGTTAAAATTCTGTAAAGACGGTCAATTTTGAAATTTTAAAGTCCCGAGATATAGAGATTTTAAGTTTAAATGTTAAGAATAATGTAAAATGAGTTATTAATAATGAACAAAAGCATTCACAGACATTTATTCGCATTTATACTGCTGATTCAGGTATATTCGAACCAAATATTTACAAAAAATAGCAAGAGTACCCTGATAATCCATAAATTTTCTCTAACCCCGACTTTTAGTTTCCAAGTTAGGATTTTCGAAAAATGCTACGTCATCATATGACAAAAATCTAAAACTTACATTCCATAGGATGTAGTGCAATTATTATCAATGAATCATATATGTGCCCTCATAAAAAGTATATTAGGAAGTGAACTAAGAATTTGGGCTTATATTTACAGAGATAGAGAGATATCTCTTTTTGGACCCTAAATGTGGGTTTTTGACCGAATCTGCGAGGTCCAAGGCCAGAACTTTCAAAATAATTATCAAAAGTTCTCCAATTTTTCTGTACACTTTATTAACGACAATTGTATTCATTATTTGGCATAATAGCCACATTTGGACATATATTTAATGATTAGATTCGCCATTTTCTAATATATTCAATGTTCTCCATAGAATTTGTACTACAATTAAAGCAATAATAAGTCGATAATTATTTATTTTTTGACAAAGGACTGTTTGAGGAACCTATATATTTTCGCATATGACCTTTTATTTAAGAATATAATATATTATATATCTTCAATAGTTTTTAAGATATGACATCGGCCTCTTTCGGGACCATAGAGAGATATTATGCCCGATCTTTACCTATAATAAGAGATATCTCAAGAAAAAATGGTAGGATCTGAGCAAAATCTTTTTTGAATTGATCAGAATTTTATTTCTGATCCAGCGATCGCTAAATATCTGATATCAAACAGGCGATTTCCCGAGCATTGTATAAATGAACTCCCTTATAGAGCTATTTTGTTTCGATTTTATTTGGCCATTCTTCTAAATCTTTGTGTTATATAATCTCCAAAGGTGCCAAAACAATGTTAAGGTCCATATCATTAAAAAATTATCAAATAAGCTAAAAACTAATTGGGAAATGCGTCAAAAACCTCGAATAATTTTTCAATTTTTAGTAACGCTAAACTTTAGGGGGTTAACTCATAAAAATCAAAATAAATACCGTCCAACTAGTGCTATCAGATGGTAGACCGCTCACTAATACAATGAAATTAGTAAAAAAAATTTTGTTTTACGCCAGGCAAGGTTTTTCGAGGGCGGTATCCTTAATGCTTGTTTGCTTGTTTCTTCATATATAACGAATTGATTGAAGAAACTATAATGCAGAGAAAGCTGATTTTTTGCATATTTGGAGTCTTTTGGCTATGGCTCCACTAAGCGCAAGCAACCGAAGCGCGCTTGTCTTAATGACAAGCATACTATACTCGATTAAAGTATGTTGCATCCCATGACAGAGATTTAAGTGCCGATGAAATCTATTAAATATTATTTATAAACAATGTGATTGCATTTGCATAAATGTATACATATCCAGTTGATGATTAAATTAGCCATCACACAGAATATACTAATGCTTTCAACTATTCAATATTAATTGAGATATTAATGACTTATATACTACTTATTAATAGCAAAAAGTTTGCCTTTAATTATAGCATAGCCATTCAGGGAAAAGTAAATCATTCTCATTCTGTATGATATGGAAATACTGTCTATTAATTCATTTAATTGTAACGAGTTGTTAGTGTGAAGATCTTATTCTCTTGAAAGAGAGGTTTAGTTAATAGTTAATAAATCCGTACAAACAAGATCTTCACACTAACAGCTTGTTATGCGAAAATAAAGTTTGCAAATTGCTGAGACACATAAAACTCGTGCATCCAGAAGCAACGCCAGAGTTGATAGCTGAATTGGTTGCCTCGCAGAGAAAGAAAATAAGTGATTCTAAAAGTTCTAAACCAATCGAATATCGGCTCTGTAGGCAACATAAAGAAAACGGAGACATTTGTCATGCAATAGTAGGGGCGTAGCCAGTGGCGCCGACAAGGGCCTGCCAGGGGCTACGGTCCGTCTTAACTGGGCCTGCAGAAACATTTTCTGGGCGTGCAGGATATTTAGTGGGCCTGCGGGCAGGCTCTGCAGGCCCATTGGATACGCCTATGTGCAATAGTACAAAAACAAGAGTTTGTTAGTAACATACATATATTAATAATCATTAGCAATATTTCTGGAGCTTTAAATTTAGGTACACAATCACTTAATTAAAAGATGCCGCCCATTTTTTATACCAAGTAGCTCATGTTATTAATCACAGGTAGTATCCGACATGGAGAATCAGAAAAAATATTTAAATATGTCAAAATATTTAACAAACACATTTCCTTGCAAAATATAATCATCAACTGGATATGTATACATTTATGCAAATGCAATTACATTGTATATAAATAATATTTATGTAGTCCCGGGAGCACTTAAGATGTCCCAATAGCATCTTACTTGTCCAGGTATCACTTAAGGTGTCCCAGTAGCATCTTACGTGCCCCGATAGCACTTAAGATTTCCCACTGGCACATAAGATCGCCCACTAACATGTTATATTTCCCGATTGCACATACATTGTCTCATTAGAATCATATCCGTCCCAATAGCAACGGAAGATGTTCCAGTGGCACTTATGATGTCCCAATAGCTTCTTACCTGTCCCGGTAGCAATTAAGATGTTCCAATAGCATCTTACGTGTCCCGGTAGCAATCAAGATGTCACACTGGCAAGTATGATCTCCCACTAACATGTTATATTTCCCGATTGCACATAAATTATCTCATTAGAATCATATCTGCCCCAGTAGCACTTAAGATGACCCAGCAGCATCATACGTGTCCCGGGAGCAGTTAAGATGTCACAGTAGCACCTCATATTTGTCCCGGTAGCACCTAAGCTGTCCCGATAGCACATAAGATCGCCCACTAACATGTTATATTTCCCGATTGCATATAAATTATCTCATTAGAATCAAATATGTCCAAGTAGATGTCCCACTAGCACCTTATATGTCCCGGGAGCAATTAAGATGTCCCAGTAGCACTTAAGATGTCCCACTAGCATCTTAAGTGTCCGGATAGCAATTAAGATTTCCCACTAGGGTTGTAAAGGGTGGGAAACTTTCCGGGAATTTATAAGACCTGGAAATTTTCGGGAATTTGGGAATTTTCGTTTTTCTTTAATAATGAGAAATATTCAAAGATTTTACTGTGCCGACTATAATATTGTATAGTGGCCCAGTTCTAAAATGCATTATTTTGTTTGTTTGTTTGTATTTGTCAATATACCTGTCCTGGCTACACCATTATACATTAAATTTGGCAAGTAGATATGAAATGTCCATCTAATTTACATCTCGGTATACGATTTTCCAACCAGCCACAATTTTTGAATTCAATATTTTGAATTGTAATGTCATTCACGAGAATCACAAGATTTAGAATAATTATAGCCAATATAGTTTTCATTTCAATGAGGTTAAATTAAACTCGGTTAAAGTTTGTCAGATATTTATTGACTAGAGCTGTAGCCAATATATTATTATAAGCTATAAGCTTCTGTTTATCTCATATCAGTTTTAACTTAATACAGTCAGGGTCGCTTATTATGAACCCGCTTAATATGAACATTCGTTTATTATGAACTAACCTCCTGGTCCCAATTTCATTTTCTAGATAGGATTTGTATTGAACCAAGTTCGCTTAATATGAAATATATCTATCATGAACATATTTTTTGGTCCCCTGGTGGTTCATAATAAGCGATCCTGACTGTAATGACTAGTAAGAAACGTATTGTTATACATATATAGAAGAATCAGAAAACTTATACTTACAACTAGTATGCGATTTTGTATTACATTTATTATTGATCCATCTTGAATCAGTTCGGCACTGGTTGTACTTGTATAATTCACATTTTTTTCCATTTTTCCTTTATTTTTTGAGTATTTAGAGGCAAATAAAGAAAGGTTTTAATTGAATTCAATTTATTTACCTCAGAGAAATGCCTCAATCAGATTTATTTAAACACTATAGCAGAAATTTCCAGGTCTTATAAATTCCCGGGAATATTCCCGGAAAGTTTCCTGGGAAGTTTCCACATTTGAAAATTCCCCGGGAAATTTGCAACCCTATTTCCCACTATTACCTTATATGTTCCGGTAGCACTTAAGATGTCCCAGTGGCATCTTATGTGTCCCGCTAGCACTAAAGATGTCCCACTGGAACCATATTTATAATGGTTTACGAGTCATTAGACAGTTTATCATATTGGTCACATTTGGTAATTTGTCGAATATCTCGTAAACCATTGCATTTTGATGCAGTAATTATACTATTGCTTAATAGAAAGTAGTCTATTCGCTATCAAATGGAATTACACTTGAATGTCTAGCTCTTGCGGTTTTCAAGATTTGACCACAACTGACCAAAACACGTTTCCATAGCAACACTGGAATGTAGCGACATTCCATGAAAAAAATCCAAATTTTCTGTATTAACCCATTCACATCTCAGTTCTAAGCGAATAATCTTATAATAAAAACACTTAAAAGTGCCCTTAAACGGCCTCTGAAAATCACTAAATTTATCACAAATATAACCTATTGCGCAATCATATACAGTACACCCTCGCTAATCCGAACCTCGCCAATCCGAACCCTCGCTAATCCGAACACTTCATTCTTAAAATCCGAACACCCAAAATATGATTTTATTCGCCTCAATGCTTTGAATAAACGTTTATTAACTTAAATTTATCATTAAGATTGAGAAACCTCGTTAAATCAGCAATCATAGCGAAATAATATACTTAATATTCTAATAATACAAATTTATTATAATTAGTGCCCTATTGAATTAGTGTTATTTCACTAATCGGAACAAATTCACTAATCCGAACGATATTTTCGAACATTGGAACAGAGCTGTTCGGATTAGCGAGGGTGTACTGTAGTGGCTAATATTAATTTTAACAATGAATATTTGTACTTTGACACCATATTTATATATGCTTGTAATACATTCCTAAACTCTATTGTGCTTGGTTAATGATTTAAGGCAACTCATGTATTAGTTCAACCATCTTCTACCGCATCCCTAGTCCCAAATCTGCAAGTTACTCTGAGGCCTTATATACAGTAGGCTATGCCCTGATGAAGTAATCTTTTTATTCAAAACAGGATAATTTAGGGGGATTTGCAGCTAAGCTCGAATTGTTACATAAGAGTAAGCAAGAGTTGGGTCAAGAGTATTGGTTTACATCAGTGGTTCTCAACGGGGGCGTTCAGAGAATTTATGGGGCGCTAGGAAAATATTTCTATCATAATAAATTATTTGTATAACTTTGGATTGAAGAATAATTTGATTGAGAGGATAAGAGGAGAGTATTATCATAAATTACTAATCCAGTTTGCCATCAACCAGGTAATTACTAAGGCACTTGTTTGATTTTCAAAATAGCATGAACAGTTATAAACAAATAATGTGCGGTTAGTGTTTTAGACAATGGAATTCTAGCAGAGTTCGTATTATGAATACAATATTAGTGTCACTACAGTGTCATTAAAACAAATAAAAATCTCACACGACATTGATATACCAATCGAATCAGTATATATAGCATGGAGAAATATTAGAAATATAGAAATTTCCGAATACTATCCAAATTTAATATACGCAAACTATATTATCATTTTGCTAAAGAATTAAATGGCTACCTCTTTCAAAAAGAAATGTCGACACTATTCCGTTGATTATTTGCGGTATGGCTTTATCCCTTCACCATCTAATTGTCAACTTCCTATGTGTTTCATTTGCGAACATGTTTTTTCAAATGAAGCAATGAAACCGTCGCGATTGAAAGCACATTTTTCGATAATGCATCCTCATCATAGCAACAAAGACAATGCTTTTTTAGAAAATTTAAAAGCTAAAGTAATGAAACAAAATAGCCTTCCTAATATGTTCAAGAAAGGTATTACTAAAGCCAAAGAAGGAATAGTAGCTTCATACAATATTTTAAAACTAATCGCAAAAGATGGGAAACCATTTCGAATATCATATTTTCGAATAAATTTGATAATTAATTTGTTTACTTTTGTTTACAATATATACATAATGTAAACAAATCTCAAAAATATGCTAGAAACTTGCTTTAAACGGTTGACATGGGGTTTTCAGGGGTGTAGATTTCGAATATTACATTTTCGGATCCATATGAGAAATTATTCGTTTACCTTTGTTTACAATATATATATAT
Source organism: Aphrocallistes beatrix (assembly GCA_963281255.1). NCBI lineage: Eukaryota > Metazoa > Porifera > Hexactinellida > Sceptrulophora > Aphrocallistidae > Aphrocallistes > Aphrocallistes beatrix. Next base: position 1,300,906 of record OY725496.1, read on the forward strand.
ACAGGAAAAAATAAAATAAAATTTAATCAACTTGAATATACGAACTTCTGGCTGCAAACCAAGAATAATTTCCGCATGCCCTTGTTATGGCAAAGGACAAAGCTTCTGATTCTTGCATTTCCGACTTCATACTTTGTTGAGAAATGATTTAGCGCAGTTATGAGACTACATAGCAAACAGCAAAATAGATTACAAATAACGAAATCAGGTGAGCTTCGGTTAATGCTAACTAAATTTGAACCGAATGTGGTAAAACTTGTAGGCGAGCACCAATGTCAGGGATCCCATTAATCAGGAACCTCATTAATAATAAAATTTTGGATATTTCTAATTTTCTACTATGCATTTATAATTTGATACAAAACAAATTAATACAAATGTGATCTAAATCTGTAGCATGTTTATTCAGTAATACGGGAAGAGGGGCACTGGCGAATTTTTAAATACATAAGGTAAGTGAAAAAGGTTGAGAAACACTGGTTTATATGCTCAGTGAAATCAGGATACAAGCAGTGTGTCTCGAAGAAAATTACGTATATATAATAGAGGAACCATCCAGAATAATTCATTTCATAAAGTCTCCTTTGATAAAGATGAACAAATTTCAGGTTCTGGATTGTTCTCTGTTTTTCTACATATTCTTGTTTGCTGGGTTGACAATACTTTGGAATATCCACTTTGCAAAGAGGATTATGTACTTCGTTACTTTGTACAGGGAATCCGTAGAGACAGCAAATAATGACACATTAAATAACTACACAGGGCTAGCACTACACTACAAAGTTGAAATTGTTAAGTATATATTCCTCTTGACAATAAATATCACCGAAATCAGTTCAGTTCTAATATTTCTATTCGGAGTAGTACTTAGTGGCGTAAACCCAACCAATGCTACAGTTAGCAATTGTTCTAGTAAGATATACAACACTGATTTGCATGTTTTTATTGGCATTCCAATGGAAACTGTGTTCATAAGTGTAGGACATGTCGGGTTGTTATACTCATTAGCACTTGTGATATGTCTAATGAAATATCTTGATGCCACTTATCGTAACATCAATGAGCAACCTGTCAAGTTTATTCAAATTTTTATGACTGTTTCGTGTATGGTTGGAGTTCTACTTTTTATAGCAGGATCCATTTACCAATCATTTATTCTTGAAAAACTAATATACTAGCCTATCATATTGCTGATATATACCCGCATTTGGATGAAAATAGCTTGCACTCTCCACAAAACATTGAAGTGGCAGTCTGTAGAGCTTCAAGTTAGAGGTACGAGCAGTCATATAATGAGAAGAGCAATCAAAAGCAGCAACCATTTTGGTACTATAGTGTGCTTGCTTGGAATTGGGACACTTTGCTTGACTTTTGCTGAATTTGTCGATGATTACTTCTTCATATTCACTATATTCGCTTACTGTCCAAATCTCGTCACGCAATTCTATGAAACTCCTGACTACGAGCCTTTGTTCACGACAAAGTCACAAATCGATGCTTTGCACGTCCAGTGAGATTAGCGCAGGAATATATATATTCCTATCTCTGATTGTTTTCCTAGCTATTACGTCTCAATACCTATTTGTAACATTCGTATTTTTCGGTGGAATGTTCGCAAAGAAGTGGAAATACCGATTTGGAAAAATTCAAACGATATTTACTCCCAGCCTTACTGACCCACTTCTCATCTCCTAAGATTGTGACAGGATTAAGTTTGTAAAGTTTATATAAGATTCCCTATTACTTTGTTTATCCTTACTATTAAAACTCGATTAATGTTTGTGTGTATATATATATATATATATATATATATATATATATATGTAACGAATTGATTGAAGAAACTGCCAAGCATAGAAAGCTGATCTTTGGCACGTGAGAGTCTTTTGGCTAAGGCTCCAGTAAGTTCTGAGCTCAGACGAAAATGTCGACTCATCATGGAATTATGACGTCATTGTCACCTTTTTTATATTGAGAAATTTCAGTTTTTCAACTATTACTGATCCATTTTAAGTGTTGGAAGGCTGAAATTTTAATAGAATCTGTATATTATTATATCTCACATATGACACAACTATCATCAAAAAATGATGACCCATCACTCTGTTATGACGTCATCATAACGCATCAAAATTTTAAAAATTGTCAAATTTGGTGATTTTTCCGTGCGATGTCGATTCTAACAGCAGGACAGACGTATTTAGAGATGTTATCTCCCTTATGATTAATTAGTGTGACTCCAGGCGCCCGCAGGGCGCCTCCGGCGGACACAAAGTGTCCGCCAGCCGTGCAGCGCAAGCAAGCGAAGCGCGCTTGTTTTTGTTAATACTAAATGTAATTAGTCACATACATATATTAGTTATTCAGCGAAATATACTAACATTTGTTAACTAACTTTGAGTAGCACCATTAAGAAAAATTTTTATCCTAAACACAACGAAGTTCATTTATTATGGCACTTGGAATTCTTTGCAATATAATGCTTCAATTCTTTCAATTTGGCCTTTTATGGCACTGATTTCTAGTGGTGCAATTAGTAGTGCTTAGGTTCTGGAGAACGATTGACTTTTCATGAACATTGTAACTCATTTAAAACTTGTAACTATTATTTACACAAATTTGTGCTATGAAATGTATTGTACTTTATTAACAATTACAATCCTACTTAAATTACACAAGCGCGCTTCGCTTGCTTGCGCTGCGAGGCTTACGGACACTGTGTCCGCAGAGTCGCCCTGCGGGCGCCTGGAGCTACTTAATCTAACCTATTTTGGGATTTTTTGCTTTATATAAATATTGTAAACGAAAGTTAACCAATAATTTTATGCACCTATTGTATAAATATCTGATATCAAACTGGCTATTTCCCGAGCATTATATAAATGAAATCATTGTGTTATATAATCTCCAATGGGGCCAAAACAATTTTGATGTCCATATCATTAAAAAAATATCAAATAAGTAAGAAACTAATTGATGAATGCGTCGTAAAACCTCCAATAATTTTTCAATTTTTGTAACGCTAAACTTTAAGGGTTAACTCAAAATCAACATAATACCGTCCAACTAGTACAATCAGGTGGTAGACCACTCAGTAATACAATGGAATTAACAATAAAAAATTTTATCTTCAACAACAAGATATCCTGACAATATAAGCCGAAATGATGTTTTATTCAGTTTTAATGGATCATTTTGTATTCGAACCTGTTTGTAAATATGGGTTTCTGAAATAATTATCTTAATAAAAAATAAAAAATAGTTATTGGACACATGAGCTATCCAGGCGTTTCGTTGGTCGAGGCAGTGTTTCCCTCAGGATTTTTGGAAAGCTCGTTAATTTTTCAATTATTGTGCGGTTTATTCAGGTAAATTGCATTATTTCACAGAAAAATCACGTTATTCGACAAGCTAAGCATGCTAAATAACGCGCTTAACCCGCTCGGCGGGAAACACTGGGTCGAGGTGGTAAAGAAAGATCTGAAAATGAACTAACTAAGAACCTATCTACCTTTGCTTCGTTGTCAGTTATGCTCTTAGAGTAGGCATATTCCATCAGCAATCGTTCATTGTGATCCAAAGATCGTATCTCTCAGCTTGGAATTCCATTCAGAAAGAACGATAGGAAGGAAGGTTGGGGTATATACTGGGTACTGAAGTTTTCTTTAGAGCCATTCTATCCTTGAAACTGTAACAGTACGAAGCCCGTCATTGTAGGTAATGGTTCTCTCGATATCATATGGTTTAAAAGAATGCATAAAACTCTGATTACAAATGTTTAGCTATCTTCAAATAGTTTAGATCAAGACTAAGTTTAGTATTATAGTTTGGCATTGTATACATTTGAAATAGTGACTATTAATTTTACTCTCTCCTAATTAATTATGTGGGAATCTAAAATTGGACTCATTTCAAAGTTAGGTTTATACATAGCATTCTAATACACTAACGCAATGGCGCAGACCTTTTTTCTAGACCATGGATTGGTTAAACGAGCTAATGCATTTTTCTGAAAATGGTTAGATTATGCATATAACTTCGTAATTCGTATATCATATAATGATCGTTTTCATTAATTCTACATCGATTTCTTCAAAATGGTTCGAGGATGGCATTGTAGAGATTTTGTGGTTAAACTAATTTTAAGCAACCATATTACTTATATATTAACATACTACTTACTTGTTTTGTTTTAAAATCAACCACATGAATTATATATTTATTTGCTACCTTGTTGTTTTACAAAAAGTTTACAAATCACTGTCTTTTCCTAACACGACTCAAAGTTGATCCGAAACACTCCACATAAGCATCAATATTCATTACTCTTCCGGAACGACAATGTCCTGTGTTGTTCCAGACTTCAAGTCCAACTATAAAAGTGAAGCAGAATATCCCTCTCTGCTTTTCATTCCCCAAAGAATCGTTTAGGGATACTATTCCACCTAGGGTTGCCAGACGTCCGGGTTTCGAGCCATTTGTCCGGAGTCCGGGAATGGGATGAATTTGTCCGGGTTTGGAGAATTTTTAGTCCTGTCCGACTACTCACTACTCAGGACTGTCAATATATTCTATCCGTATCTAAATTATTTAGTTAGCTATTGCTCTGCTGCAAACGTGTCACTCTCTAATATTTGAAGAAAGAGTGCAAGTTTGTGAAATTTGGATTATTACTGATTTGTAATGCTACCATAGTGTACGTATACTACTGAGTACTGACCCTAACTGCCTAACATGTTTCGTAATGAGTATACTTGGAATCTTCTTTTTGTTTCTGTGTTCAATGGCTTCAACGATGAATTATGATATGTAGATACTTAGTATGTAGTCACGTGCATAGGCGCAAAGCACGGTGGTGCAGGTGGTGCAAGTGCACCACTGACACTCTGAAATAAAAGTGTTGGTGGTGAAAGGAAAAGTTTTCAAAAAATCTCTGTTGAAAGACGAGGCATAACAATAAATCTAAAGTTTGTTTATATTGTGTGTATAACATGGATTAATAGTGTTGATAAAACCGACAGATTCATTACTAGATCGATACTGTAACTAATATATTTAATTCACTACTAGTATGGCAGGAACGAAGGTTAAAATTACCTTTTTCGATGTTGCACTATCAACTACTACATACGTACTATGTATATACAATATGACATATAGTTTAGAAAGTGTAGTAACGAACTGAGAATTTTAAAGGTATTGGTCCTATAAAAATAGCTGTATTGAGGTGCACCACTGGCACTTTTGATAACAAGTCAAAAGTTTGCGCCTATGAGCCCCCCCCTAAGAGGGAGCGCCACTGCTCGGTTGATACGGTTTTAACCAGACCACTTTTCAATAGTTACCCCAGGTTGATCCTGTTAAACCGGACAATTTCTAAAACCGTGGCGCCGGCGCTGCGGGAGGGAGAATGTATATTTTGGTCAGAAATGTGGTATTAGTTTGTATCGACATTCCACAATTCTGATCAAAGTGTACAGTTTCCCTAAAAGGGTGTCAATCTTTTTTGCTAAGCCTTAGGATAAAGTTTAGTTGGGAATTCTTCTCTCTTACCATTTATGCATTCACTCGTGTGAATATATTCATTTAAAAGTAAATCCGAAATATTCCTTTTTCATCAGATGGTTAACGAGGCTAAAAATTTATAAGTGCCCCGGCTACAAGCAAATAACAGTAATACACTATTGAATATCTCTAGCGACACCTTGAGGTCGAAGTAGAAATCCTTTTTCTAGCATCTCTACACATTCCCCTGAAGAATTTAATACTTGCAAACAAACAACTTTTCTGTTACAAACAATAAAGTTACCCTTATTGTCAATTGTAAAAAAGAAATCGTTAGATATCTGACTCTGTAGTCCTGTGAAATGAATATAATTGAGATAATTGTGTTTCGTATTGAATTTGTGAATTGTGCTGTTAGGGTAAACGAGAACAGATACCTGATTTTTTAATAGTTTGATATCTCCTGGATATTCCAGTTGGTCTTCTCCAAATTCAAAACAATTGTCAAATCTAATTTCAACACTTCGATTCTGTTATGGTCTTTATTACAAATATTCATAATGTACTTCAGATATACCTTTTGGACTCTTAAGTTGAATAACATTCTCACCTTCTATGCTAGTACTCTTTACAAACCCTCCAGTTTTAGTAAACTTGGAAATTACTGAACTTGATAAATTTGAGACAAATATATAATTAATTTCCTTCTCACTCGCAGTCAAATTCATTTTCAACACTTCGTCGGTTGTTCTTCTGACTACTTCCAGCTGTTTTATTGCCTCTGGCAGTTCTTGATGCTTTTAGTAGAGTTCTCTCATCTTCACTCTCTCAAGAAGAGATACTCTTCCTGTTTCGAGGAGAGAATGGAGATGAGAGAACTTCTCATCTATCTGCTGTAACAGACCATCGAACCGATCCAATCCCTCTAAACTTCCTCCAAAACTTTAACGCGTGGCCATTCACTGACAAAGACTATCAATAATAATAATGCAGATAATCAATGACTGAGTTTGATTCAATATCCTAGAGATACTTGATACTACACTACACATGGATTTCTAGTTTGCCTACTTGTATGATACTCTACTCTAATGGCAAACATGTGAAATACTACCCGATCAGCTTGTCTTTCTCCATAGAAGATTTTCTTTGCATATCCTATTAATGTCTTATTTTCATCCTCAGTAATGCGTTATATAAGAATAGCTTGAAAAATTCTCCGATATGGCACAAATTCCAAAGTACATATTTCAAAATTTATAGGATTCATGGTACATATCAGAGGATCAACAGGGTCCGAAATTTCAGTGGCGTAGCCAGGATGTTATAATTCTGGGAGAATGTTTGGGAGGTAGAAATTCAAGTTTTTGTTATTTATTGTAAAGGGAGTTTTATTTACCATGGTACCACGTATAAATTTTTAAGACTCATTAATAGTCACTTCGTTTATTTGTAAATAAGATCAACTTTATACTGAATTTGTATGTATATTAGTTTTTACATCATTTGTATATACGGTATTTGATTATCCAGTTAATTATAAATTCTACTTTTGTCATATGCTGTGAACAAATATAATAATTTTTAGCGTGAGGCTATTGACACCAACCGGTCGGTGGCAATAGCTTCACGCATATTATAATTATCCACTAAATACTGTAATTGGATATCTCTTTAGACACAATTAAGAATAATAATTCGTATTTAATTACATCTCAGCTAGATATGTATACAATATAATTATTATTGATTTCTATTGAGTGAATGGCTACACGTGAGGGTATTGGAGGAGGTTCGGAGGGATTGGATCTGTTTGATGCTTTGTCACAAGAAATAGAAAATAAGTTCTCTCACTTCCATTCTATCCTCGAAACACGAAGAGTGTCTCTTCTTGAAAGAGTGAATAAGATGAGAGATCTCTACCAACAGCATCAAGAACTTTCCGAAGCGATAAAACAGGTGGAAGAGATTAAAGAATCAACAAGAAAATTGAAGTCCAACTTGATTACAGAAAATAAGGATGGCATTGTAAAAATCTGGGATGATAACATAGCTGAATTGAAACGAAATAAATCGAAATTAGATCAAGGTTCTACTCTAATGTTTGTTGAAAATAGTGAAGAGTTTTCTGATTGTGTTAAGAGAATGCATTTGAGAGAAATAGAAGCAACAGTGTATGGTAGGAGAAGAGAACCTCTTGTCATGAAGGGGAAGCGAGGATACTGTGAAGGAGAATTTATTGATCCGCAAGGACTATCTATTGACCATATGAATAACGAAGTATTTGTAGTTGATTGCTATAAGGCCTTAGTATACGTCTATTCATCTGAAGGAAATTTTATGAGAAAATTTGGAGAAAAAAGTTTGAATAGACCTTATGGTACCTGTCAATCTCGAAAGTTCCTTTATATATCGAGTCGATCAAGCTCAGTTATTTCCAAGTATGCTAAAACTGGAGTGTTTGTGAAGAGTACTAGCTTAGTAGGTGAGAATGCTATTCAACTTAAGAGTCCAACAGGTATGTGCGTACAGAATGAATTGGTGTATATTTGTAATACTGGACATAACAGAATCGAAGTGTTGAAACAAGATCTGACATTTGTTATGAATTTCGGAAAAGACAAACTGGAATATCCAGAAGATATCAAACTATTCAAAAATCAGATATTTGTTCTTACTCAGCTTTATATTTCTATTTCAAACACAAGGTATCGCAATGGATTTTCAACAACATATTGTCTTGATTAGCAGGTCAGAATACAAATGCTTCCATATTTACTTATTTTTTTGTCGCTCTTTGTTATCTAATCCCCTAAATTCTTCCAAATTTTATGTTGTTTTAATTTATTTTTCTAATGTGCTCTCAAAAACTATACCTTATAAGCAGTTATAGTTATAGTAGCCTTTTACTTTTTTGACTTTCTTACAATTCTTACAATCTTACAAATAAACTTGGGATACAGACTTTTCGTGACAGGACTTTTCGTGACGAGACATTTCGTGACGGACATTTCTTGACAAGACTTTTCGTGACAGGGACATTTCGTGACAAGATGGGTACACCTATATTCTATAATTGTTGTGGTAAGGCGAAGTCATGATAATTATCTGTGAAGATAAAATAGTGATATACGAAAAGTCTGTATCCCAGAAAGAATGCACAAAATTTCCAATTGTCTCTCACTAATTTATATGACACTGATAATGTAGGTGCAATATGTATTTTATCTTCACAGATAATTATCATGACTTCGCCTTACCACAACAATTATAGAATATAAGTGTACCCATCTTGTCACGAAAAGTCTTGTCACGAAATGTCCATTACGAAATGTATCGTCACTGAAAGTCCTGTCACGAAAAGTCTGTATCCCATCATCCAAAAGAAAAAATTTAACTCAGTTTTCCACCCTGATTACAAAACTGCAATTTGCACTATTTACTGCTCCTGAAAATTTGTTAAATTATTTTTAATTTATAAAAAAATATTTCAAGAACAACATTTCCAAATTGTGAATTTCCTAAGACTCTCTCTTCAATGCCATGCCTCTCTTCAATGCCTCTGTAGTATTGTTAACCTCTGGAGAACACGAATACTCTTGGCAATTTGTTGTGCGAAACCACTGAAAAAACGATGCAAAAGCAATTGTTCGCGAGTATTTCTGTCCATATCAGGAATTGCCTCGGGTAGGCGTTGCTTTAGCACGTGTAAAAATTCTTGAGGCGATTCACAAGGAAGAATTTTCCTCGACTCAAATTCATCCAGTGCAATAAAACGAGTTTCTGGAGGTTGAAAAGAATTTATTAGTGCTCCTTTCAGTGCTTGATATTCTTTCCTCGTTCTTCGCCCAACTCCAAGTATACTGCGAGAGCTTCTTTCTCTAAGAGCGTCCGTAATCGAAGAGCCTTTTCCTTCCACCCATTAGCTACTGCACATATCTCATAGCATTCCAACCATTCCTCAAAGTCACCACTGTCAAATACACGGGGAATACTAACAAAATGATCCGCCATTCAACTACACTCTGCTACCAATTGTTAGATACTAATAATCAATCTTTAATAATATCTAACAGACTTACATCCAATCTCGATACTGATACAATATCTTATATATTAAAATGCTTCTTTTTTTTTTTTGTCCGAATTGATTGAAGAATTGGGAGGTCACAGAGATGTGAAAATTGGCATGTAGGTGTCAAATGATGAATCTACGATTAAGTTCTAAGATCTAAGCGAAATTTTCACATCTCTGCAAAAAAAATGGAAAACAATTTTTCACACCTTTTTATACTAAATAAATGACTACACTATCACAATAGAAATCATTGTACGACACTACAATATATCGTCATTGTTATCAATACTTCAAAGCCACAACTTATGTTTGCTATCTTATATAATACCAAATGTATTATAGTGTTTGGCAATAAAAAAGATTATCTGCATATTTTCCAGGATTGCAACCGAATAGTTGATTATTCGGTTTAACCAAATAATATTTGCAAATAGTTGATACAGTCGAACCTGCTATAACGGCCACTCTATATAACGGTCACCTGTCTATAGCGGTCACCAATGAACAGTCCCGTCCGAAATTCCTTAATATTGAACCTGTGTATAGCGGTCACCTGCTCAACGCGGCAAGCGGCCACCCATTTGTAGTCCCTTACTGACCTTAAAAATGTGTATAACGGCCACTACCGGTCTATAACGGCCATCACCTTTTTATGTGTTTATTACAGGCCCTGTTACGAACGATAAACAAGTTTCATGTAATTACTTCAAGAAATGGATTTCTAAACTTGATATTTATTGCATTACGTTGATACCTATTGGGGGTTAGGACAATCACCTGTATGTAACGGTCACCTGTGTATAACGGCCAATTTTCATCTCTACATCTCTATTAATGTTTCACACGAAAATGACATATTACGTGTTATCAGCAAAAAATGTAAATTTTTATTTTAAAGTTTATATAATTATGTGCTTAACATCAATAATCAAACAATAAAAATACCTTCAAACAGATGGTTATTTTGACGCGATTCTGAAAATATTTTATTCGAAATTTTGAAAACATTTCACCAATTTCGGCGATTTTCTGGAATTGGCAAGGGCAATCTCATAATGTACAAGTTTTAGCACTAAATATTGTATTACAAAGGATAGGAAACTGCTGTTTCTGCAGTATTTAAGGTTGGCCTTTCCTATGGACATTTTGTTTTTTAGCAAAAATTGACCAAGTCCTTTTTAATCATTTTTAGATCCCTAAAGGGGTTCTAAACATTAATTTCGATTTTTAGAATTTCAATGCTAATATTTCGCAAATTAGAGCCACTTGTACCACCTGGTGTCGCCCAAAAAAGGACACATTTTTGAAGGGAAATGTATCATATTCATAACTTCTTTGGACCCTGTCAGATCATCATTTTAATGCTAAATTCGTCCTCAGCACTAAATTTCCATCAATTTGATATATATATTGGACACATTTTTGAGAAATTCTTTGGCTGCGGCTTCCTAGCAACGGCAAGGAATGTGAAAAAATTCCGGGCCGTTGCTATGCACGAGCATCTAAAAAATTCTCCAAATATGGTCAATATATATATCAAAATGCTGGAAATTTAGTGCTGAGCACGAATTTAGCAATTAAAATGATAATCTGTCATGGTTCAAAGAAGTTATTGATCTGGGATTCCGGCGGATACTATCAAATGTGGTTATTTTTGGGTGGCCAGCCATCAATGACCAGTTTTTCACACTTTTGATGATGAAAAATTTGGATATACCATATTTTGAAGTAAAGTACTGCTATAAGTTGTCGAATATGGATATTTGCATGTTATTTAATATTCCAAAGCAGTTAAAACTAATGAAAATTGAGGGACTTATATAAATATTTTCTAAATCCTATTTTCTGAGACTTTTTTTTCAGCAATTATAAAGGTGATAACTTTTGTAAATTCAACATAGGGGCGAAAACTCAACGGTTTTTGATATTAGGAATAAAAAGAGAATTATGAAAAAAATAGTGTCAAAATTACTAAAAATACAATTCTTCGAGTGTTTTGGTGTGAATTTTTAACAATTTTCAAAATTTCAAAAATCTGTTTGTTCATTAGTTAGATCATCGATTTGTGAATCAATTTGAAAAGTTTCTAAAGGATTGTAAGCATATTGATTCCGATTTCTTCCTTGTAAAATGACCAAATTTATTTAGAAAATTTTTTATCTGTTGAATTATTTCAAATATTAATGCAGTTTTGCAGATAACTCTGCGATTCAAATCTGCACTGAAAAAATTAAATGAATCGGTTGAAAAAGTCAAAAGTTAGCTTTTATAGGAAAGGCCAACCTTAATCGCTAAAACTAATCCCTAACGCTTATAGTTTCAAAGTTACAAGCGCTCTTCGCTTGTTTGCGCTGCGCGGCAGGCTAACACAAAGTATCCGCCGGAGGTGCCCTTTGGGCACCTAGGCTTACATTGATTAATTATATGGCAGAGCTTCTCTAAATACGTCTGTCTTACTGTTATAATCGATATCACTTGAAAAATCACCAAATTTGTCAATTTTAAATTTTTGATGCTTAATAATGACGTCATAACAGAGTGATGAGTCATCATTTTTTATCATAATTGCATCCATAGCATTCTAATACACTAAGGCAATGGCGCAGACCTTTTTTTCTCGACCATGGATTGGTTAAACGAGCTAAATCAATTTTTCTGAAAATGGTTGGATTATGCTGGTACGTATATAACTTCGTATATTATATAATGATCCTTTTCATTAATACTGCATCGATTTTCTTCAAATTGTTTCGAGGATGGCACTGTAGAGAATTTGTGGTTAAACTAATTTTAAGCAACCATATTACTTATATATTAACATACTACTGACTTGTTTTGTTTTAAAATCAACCACATGAATTATATATTTATTTGCTACCTTGTGAAGTTTTACAAATCACTGTCTTTTCCTATACACGACTTAAAGTTGATCCGAAACACTCCACATAAGCATCCATCTTTATTACTCTTCCGGAACGACATGTCCTGTGTTGTTCCAGGCTGCAAGTACAACTATAAAAGTGAAGCAGAATATCCCTCTGCTTTTCATTTCCCAAAGAATCGTTTAGGGTAATTCCACGCCCACGGAAAGACTAGGAAGTAAACACGCTAATGTGAGCAAGTTTTTATAATTTATGTGTTATACGTATTAACTGATTGTCACATTTACACTTCTACACAACGTTTAGATATGTATATGTCATGGGGAAACTTCAAATCTGTGGGAATTTGAAGTTCCCCCGGGGAAATTAAAATTGGAGTTTCCACTGGGGGGAATTTCAATTGGAGTTTCCCCTAGTGGGAACTCCAATTTGAATTTGCCCTGGGGGAATTTAAATTTCTAAAGACTAGATTTTGCCGTTCAAAAAATTGGAGTTTCCCCTAGTGGGAACTCTAATTATAATTTGCCCTGGGGGTATTTAAAATCAAATGACTAAATTTTGCCGTTTACAATTGGGTGTCCCACTGGTGAAACTTTAAATTGCTCCTAATTAGAGTTCCCACTAGGGAAATTTAAATTTCCACTAGGGGAATTTAAAGTTCCACTAGGGGAAACTCCAATTTTTGTACGGCAAAATCTAGTCTTTAGAAATTTAAATTCCCCCAGGGCAAAATATAATTAGAGTTCCCACTAGGGAGATTTAAATTTCCACTAGGGGAATTTAAAATTCCACCAAATTTGAAGCTTCCCCATGACATATACATTATTTCAAACCAGATGACATCGAGAGAACCATTACCTACAATGACGGGCTTCGTACTGTTACAGTTTCCAGGATAGAATAGCTCTAAAGAGAACTTCAGTACCCAGTACGTATATTCCCCGACTACCCTTCCTATATTTCTGAATGGAATTCCAAGCCTAAGAGACTATCTTTGGACCACCTGAACGATTGCTGATGGAATCTGCCTACTCTACTAAGAGCATAACTGACAACGAAGAAAAAGTAGATCAGTTCTTAGTTAGTTCATTTTCAGATATTCTTTCTTAGCTTTGCGACCTCGACGCTCGACCTACGAAACGCCTGGATAGCTCATGTGTCCAATAACTATTTTTTATTGTTTAGTAAGATAATTATTTCTGAAACCTATATTTACTAACAGGCTCGAATACAAAATGATCCATTAAAACTGAATAAAACATCATTTCAGCTTATATTGTCAGATATCTAGTTCAAACTACAGTCATGATCGTTTATTATGAACCCGCTTAATATGAACATTCGTTTATTATGAACTAACCTCCTGGTCCCAATTTCATTTTTTAGATAGGCTTTGTATTGAATCAAGTTCGCTTAATATGAAGTATATTATGAACATATTTTTTGGTCCCCTGGTGGTTCACAATAAGCGACCCTGACTGTATAATATTTCTTATTGTCAAATTTTGGATAGTGAACGTCGACTTCATTTATCCAATCATCTCAAAAATGTTTTCGATTAAACAACAATCCAATAATCCTAGTATAGGACTTTTAATTAGGACCGTGTTTCATCTCCTCGCCCGCATCAATATTCAACTACCGCATATATTGTTATTTGGGATCAGTATCCCATTCTATTTCAGGTACAAGGATTTATTGCTAGAGATCGAGTCGATATGCCAGCATTTCAAAATATATTGATGGTTATTGAGACTTCAATGCGTGAATTAAATGTTTGTAGCCAATTATATATCAAATTATCAGCCTTGATTATATTATAAAATAATGAAATACTGGTCATGATATAACGCCTGCCCGCATCCCCACTGAAGGTCTTTTTAGAGCTGAAACAACTTTACTATTAACAGTAGTCATAGTTCTTGAAGAATGTTTGAATAGTTTGCAGGGATTTTAATGAAATGTATTTAATAATTCACAAATTCAAACTTTGCTGGGTGTGCAGTTTTCTCTTATACAAAAAATTAAACCTATTTAACAACTGATAAGGGATCTCAATAAATTATCATAGATTTATTAGACAGGGGTCACTTATGTATCCACATATTGCTGTTATCGACTGCGTTGCTATTTGTATTATCCATAAAACTTTCATCAAATTGCGAACTCTCAAGTTCTTCGAAAACAGTTTTATCCCGGTTTAACTCGTATTAAATTACTAGTATTAATTTTAATCATAGTTGATGAGAAATGGATTGATATGTGTGAGAGAATTGTGTTGTTGTGAAGTATAATAATTCTTCTCTTTCTTAGGAATGGTGTGACAAGACCGGATAAAGGATGAAGAAAGAGATGTGATGTCTAACGGAATAACAACGTTTTGATCTTCCTTAATCTTAGAATATTATCTTCTCTTCATAACATCCCTCAGTTTACTAATTTTAATCATGTAATTCACCATTTCAATAATGATTATTCCTACTTAGTGTCTATTGTTAGTTTTGCCGTGCTGTGCTATGAATCTATTTCGAATGTATTTGTTTGTTTACAATTAAAATTAAACTTATTATCCTTACTATTAAAACTCGATTAATGTGTATATATACGGTATATATATAAATATATATATATATATCTGTAACGAATTGATTGAAGAAACTGTCAGGTCCAGAAAGCTGATATTTGGCATGTGGGAGTCTTTTGGCTATGGCTCCACTAAGTTCTGAGCTCAGACGAAAATGTCGACTCATCATGGAATTATGACGTCATTGTCACATTTTTAAAAGTTAAGCAATACGATTATTCGAGCATAACTCAGCCATTATAGGAGATAGAAGGTTCAAATTTTAATAGAATCTGTATACTAACATATTCCACATATGGTACAACTCTCATCCAAATATGATGACTCATCACTCTGTTATGACGTCATTATTACTCATCAAAATTTTACAAATTGACAAATTCGGTAATTTTTCGTGCGAAATCGATTATACCAGTAGGACAGACATATTTAGAGATGCTATCTCCCTTTTAATTAACCAATGTGATTGAAGGGAGCCTCCGGCGGACACAAAGTGTCCGCCAGCTCCGCAGCCCAAGCAAGCGAAGCGCGCTTGTGATTATAAACGCTCATTTATTAAGTACTTAACCTTTTGGACTCCATGATATTACTTTAGTAAGTGTGGTTGACAAATAGAAAGTGAATAAATGTTAAATTTATAATTAGTGATGAATTCATTCAGATTTTCATATTTACAATTATTTTTCCAGCAGTCTCTGACCCATTTCAATCTAAAATAGTCCCTCTGTTCTTCTATCAACTGTAGCTGTGCTGAGAATACAGCTATCTGTTGAAACAAAACTTCCTGCTGTAATGGAAGTAAGTCTGCAGCCTTTAAGAATTCGACCGAATCATCTTGCTCATCAACAGTTCGCCTTCTCTTCCGACTTTTCTTGGATGTCTTAAGAGTATATATTCTCGGGATTTCAACTTCTAGATACTCTAAAATTGGAGTACTTTCAAATTCAACGAGACCAGCAGCTGATAATGTTGATGCTATTGGAATTTCATTGTTCTCAGCTGGTGCTTTTAAAAAGATCACAGCACCTGTAATTCCGCTAAAAGCAAGGGTGTTTTGAAACATCTCTGTTACCCGATCTGCAGAGTCAGAAATACTTATATCTGCTGATATAATTGCATGTCCTCGTCTTCTACCTGTCCAGCAGTGTTTGTACCCCACCTGTCTTTCTGGCTTCCTGTTTTTGTCAGCAGAATTTCCTGAGCCTCTCAAAATCTCACCTGCTGATTCTATTTCATTAATAAGACTGCACTCTTCTTCTCTGGTCCAATTTGCTTTGCTGGATTTGTCCATTTGTTTTGGTATTGTTAATGCAAGTACTCAGCGCAATTTATATACACGGGAGGACGCCGACTTACCATAATCACTAATGACACAATTTATTTTCGTATTATCAAATGACGCAGAAATTTTAACGTCGCTAGAGTTCAATTTATTGTACTTCTCATATCCAGTGTTTATATTTTGTTTTAGAGAGGTTTTCATGTTACAATATACATATAAACCACGACACTTGTGGTTTATAATGCTTTGTTTAATATAATATTATGATTTCATGAGATACAACTTATGCTCTTTGATAGCTCTTCCTTTGATATTGACTAGTGTAGAATAATTATAGATTACATACATAAAACATTGAATTTCACAATAGAATTCAATCAAGTCAAAACAAGATTTACCACAGATATTGTAAGAGACTCACCAGGCATTCCAGGCGGTACAACTACATAGATAGAAGCTATGTCTTACAGGAGTGGATTAATCAATCTTCTTTGCTCCTAATATTGACATTAATTGCCTCAATTTTGCTCAAAAAGAAGAAATATAGTTTATTTTTACTAGATTAATAATAAATGACTACTTACCATTGCTAATATTATACTATAGTTTTGTATTTGATTAGTATTCGCTTGCTTGCGCTGCGCGGCTGGCGGACACTTTGTGTCCGCCAGAGGCTCCCTTCGGTCGCCTGGAGGTGACATTGGTTAATTATAAGGGAGATATCATCTCTAAATATGTCCATCTTAGTTTTAAAATCGATATCACTCGAAAAAACACCAAATTTGTCAATTTTAAAATTTTTTGATTAGTAATGATGACGTCATAACAAAGTGATGAGTCATCATTTTTTGATGATAGTTGCATCATATGTGAGACGTGTTAGTATACAGATTCTATTAAAATTTCAGCCTTCTATCTCCTATAATGGCTCAGTTATACTCGAATAACTGTATTGCTTAACTTTTAAAAATGTGACAATGACGTCATAATTCCATGATGAGTCGACATTTTGCTCTGAACTCAGAACTTACTGGAGCCATAGCCAAAAGACTCCCACATGCCAAAAATCAGCTTTCTGCGCCCGGCAGTTTCTTCAATCAATTCGTTACAGATATATATATATATATATACACACATATATACACATTAATCGAGTTTTAATAGTAAGGATAATGCTATATTCTAATCCAGCGTTTCTCAACCAGGGGCCCGTGGCCCCCAAGGGGGGCCACGAGGCCTTCGCCGAGGGGCTATGTTTAAGTATTGACTCAAACATACTGTCCAATTGAAATTAACTATTTAATCTTGCATACTGTTTTTACATACAGTCGACTCCGCTTAATAGGTCCACTGTTTAATCGGGTCAACCGCTTAATCAGGCCACTTTTTGCAGGACCGGAATAGCTCTCACACATAGAAGCTAGTACAAAATATTTTCGGTTAATAGGATTCTCTGCTTAATCGGGTCGAAAGTCCTCTGACCGATGTGACCCTATTAAGCGGAGTCGACTGTATATTTAGTAGCCTCTCTCGGCTGTATGAACTCCGAGTTGAGGTGAAAATCTTTCTACGAGACAACGAAAACAACCTCTACGTCCACTTGCACAATGAAGAGTTCGTCATGATGCTCGCGTACCTGGCCGATGTATTCGGCCGCCTCAACGAAATGAACCTGTCTTTGCAAGGCCGTGATGTGACAGTCAGTGACGTTCAAGACAAGTTTGCCGGACTATCTGCTCGAATGGGAGTCTGGCAGGCACGAATCAAGGCCGGGTCTACATCTTCGTTTCCTTTCTTGGACGAGCACCTGGAGACGAAGAGGATTGAGTTGCCCGTCGGCATCAAAACTTGCATCATTGGGCATCTCGAGATCGTCTCCGCTGAGTTCAGATCTTATTTCGACGACGCACCGTTGCCTGTTCCATGGCACAGAGACCCGTTCAACACCGAAATCGACCCTATTGAAGAAGCAGCAGAGGAGCTGGCAGAGTTGAAAGTTTCGAATGCGATTAAGCTGGCCTTTAAGAATAAAGAAGACGTCTCCAGCTTCTAGTTGTCTCTTCACGATTCATATCCACTACTCGGCAAGAAGGCGTCCGTAATGCTCGTTCAATTTGCCACGACCTACCTTTGCGAATCTGGGTTTTCTGATCTTGCGTCCATCAAAACAAAATCCAGATGTCGTCTCGATGTTCGCAGTGACATTGCCTTGCTGTGTCCAAGACGGAACCGAATATAAAAGTCCTCCTCAGACGAGCCCAAGAGCAAGTTTCGCACTGATTGTGTTAGTTAGCAATTATTTAACTTTGATTTTGTTTGGCTTTGAGTTTTTTGCTTACCAGTCTCGCGTGGCGAATAAAATAATAGAACGTAAATACGTTAAAACGAAATCTACGTTTTTTTATTAAAGGGCAGGGGCCACGGGTACTGAGGGTCTCGGTAGGGGGGCCACGGACCATGAAAGGTTGAGAACCACTGTTCTAATCATATTAGCGTTAACGTTATTTCTAAGTTCGATCTTAATTCTGAGTGAATAGCTCTAAGTTTGGTCTTAAGATCGATCTAAAGACTTAAGATCGATCTTAGTGCTTAAGATCCTAATGAACACGGCTGTAGATGTTTACCGAAATCGGAATATCAGAAAGTGATTTGGCTCGACTCCGTCGTTGACTCCGGACTTTAAAAATCGCCGGTTTTGAAAACTAAGTTTAACCTTTCAAATGATTGCAAACCAGTTTTTTTTTGTCATATTCGTGCTCAGCATCAAATTTCCGGTAATTTGATATATATATTGACTATATTTTGGCAAATGATGTTGGGTCCTCCCTAGAAACAGCCTGGGGCCTTATTCACTAAGAAAACTTAAGATTGGCTTAACTTTTGAATCTTCAAAATTAGAAGAGATTTTTAAAGAATTCGAATAGATTGCATACTCTATTAATTTTAAGTGGTACAATTGAAATGCTTGACAAATTTTGACTCATTTGTTAAAATTTTCAGAAAGTTACGTTATATTTTAAGTTAAGTATGACGTCATAATACTTAAGTATGACATCACGAATATTTCGAGAGTTTTTTGGAATATTTC
The DNA here is from genome assembly GCA_963281255.1 of Aphrocallistes beatrix. NCBI lineage: Eukaryota > Metazoa > Porifera > Hexactinellida > Sceptrulophora > Aphrocallistidae > Aphrocallistes > Aphrocallistes beatrix. The sequence continues at coordinate 1,320,325 of OY725496.1, forward strand.
CAGTATTTAGGTAGTTCATGTTTCTATTGGTATCATTGAACATCTATTTACCCAAATCGTAATGCAACTCTTCAAAATTTCTATTATATAAAGTTATATAAAGTTAAGCAAATCTTAAGTTTTCTTAGTGAATAAGGCTCCTGGAAAGCAAAAAATCCTATTTCAAAATTTGGTGTAAACCATATCGAGTGACCCCTTGTTTTTCTCGGCTATGCTGGCTGAGTACGAATTTCTTAATATAAATAGTCTACACGTTAGTTTGAAAATATTATGGTTCGCGGCTGGTGGTATTCATGTATTTTAAACGGTAAACATACTCAGAAATTTTTGTCTCGTCCATTTAACTCCTATGAAATATAAGAATGGAAAATTTAGGTTGCATATATGGATAAATAAATAGATAGATATGTTCAAATTTCAATTTCATTTTTTATTTCATCATCCGATGCAATTCCTTCTCTCATATTTCCACAAAAATCCATTGAAACACAAAATAAATTGAAATATTTTATGAATGACGCAAGCCTTCCAGCTGTACTGGCCAGAATGACAGCTTGTGACGACCTTTCTTTTAAAATATTTATTACTTCGCAGGACTTACGGAAATCTCTTAGCGCACTAGGACACTCTGTACCTAAATCTATCACCAGCATTAGAGAATTAGTAATACAATACGGTCAACAAATCCGCCAAAAACACATCCGAAAGTTAGCTAATCTTAAATTAGAAGGAAACAAATTTGCCCTTACATTGGATGAATGGACATCACTAGGAAATAGAAGATACTTGAATATAAATGTACATGGAAAGGGTTATCTTTTAAATCTTGGGTTAGTGCGAATAAAAGGAAGTTTCAGTGCAGAAATTTGTTTTGATGCAATCTCTAATAGGCTAAGTGAATTTGGTTTAGATGTTTGTACAGATATTGTTGCCATCACAACAGATGGTTGTGCGATGATGAAAAAACTAGGTAGAATAATACCTCCATTCCAACAATTATGTTACGCACATGGACTCCAGCTAGTCATACAAGACATATTCTAGCGAAGCAAGCCTAAAATCCAAGAATTAATCTTTGGATAATGATGAAGAAAGTGGTGGTTTAATTGTTTTAAATACCCCTGAACAGGAGAATTCTATAGAACTTTGCGACGATATTAATGACACAGTGGCCAAAATACGTGGAATTGTGAAACAGTTTAAGCGATCACCATTGAAAAATGAAACACTCCAAAAATATGTCAGAGAAACCCATCCCAATGGATTAAACTTAATCCTTGATTGTAAGACTCGATGGAGTTCTCTACTAGATATGTTATCATAGCCGGCGCCACGTATTATGATGTGTGGGTGTCCAGACAGATTAGTTTAGTGGGTGTCTGAACACCCACAGGTTAGTGGGTGTCTGGACGCCCATAGGTTAGTGGGTGTCTGGACACCCACAGTTTAGGTGGGTGTCTGGACACCCACAGATTAGTGGGTGTCTGGACACCCAAAGACTATATATTATTACCTAACCTTAAGTACAATAGAAATAAACAATTAGAGTTTCGAATTAACATCCTACTGACTTACTTAGATGTACACGTATGTAATATCCATTTTCTCATAGTTGTTTCTATAATATTTTTGGTCTTCATTCCTAACCATAAAGTATTACTTATTTTTAATATTCGTCCTGTCTCTTTGCCTGCTGGTGGACTACGTATTAAGAAGTGCTGTACTTAATTTATCATTTAATACAGCATGGCAGGTAGATTAGATATGCCACAGTTGGGTGACTCACCTAATATGTCACCAGATGAAATGAATTCGGACGTTCAAGATCAAGAGTATGGTTCAAACTATGAGGGTCAAGCGAAGATAGATAGCTTTGAAGTAGAGGAGTTAGATGATATAGTCATTCCGGGAGACCTGGAGATGGAGAAGTTAATTACGGAGAGAATGAGTACCAATGGTTCGTGGAATGAAATTCTCGGTTTCCAGAACGACATACAGACATCAATAGGACCTGTTCTTGATATGCCTGAGAAAGCAAATTGTGGCAGTAATGATGGAGATCAAGAGGTAGGAGATTAATTAGTAGAATTGATCATGGCTAGTAGTCTGGTGGAAATGTATCATGTAGTAGCTCAAAATAGTACATAGTTCATAGCCCATAATCATGCCTTGACTCAATTTTCGTTGAATAAGAATTTGAATTCCAAACTCAACTTTTGAACACTAAGAATTTCTAATTTTATCTATTGTGGTTACCTGACTTTGGAATGCCAAAATTAAAGAACAAGACTGTCTAAAGCAAATATTTTTGATGAATTTCTGGGTTCTCATATTATTAGAATATGGTAAACAGCTTTTTAGACAAATTGAAGAGTATGAAATTTCATGCTAATGCAACCCATCGTGCCATTGTGTTTGGTACTAAAATAAGCTATTAGCAGTAAAAATAGCAATCCCAGATTATCATCAACCCTTGAACTAATACAAGCCATTGCGAACAAACTTAAATACTCAGCTGCTGCAAAACAACTCTACGAGGCCTGTGGAGAATTGATTGACAGTGGTGATACATTTAGCAACATTTATGCTTTATGTCCAACACGGTGGTATGCTTTATGTCCAACATGATAGTTACCTTTAAAGTTCCGCAATGCCACCCAACGGAGTGGGTGGCATTGCGGAACTTTAAAGGTAACTACACTCAATTATTAGAGTATTTTGATACTGTAAACAATATGAATATGGTTAAATGTCTAGAAGATTTTGACACATATTTCACTGTGTCATTATTAGAATCTTTATTTTCTTACACTCACAACCCGCACGTGGTTTTGCAGGAACGTGGCCAGCATATCACAAAATCACTGTGAATACTGAAGAGACTAGAACAGCAGTTAGACAGTGCGAATACTGAAGAAAAAGCAATTGATTTCTATAGAATAACCAAAGTGGAAGCTCTTAATAGAGGCTGTGACCTCCCAATTCTTCGACGTGGTAGTCGAAAGTGTGTACGTGGACTAGACCAGTATCGTCCAATCGAGGAATGTGAACTTGAGTCTATATATAGGAATATCTATTTAGAGGTGTTTGGGTCTGCTAAAAATGCACTTGAGGAAAAGATTATGAGCTCTGGCCTTGAAAAACTGTCAGATATTGAGTTATTATTATGTGAACCCACTGATGTCCTCTGGTCGAGCGTGATTCCCACGATTAACTATGACATTAATACAGAACTAAAGATTGAATTGCCTCGATTTATCAATGAAGTCAAACAACAATATGGTACGGACAAGCTGACAAGCAGTATAATCGAATCGATTGATCTGCAGATTTATGAAATATATCCCAATGTAAAATTGTTAGTGACATTTTTGCGTACTTCTTTCGTATCAAGTAGTGAAGCAGAGAGATCTTTTAGTGCAATGAGGAGGATTAATACCTACCTGAGAAAAACGATGAATGAAAGTCGTATGACAAGGCTGGCAATATGTCATATTCATTTTGAGGAGCTTGATAAACTCAATTCAAAAGAAGTAATAAACGAATGGATTAAAGGACGTCCTGGGAGGTCTCACAATTTTAGTCAACTTTAGGCAACTCCTATTGAAAATCTTTTGCTCAAAATATGGTCAATATATACGTATATATATATCAAATTGCTGGAAATTTGATGCTGAGCACGAATTTTACAATAAAAACTGATTTTTCTATCATTTGAAAGGTTAAAACTCAGTTTTCAAAACCGGCGATTTTTAAAGTCCGGGGTCAACGACGAAGTAGTGCCAAATCACTTTCTGATATTCCGATATCGGTAAACTTTTAGTATGTTACTCCTAGGACATGATACAGCGGAAAAATGCAATAAAACAATTTTTAAAAAAATGCAATAAAACAATCAATTTTTTTTGGTCATGCATCATATTAACCTGACTATCATTAAATAAAAACATTAAGAAATCAAAATTCAATTGAATAATGTTTTATCGGCAGTCCATTCTGTCTAGGATGCAAAGGCACACAAGGACACAATCTCTGTACATTAGAATCCCCTGCAACACAGCTATATAATATTGAATCTCTATTTAAAATACACATTTTAAACTCTTTTCCATCTTTTTCAGTTATTTCCAGGCCTGGACCAGGGATCATCAATTTCCTGTCATTTCCACAGTTGGCACCCATCGATAACTCTACTTCATCCACACTATCAAGTACATGGAACAGGTTACGTGCACAAATCATACCAGAAGATTGACAAGTAGATTTACAAGACTGCCCTCTCTCACCTACCACCTTATTCATCTGAGACCTGGATGGCCACATTTGTGATAAACTCTCCTGCCCATACACTTCCAACTCACAAATTACGAATTTACTAAATCTACTAATTGATACACACACCTCTTGTACACCGCTCACATTCTTAAAAATCATTACATAGCTCACACGGTCTATTTGAAACTTCTCATGCATCAATTCATCGCCCTCTCTATCTAGCAGTGAAACGGTAAACTCAGACACTCCTCCTTCGATTACCTCTCTTAAGTGGAGTCTTTGCCAAGTAGGTAACAAACGAATTACCACTTTCCATACCCACACAACAGACTCAGCATCAAATACAACACACACGTCATGATTCCCTCTTTCACCCCGCATATGATAGCAACTGTTCATGTTCCATATACCATCTGTCATATTTCTCGCAGCAAAGCTTTCTTCTACATTTCTCTTCATACCAGAAGTATCATTAGCCAAACGCACATCTGTTAGCCTTCCAATAGCTAAGTTCCCACGTTCACAAATCACCAAATTGTCCACAAGGATACCCACTCTCTCCAAGAATCCTACTGCAGTGAATTCGTGTGGCATGAAGCCAACAGGCATGGAAGATAAAGGCTGTTGTTTGATTACATTTTCTACAAGGGTTCGAACAGCGGACTCATTTGCATAGTCTAGTGTATGCACCCAAGGATCGCCTACGAATTGTTCTAAGTACGGGTGCTGTGAGTGATAAGTGAGACTGGTTGGCTTGCCTTTGAAGAAATTATCTGTCCATCGATTCCTCCCTTCACGGAATCTGGGTTGCAGAAATATACAACCTTCAGCTATAGCATCCAAAGGCCCCGGCCCATTGAAAGGAAACCCAAGTCCAACGAATAATAAACTCTCACTGAGGAGCTCTAATAATTTATCATATGCTAACACGCCGTGATTAACGACTGGAAATCCAAAATTTTCCGGCATATTTTTCATTGTTGTGTGGATCTCCAGATACTCACTCACAATTTTTAGTACACGTTTATTCTCGCGTAGAAAGTCGACATAACTCTTTTCTTTCCCATAGATTACAGCTATTTTCTTCTTAACTTTTAGTTTGTGTTGAGCAGTCGGTATCATAAAACCTAAGAAGCTGTTGTCAGGTGTGTGTGGGAATAAGGTGAGCATCTGGCGTGTATCTTCAAAATTCCACTTTTCCCAATGTCCAGGCATTTTGTCACTAAATCTTCGAATGTTAAATTCTGGTTCCGTGCCAAAGCTATCTAAAATACGGAATTTACATTTTAGGCTAAAAACTAAAGCTTCGGACATTTCATTAATTCCAAGTAGATCAGTAAAAATCAAATCAAAATCTTTTGAATGTACTATCTGATTAAAACTCCTCTGATCTACAACAATCTCTAGAGGATAGTTTAAAAGGAGGAGAGAGACAATGAGATTACTACTGTAAACTTCGAAGACTTTGGAGGAACAGACATGATTCAAAATAACCTGATTTACTTGTACTTGAAAATAAGAAGCAAGTGCAAGTTATAATACTTGTAATGAACTGAAGGAAACTCCAATACTCTCATAAGCATTCAAGGATTTAGTTTCTGGTTCAAATCAGATCAGTAGATGATTACTAGCATAGAAAGAAAATCAGCTCACACCGGGTGAATCATCCTCTCCATTGGAGAATCAGACGTTCGATTAAAGAATCAGACGCTCGATTGGAGAATCAGACACTGGACTGGATACTCAGACGCTGGATTAGAGAGTTAGACGTTCGATTGGAGAAATGGACAGCCGATTGGTGAAACAGTTTAAATTAAATATCTTTGAGTCATATCAATTCATTGTTTTTGGTCTTTTTCTGCAAACTTACTATGTATTTGATTTAATCTATCTGGCTACTTTAACCTTATACTCAGTTTGCTTTGGCCTTGATTGACTGCTAGATTTACAAATGTTTGCTCACATTTTTTTGTCTGTTCGTTTCTCCAAAGTCGTCGAAGTTTCCTCCATTGAACCAATTCTCCGACAGGTCCGCCATTGAGTGCACTTTCGCCCATGTGAACCTCCATCAGACCTAAGTAAAGAAGAATTCGTTTTCTACTGATTTTCTCTAATATTCCTGATTTTCTAATAATTTGATATGCTTGAGTCCACTCACTCCAGTCCTGTCTTATCCTACTAGCAATCCACTTCAAATGAATACCATGCTTTCTGAAAAACGAGGAATCAATTAACGCAGGAATATCAGGAACATCCGGTAAATTTGAATCTCGGGATGGAAATCCTGAAGTTTCAATTGAGATGGTTTTAGTTTCCTCGCTTCGTAGAGGCAATGAGACATTGGTGGTAAGTTCGATCGGCGGCAGTTGAAAACTATCTGATTCAATTTCAGATATTTTTCTGTTAGTATATACACGTAGTAAAACCATATTACAAATTAAGAAGATGGAGATAAATAAAGTAACCAGTCTGGATCTCTTTAAACAACATCTCCGAATCAGCAATTTAGGAATTAACTAAAAAGAAAGAAAGAAAAATAACCAATTTTGGAAAATCTAATTGAAAATTAATATAACTTCTATGAAAAATTCAGTAAAGCGATCAGCCAGTCCTTAATACAGTATATACAACATTTGATATTATAAAATAAATATAATAAGTATACGTCAAAGCTGTTAATACAATACGTATGAACATCAATACGAGTATACAAATTATATTTCGATTTATATCGAAAATGTACTATGCTACGATGAAATATTTTATCTCTGCCTCTACAAATTTCGTCTGTAATATCAGTAGCATATTGTACTAGTAGGGAAGCCGGGAGGGGTCATCGTGGGATTTTTGACACCTAATATTTTCAAACTATTAAGGATGTTTATCAATATATTTGATAGGTCCCAAGGAATAAAAGTGGCTTGAAGGGTAATGTCGACATTTGTCTTAATGGCGGTCCTTTAAATACCTTTTATTCCTTATATGAAAGTTAAGTTCAAAGTTAATGAGATCCATAAAGTATTCCGCTTTATTAAATAGCAGTCCATTTTGCTTATAATTATACTTCTGCCATTATATAGTAAACAAACCCACTTGCATTTTGAGGAAAAACTCCTCTCTGTGAAAATAATCGCATTGTTTTTGATCCCTCATTGCTTTAAGAATACTATACGTGTATCTTATATATTAAAACACTAGGATTTTTTGTTTCTTGGAAAATCGTTTAATATGGGAATTTGAGGGGTGTAGAGATCTAATAGTATCATATTTTCGAATCAGTATGATAAATTATTTGTTTACTTTTGTTTACAATAGTTGCATAAAATAAACAAATTTTAAAAATAGGCTGGAGGCTAGCTTCCAAAGGTTGACATGGGGCTTTAAGGGGTTAGATTTAGAATATCATATTTTCGGATCTATCTGATAAATTCTTTGTTAACTTTTGTGTACAATAGATATACAATGTAAACACATCGCAAAAATGTCATTGAAATTAGCTTTCAATCATTGATCTGTTATCCTTACTATTAAAACTCGATTAATGTGTATATATGTATATACAGTCGACTCCGCTTAATAGGGCCACTGTTTAATCGAGCCACTTTTGGCAGGACCGGAATAGCTCTCACACATAGAAGCTAATACAAAATATTTTCGGTTAATAGGGTCCTCCGCTTAATCGGGGCAAAATGTCCTCTGACCGATGTGGCCCTATTAAGCGGAGTCGACTATATATATATATACAGTCGACTCCGCTTAATAGGGCCACTGTTTAATCGGGTCAGCCGCTTAATCGGGCCACTTTTGGCAGGACCGGAATAGCTCTCTCACATAGAAGCTAATACAAAATATTTTCGGTTAATGGGGTCCTCCGCTTAATAGGAGGCAAAATGTCCTCTGACCGATGTGGCCCTATTAAGCGGAGTCGACTGTATATATATATATATCTGTAACGAATTGATTGAATAAACTACCAGGCACAGAAAGCTGATTTTTGGCATGTAGGAGTCTTTTGGCTATGGCTCCACTAAGTTCTGAGCTCAGATGAAAATGTCGACTCATCATGGAATTATGACGTCATTGTGATCTTTTTTATAATTAGAAATTTCACTTTTTCGACTATAACTCAGTCATTTTAGGTGATAGAAGGCTCAAATTTTAATAGAATGTGTATATTAATATTCCTCACATGTGATACAACAATCATCAAAAAATGATCACTCAACACTCTGTTATGAGGTCATCATTACACATCAAAATTTTAAAAATAAAAAATTTGTTGATACCACATGCGCCCACAGGGTGACTCTCCAAACACAAAATGTCCACTAGCCGCGATACGCAACTGCGCGAATCGCGCTTGTATATGTATACTAAACATGGATGAAAAATAATATATACAAAAAATCATAAGTTATTGCTTTGAAGTGTTAATAACAAGCGGGCTTGCCTTGCTTGTGCTGCGCGGCTGGCGGACAATTTGTGTCCGCCAGAGGCGCCGTTTGTGCGCAGAGGGTCACATTGATTAATTGTAAGGAAAATAACATCTCCAAAACGTTTGTCCTACTGTTATAATCGATATCACACGAAAAATCATCAAATTTGTCAATTTTCAAAATTTTTGATGCGCAATGATGACGTCATAACAGAGTGATGAGTCATCATTTTTTGATGATAGTTGTATCATATGTGAGATATATTAATACACACATTCTATTAAAATATCAGCTTTCTATCACTTAAAATGGTTGAGTTATGGTCGAAAAACTGAAATTTCTAATTATAAAAAAGGTGACAATGACGTCATAATTCCATGATGAGGTGACATTTTCGTCTGAGCTCAGAACTTACTGGAGCCATAGCCAAAAGACTCTCACATGCCAAAAATCAGCTTTCTGCGCCTGGCAGTTTCTTCAATCAATTCGTTACAGATATATATATTTATATACAGTCGAACCTGCTATAACGGCCACTCTATATAACGGTCACCTGCTCAACGCGGCCAGCGGCCACCCGTTTGTAGTCCCTTTCTGACCCTAAAACTGTGTATAACGGCCATCACCTGTCTATAACGGCCACTCCTGCCTATAACGGCTTTTCACCTTTTTATGTGTTTATTACAGGACCTGTTACGATCGATAAACAAGTTTCATGTAATTACTTCAAGTAATAGATTTCTAAAAACTTATATTTATTTCACTACGTTGATACCTTTTGGGGATTAAGACAATCACCTGTATATAACGGCCAATTTTGTCCAGTCCTTTGGGTGGCCGTTATATACAGGTTCCACTGTATATATATACATGTATATGTATATATATATATATACTAACAAACAAACATTAATCGAGTTTTAATAGTAAGGATATATATACACCATAGCCTACTGTATATAAAGCACAGTAACTTGAGGATTTTGGACTAGGGATGCGGTAGAAGATGGTTGGACTAATACATGAGCTGCCGTAATTCAATAAAGAAAGCACAATAGAGATTAGGAATGTATTGCCAGCATATATAAATATGGTGTCAAAGTACCCATATCCGTTGTTAAAATTCAGATTAGTCACCATGTGATTCCGCAATAGGCTATATTTGTGACAAATTTGGTGATTTTAAGAGGCCGTTTAAGGGCGCTTCTAAGTGTTTTTATTATTAAATTTTTCGCATTGAACTGAGATGGTTCCTGGATACATTGTCGAATATCTCGTGAACCATTGAATTTGGACGTCGTAATTATATTATCGCTTAATAGGAAGTAGTATATTCGCTATCAAATGGAATTACTACATTTGAATATCTAGCTATCGTGGTTTTCAAGATATAACCTCAACTGCCCAAAACACGTTTCCATAGCAACATTCCATGAACAAATTATTTTCCCCCTTTAATTTTGTCCCTTTGATCTGTGACCCCGTGGTGAGATGTCCCCAAACCTATGGCACTAGGATGATGAATCCTTGAGACATCTGACCCTAAGGTAACGAATCTGAGGGAGACCGCCGGCATACCGACATAGGTATAAATATATACAACTGATGGATGACAAGTTTTATAATCATAAATACGTTGGTCAAATGTGCTCTAGTTTTAGTAAATAACTAAAAGCCCCGTAAATTTGAATGTTTCCGAGTGATGGAATCCCGAAAGGATTCCAATTTTTCGGGAAACTTTTCTCACCAAAGTATGGTTGAGAAGCAGTGAATTGAACATCTAATTTCTGTTTAGAATCTATTAACAAAATGAATTATTGTTGGCATCACATTATCATAATCGGGGTCCTACCGACATAACTATAACTTATATAAGTATGGCGTGAGGAACTTACAGCTATAGAGACCTCCTAGAGTGATAGTAACGTTATCACATCATTTGAGGGGAGGCTTGTATTATAGGGGGTTAAATGACAAAAATTTGACCTGGACCAATTTTGGCTCGGGGGATCACTTTTGGGCGGCTAAAATTGGCTTTCACGACAGACCCACTGGGGGGCTTACAGCGCCCCCAAGAGTCCCAGCTAGATGTTGTCCCCCCGTTAGCCATAAATTCTCCAATTTGAAAGGTTAGTCTAGTGATAGCCAGGGGCGCCGAACATTTCGAATTCTAAGGAGAATTTCGGGGTCCCAGGGGGGGGCTCAGCCCTCAATTTTGTATTGCGTCTATGGTGATAGTATTGGGGCCCATTGGAGCCCCCAACCCAGTAGACTCGGGGGCGCCGTGCCGCCCCTGTTTAGAATATTTCTGAAAATTAACTGTAGAATGCCCAGCATTTATATGGCTTCTGTGCTATAGAAAATGGCTGGGAGACATCCGCGATATCGGGGACACTGTGTCTCCACTGGGCATTCTACGGGTAAATCAAATTAAAACTCGATTAATGTTTGTTTATGTATATATATATATATATATATCTGTAACGAATTGATTGAAAAAACTGCCAGGCACAAAAAGCTGACTTTTGGAATGTGGAAGTATTTTGGCTATTGCTCCACTAAGTTCTGACCTCAGACGAAAATGTCGACTCATCATGGAATTATAACGTCATTGTCACCTTTTTATAATTAGAAATTTCAGTTGTTCGACCTTAACTCAGTCATTTTAAATGATAGAAGGCTGAGATTTTAATAGAATGTGTATATTAATATACCTCACATATGATGCAACTATCTTCAAAAAATGATGCCTCATCACTCTGTTATGACGTCATCACTACTCATCAAAAATATGAAAATTGACAAATTTGGTGATTTTTCGAGTGTCGATTATAACAGTAAGAGACAAATTTAGGGAAGTTATCTCTCTTATCATTATCATTGTGAGCCCAGGTACCCAAAGGGTGCCTCCGGCGGACACAAAGTGTCACCCAGCCGCGGAGCGCAAGCAAGCAAATCGCGCTTGTTAATTATACTTCTGCCATTATATAGTACACTCATGCACCAACGGGACAATTGTATTAGAACACTACATTAATTCACATAAAATTTGTACTACTACTAAAATGGGTCCAGGGCTGGGGTTGGTTAACCATATTCGGGGTAGGTTATTTTGGTTTCCTCCAGGGCGGTTAACCGGTTAACCGATGTCAATATTAATTAGTATAAATATGGATTTGTCGACTAATATTTAACCTGATATTGATAAATTTACAATCTTCAGTGGTCTCGAAATATATTATTTGGTTAGAAAAATTGTAATAATATTGTAATATCAAAATTTTAGAAGTAATATTCATGAATCTCCATCGAAAAACAATGAAATTAGTCTAAATATTTAGAAAATAAAGCAGATCGGCTAACCGATCCAAAATGTTCTTACCCGTTAACCGTGATTGACGGCGGTTAGCCGGTTAACCGGTTAACCGAATCCAGCCTTGATGGGTCTATTCATGAAGAAGAATACTTCTAAACGGTGTGGGATACAACAAAATTGGAAACCATATTTGAATAATAGACATTTGAATTAGCCACAGTTGAAAATTTTTCTAATAAATCATTCATTCCTAACTTTAGTAATAATCAATCAGTGCTATCGGCACAGAACTGTTCGGATTAGCGAGGGTGTACTGTAATTATTTTCTCATGTTTTGGACCCTCGGTTTGTGTCAGCTTTGGCACTGGATATTTTCCCAATCCAAATAATCCCTATGCTCACAGCGGTCACATAATATAACTCTCAAGTTTAGTCATACGAACGAGGTAGGGGCCAGCTTTGACTGATATTTTTTATGGCGTTTTAAAGTTAAAGCATAGCCCTCTGTATATAAGGCATGCCATCTGAATCTCAAAAATCGACCAGGGATGCGGTCGAAGATGGATTTATTGTTAAACCAAAATCAAATGTATCAACTTTGAAGTTTAAAATTAACCACTTTTTCTAAAAATATTTAGGTACTTCTTTCCTGGCTTAGCAATTCTCATATTAGATATCATGCTTTCATATGATTTAATACAAATCCTTTCTTTTCAATAAATCTATTAGCAATTATTCATTCATATATGAATGCAAAATTCGCGCTCAGCTCCTGGTTTCAAAAGCAATTAAGACCAGAGATTGTATGTTTTCAGATTCTAAAAACCCTACCTGAACACATATGCAAGCATGGATTCGACTACATCGAGAGCATATTGATGAACTTAGAGATATTGCATTTGTATCAAGCATTTTAGAGAAGATAATATTGAATACACCCACAAGGTGCCAAAGGCTGATGATACAGTCAGAGAAATCCCTCGAGCAAGCCCAAAGCTAAAGAGTGGGTCATTTCCATGCTTCTTGCCAGGATGTTCTTCATATTACTCCAGCCAGTCTTCCCCAAGCATCGTCGCCTTTCATATGATTCAAAAGAAGAAGATCGAGTGAACCAAACGATCAGTCTCAGCCTACAGTTTGAACGTATTGAGAAGGAAAAGTTTGCTGTCAGATGTTTTCAGGATATCAAATATGGCAACACGCAAGGTCATATTCTTGACTGATCATAACCCACTCCGCTGGCTCGGTAGGCAGAAAGACCCGAGACACAAGTTTTTAAGATGCATCCAGGAGCTAGAGGCGATTAAAACGAAGTTCAATATGTAAAAGGAAAGGATAATTACTTATCCAGACTCTCTAACGACGTAGACCAGAGTGTGAACAATGATGTAGGCCATTTCGAGCGTCACCTTTTCTATACCTGATCTCAATGAATTATTTTTGAGGAATAAAGAAGATTTACGCTTAGACAGGCACTTCTTTGGCATTGAGTCAGATGGAGAACGATAGGTAATCTATCCAGGGAGGTTTAAACGACAGAAAAGGAAGCAAGTCAGAGGAAGGCTTCGCACAGAGGCGATCAAGTTATCGTACCCCACCACAGTCTGAGAAATGAAGTCCTAATGCGAATCTACAATGATTCGCACCCACAGGTGTTAGGAAAACTGTCGCAAAAGTTAATTCATACTTCTTTTGGAGGGGTCTATACCTCGATGTGGAGCATTTTTGCAAGGTGTTTCTGGTTTACCCGAAAAATAAGCCCAAGAATCGACTGAGGAACCTCTTGAGCCGATTGTAATTGCCGAGGAACCAAGACAAGCGCAGTAGCCTAGGATGTCGCAACGCTACCATGGTCGACTCCTAGTCACAGATCTTTCCTTTTGCTAACTGATCTACTATCTAAGGTTGTGGATATTTATCCAATGGCAGACCAGACCGCCGAATCAACATCTCGGGGCTTACTCCAAGGATGGATTTATAGACATGACCCTCCAAGGGTCATATTAAGTGATCAAGGCCCAAACGTTACGAGAAATTGGATAGAGAAACGCTTGAGAAATTTAGGATTGAGAAACGTCGCAGCTCATCCTGAAGGCGATAGCCAATCCGAGAGGGAGTTCCAAGCGTCAAACAGGTATTGCGCTGTCTCCTGGAAGATACATAGAGGATTTAAAAAGGATGAATGGCCTACGATCCTACAAGAAGTCAGTTTTCATCTCAACTGCCTACCTAGCGCCAGCGTGAGATACCACATATCGCGGTACTGTATGGAGTGGAACCTAAGTTACTTTCTTACTTTCGTAACCCAACTACTGGAAAAAATAAGGTTACCGCTCAAGAGTGGTTGGGGGAGGTCACCACTGCAAAGGATGTAGCAAACTCTAAGGCCATTTCTAACCTAGAACGGTCCAAAATGAAGAACAATTACAAAAGAACCCTTCACCGACAGACGTAGAGAGAGAGGTAGTATGGTTTTCCTGAGAGATGGTCGAATGGGATGGGACCATGTTATATCGGGCCCTATACAGTAATCGAGTGAATGGGACAGTAACTGACGAGACCAACTCTTTCTATAGTATACTATTTATTATTTATAGTTTTTCTTTAGAAGTATGTCTATTACAACCAATAGTAAAATGTAATTCAATTAATACTATGTACAGTACGTATGTCATATATACAAGTGTATTTGATATATATAATCAAATAAAGACATTATCAGTATTGTATGATTGATAGTGAAATGAATTAATTTTACCATAACCCTCTGTAAACATACATAATGCTATAACTTGACTTATTAATCTATTATAATAAATAAAATGATCGCTAATCGTACTTCAGTATTCCATCTTCAACCGCATCCCTGGTCCATATTTGAGATTTAGATGGCAGGCCTTATATACAGAGGGCTATGAGTTAAAGGTTTCCACAATTTTTGTTGTGTTTGAACTTGTCCCCTTTGGGAGCTTTTGCGGCTTTTAGGTGGAGAATAGGAAAGTTAACAAGGATTGTTTGAAATTTTCAAGATCAACATAATTGACCGAACATTATATTGATGCGAAGAAATGCATTTAGGCTTATCAACACCATCCAAAACTGCGAAATCAAATCCAAACTGAATGGAAGTTTCGTCCTACGTTCTCTTTTCGACATCTTGATTATCATCTGCAATTGGAAGGAAAAGAAATATTGCGTATGCTCACGATAAAATAATAAGGGAATTTCTAATCAGCAACAAAGGCTGTTGAGAAAAAATATGACCCTCGGTTGCTATCTAAACCATATCAATAATATACAATTGTAGAAAAATTTAAGATACGTATAGTAAAATTTCTTCTTGTGGTCTCGTTTTAAATGAGATAAAATATTCGGGGTTATGGGCCTCAAGGAAATTTGTGGATTTTCAGGGTACTCTTGCTATTTTTTGTAAATATTTGGTTCGAATATACCTAAATCAGCTGTATAAATGCGAATTAATATCTGTGAATGCTTTTGTTCATTATTAATAACTCATTTTACATTGTTCTTAACATTTAAACTTAAAATCTCTATATCTCGGGACTTTAAAATTTCAAAATTGACCGTCTTTACAGAATTTTAACTCAAAATTGGTTTGAGATAGAGGATTGAAAATTTCAAGAGTTGTTCCATATTATTAGGCAATGAACGTAGGACAACTTTATTTTCGATATCTTATAACTGATTTCCAAAAAAAACAGACATTTTGCCGTTTTTTGGCCATTTTTTTTCGGACACCGATAAATTTTCCAATTTTTGTCATTTTAACTTTCTTTTGGTCCTATGAAGTTGCAAATATGGTCGACTATCTATGATTCGATTTTGGAACCATTTGATTCCTTGGTATGTCCTAAACAATTCCTTGAGTGGCCGGATTTCTACCATTAAGATGTGCTAGCGAAAAACGAAAAAAACAGACTTTGAGACACTGTATCTCAAAAACTAGAAATGAGAATAAAAACGGTTTGGAATGTGCAAATATTTCTTGACGGAGATACCTGCCCGCGCTTAACATCTCTTATAGCTCTACTTTCATCGTATGCTGTTTGCCAAATCATATGTTTTTTCGAGGGCGGTATCCTTAAGAACCTCTGCCCTAACAGAAATTTAATCCCTAGTTTGGCATATATTCAACTTGTCTAGTAGCATCCTTAGTAGGAGAGGGAAAGGTCGAATTGTCATTTTGGATCTAGAGGAAAATGGTTTTTAATTTGTGAATTAAAGAATGGAGGTTCGACTTTTTAGTGTGTTGGGAAACAGGGATTTTAAGGATTTTGACGTGGAATATTTTTAAAATTTGCATGATGAGGTGTTTTTAAGCAAAATTTATATTTAACTTGTTTGTCACAGATTTATTTCAGTATTACGGACATATCACTCGACTCTTTCCAGTTTTGAAAATTCGACCTTATTCCAGTTTTGATAATTCTGTCTTATTCCAGTCTTGGAATAATTCGGCTTTATTCCAATGTTGTATTAATTCGACCTTATCCAGTTTTGAAAATTCGGCCTAGGGCAACGCGAATTTAAGTACTTGAGGGAGAAGATTAGGTCCTATTGCTGGGTCGCCAGTTTATGCATCAATTCGGCCGGGTGATGTTTGATTGATATGAAAGAACAGTCGGATTGGGAGAGTCGAGAATAAGTATATCAGCGAATGTGACCGGGGGAGATCCGCTCGAGAAGGCAAATACCGTCAAACAATCTCAAACCTCCTAGTAACCTCGTCAAGTGACCCCTTGTTTTGCTCCCCTATATTCCATGAGTTCGAATATACTCTATATGATCATCTACTAAGATTTCCTGAATGCGAAATTGTCTGAATTATTCAGTCGCCCGAAAATATTCAAGCTTGCATTAAAAAAATTGCCCAAACATGCAAAAGTGGAATTGGCATAATTTTGGTCAAAGAGATCCCCAAGAACACACAACCACCAAAGATTTTATACATCTCAAATTTCTCGGGTGACTTCCCTGTGGTCCTGGACTATCATAAAGTAAACAAATTTGAAATGGATTAGTGAAAATATCAATATTTTTAACCTGTAAAGGATTCTGAATTTGTTTACATTCCCATGCGCTCGCAGAGTGGCTCTGCGAACGCAAAGTGATCGCTAACCGCGCTACGCAACGCGCTTGTTGTATATAATGTCTATTTTCGTGTAAGCTATTTTCGTAAGAAATATAAATTGTTAATCAATGAAATATTTTGCAGGTGAGATATGAGGGAGGAAAAAAACTTGTCAGTTCATATACTCTATTTGTCATTATTATATTTATATATAGTAAGTCAGTTCACTCGAAACCTATGGAATCTATATCAACAAATATCTTACTTATAAGAGCAAAAAGCCCCTCACAGACGGGCTAGAAGTGTGCTTCCACATTCCTTGGATGATGACACAATACATGTCATCCAAGGAATTTTAAGCACAATTCTAGCCCGTCTGTGAGGGGCTTTTCTTACATCAATTAAAGTTTGTAGGATTAAAATTGTGGATGTAAATTTTGGCTGTGTCATCATGATGACGTCAGCATAATTAATTAGCATAATTTTGTAGAGTCATCTATTCTGAACACTTTATACAATATATGTTTATTTCTATCTCTTTTCATTTTATTTCTATTAACCATTCATCATTATTGTTGTGTCATCATGATGACGTAGCATAATTAAGATAATTTTGTTGAGACATCTATATTGAACACTTTATTGAACAATTGTAAATCTCAAACTATTAAAATTTGAGCTCTAATAGGCATTAATCATTAAAATTAGGCGATGATGACGCGACAAAATTTTTAACCGCAAATTGCTCAGAGGACCTATGTCCGATGGATCTAGGAATGAAATGGGTTTTAGAGGGCCTCATACTTCACCTGTGTTACCAATCTCAAGTTTCTAGCTCATCTAGTTTTTGTGCAATAAGCAAAAGAATGAAATCACAAAATGCTACGTAATGATGATGATGATTTAGCATATATTGAAAATCGTATGAGTAGGTGCACATCTACATATATGTCCGCAGCATCACAAAAGATTTCAGGGTGATATCTTTTAAACTCTGGTGTGTGCACCACTTACTGCCGGCCGGCCTTCCGGACACTAGCACTCATTTTAGTACTTTGCTACTATATTATAATATTGGATCATAGATCCTATAAGAAGCACACTAAAAATATAAGATATAAAAGATATAAAAAATATAAAAATATAAGATAATATAAGAAGCACACTAAAAATAACTAAGTAAAATACGTACATCGAATCGTTAGATTCAATCATTTTATGAAAGTAGAAAATATACTTTTTAGTATCAATTTCACACAAAAATTAGGCGGGCCGTGAACTACGCTATACAGGACAGTTCATTAGGTTGGACCATGGATGAAATAATGTTTTACTTTCAATTTTGATTCAAATGAATATTCAATAAATAATGGAGCACAAGCTCGCTTCGCTTGCTTGAAAACCGGGGCGCCCAGCTCTGGTCCCGAGGTGCCCCGGTTTTCTGAAGTGGACTGTATATATATATATATACATATACATGGTGTCCCAAAAAGTTCTGCAACAAATGTTGTTAATGTATTATACATAGATAAATAGATTAAATATCCGATACCTCTTTTTAATAAAAAATATAGAGGATTATCTTAATTATTTGGCATTCCCAATGGCCTGCGTTTCTCTATTTATTTGCAATGATGGATCTCTATTTATTTGCAATGATCAATAAAGAAAGAATTTAATAGCAAAAATGAACTATTCCGTTCATTTTTGCTATCAAATTCTTTTCGGAATTTTCAAGAGAAATAGAGACTTAGCTAGCAACATATCTCAGAACCTTATTAATATGGATGGTGAAAATTGATAATTTCCTCCATATATGAAACACAATCCTTAATCTTATGTTTTGTATGAGCAACCAAAGTTTAGACATTGTTCTAGTAGAAATTATCTGTATTTTACAATTTAAGTACAATGTAAAGGAATGAAAAGGTGATGCAATAAAAACAAATTTGACATTAAATGCAGTACCATAGCCTACTGTATATAAGGCCTCACAGTAACTTGCGGATTTTGGACTAGGGATGCGGAGGAAGACCGTTGAACTAATTCATGAGCTGCCTTAAATCATTTACAAAGCACAATAGAGCTTAGGAATGTATTATCAGCATATATAAATATGGTATCAAAGTACCCATATCCGTTGTTAAAAATTTGATGAGTCACCATATGGTTGCGCAATAGGTTATATTTGTGACAAATTTGGTGATTTTCAGAGGCCGTTTAGGGGCACTTCTAAGTGTTTTTATTGTAAAATTTTTCGCATAGAACTGAGATGTGAATGGGTTAATACGACAAATTTGGAATTTTTTCATGGAATGTTGCTACATTCCAGTGTTGCTATGGAAACATGTTTTGGTCAGTTGGCGTTATATCTTGAAAACTGCAATAGCTACACATTCAAATGTAATTCCATTTGATAGCGAATATACTACTTCCTATTAAGTGATAATATAATTTCGACCTCTAAATTCAATAGTTTATGAGATATTCGACAATGTACCCATATTGGTCACATTTGATAATTTGTCGAATATCTCATAAAACTATTGAATTTAGAGGTCGAAATTATATTATCACTTAATAGGAAGTAGTATATTCGCTATCAAATGGAATTACATTTGAATGTGTAGCTATTGCAGTTTTCAAGATATAACGCCAACTGACCAAAACATGTTTCCATAGCAACACTGGAATGTAGGCAACATTCCATGAAAAATTCCAAATTTGTCGTATTAACCCATTCACATCTCAGTTCTATGCGAAATTTTACAATAAAAACACTTAGAAGTGCCCCTAAACGGCCTCTGAAAATCACCAAATTTGTCACAAATATAACCTATTGCGCAACCATATGGTGACTCATCAAATTTTTAACAACGGATATGGGTACTTTGATACCATATTTATATATGCTGATAATACATTCCTAAGCTCTATTGTGCTTTGTAAATGATTTAAGGCAGCTCATGTATTAGTTCAACGGTCTTCCTCCGCATCCCTAGTCCCAAATCCGCAAGTTACTGTGAGGCCTTATATACAGTAGGCTATGGCAGTACAAATTTAGATGCGGACAGGGCGGCTGAAGCAAGTTTCCAATAAACAGTGACCATATTGTGTTCTTTTCACGAACCAAGATAAATATATGCAATTCCCCGCTCCAAAAGACTAGGGATTATGTCCCAACATGATTAATATTTGAGGAGTATCGGAATAATGTCATTAGTCCGAAAGCATTGAGCTCATGTGCGTATGCAGACAGTTGAGAAGAAATGCGATAAGAGCAACCTGTAATTTCTGTGGTCTTGATGAATTCAAGATGATTACCATTTTATCCATATATTCCAATATTCCTTAGCAACAATGAAATTTACACTGTTAACTTGTTAATTGTTCTCAGCGATATATTGTCCAAAAATAGGTCAAATGATAAATGTATAACCGAATATTCGTCTAGATAATCGATCCATATTAGGCCTTCTCAAAACAGCCTACCCTAGTCCATCTTCGTACCACCCCTAATTAAGTCTAATGATGACTAAATAAATAAATTTATCCCCTAAATATTGTAGTTCATATTTGCATTTTCTAGGCACGTACTGATGTCAATTCAATAATCGCTATTTCAGACTACAGTCAGGATCGCTTATTATGAACCTGCTTAATATGAACATTCGTTTATTATGAACTAACTTCCTGGTCCCAATTTCATTTTTTAGATAAGATTTGTATTGAATCAAGTTCGCTTAATATAAAGTATCTCTATTATGAACATATTTTTTGTCCCCTGGTGGTTCACAATAAGCGACCCTGACTGTATTACAGTAATAGTAAAACTGCAACATTACTTGTTATGGCACGCTAATCTCTTGTGACACTTAGAATTACATATCTTTCCTAGTCGCCTACATCTACAGCGATTAGACCTACACCCGCTGGTCAATGGCAAAAGAGTCTGCTTTTGCCGAGAGAAGAGGCCAAAACTGCTTCTCGTAGTGTGACGATCACGTTAGGAACGTCTTCAAGGGAGACAAAATGTGAGAAAGAAAAATCCACTTCTGAAGGGAGATAAGCTCTATCTAGTGTTCACACCACACAGGACTCCCAAAGCCTTCAAGACCTGCTACTGATTGACCACAAATGGTTCGTTTATCGCTAGCACATCTTATGGTAGAAATCCGGCCAATTGTTTAGGACATACCAAGGAAACAAATGTTTCCAAATCGAATCATAGATAGTCTATCATATTTGCCACTTCATAGGACCAAAAGAAAGTTAAAATTACAAAAATTGTAAATGTTATCAGTGTCCGAAAAAAGGGGCCAAAAAACGGCGAAAAATGTCTGTTATTTTGGGAAATCAGGAATAAAATGACGAAGTTATAAGATATCGAAAATAAAGTGGTCCTGCGTTCATCGCCTAATGTTATGGAACAACTCTTTGAATTTTCAAACTCTATCTCAAACAATTTAGACTTAAAATTCTGTAAAGACGGTGAATTTTGAAATTTCCTGAGATATAGAGATTTTAAGTTTAGATGTTAAGAACAATGTAAAATGAGTATTTAAAAATGAACAAAAGCATTCACAGACATTTATTCGCATTTATACTGTTCATTTAGGTATATTCGAACCAAATAATTACATAAAATAGCAAGAGTACCCTGAAAATCCACAAATTTCCTTGAGGGACCTAAATCCGAATATTTTGAGATAATTGTGAATAATAATTCATATTCCTAGCACTACGAAGTATAATCCATCAGTATAGAATGAATAAAGAGCTTCCAAAAAGTATATTAGGAAGTTAGAGCGATAGTCTACGACTTTTAGTTTCCAAGTTAGGATTTTCGAAAAATGCGACGTCATCATATGACAAAAATCTAAAACTTACATTCCATAGGGTGTAGTGCAATTATTATCACTGAATCATATATGTACCCTCATAAAAATATATTAGGAAGTGAGAATTAAGAATTTGGGCTAATATTTACAGAGATAGAGAGATATCTCTTTTTGGACCCTAAAACTAAATGAATCTGCGAGGTCCAAGGCCAGAACTTTCAAAAAAATAATTATCAAAAGTTCTCCAATTTTTCTGTACACCTTATTAACGACAATTGTATTCATTATTTGGCATAATAGCCACATTTGGACACATATTTAATGATTAGATTCGCCATTTTCTAATATATTCAAAGCACTCTAAAGAATTTGTATTACAATTAGTCGAGAAAGTCGAGAAATATTTATTTTTTGACAAAGGAATGTTTAAGGAACCTATATATTTTCGTTTGTATAATTTTATTTAAGAACAAGCGCGCTTCGCTTGTATGCGCTGCGCGGCTGGCGGACACTTTGTGTCCGCCGGAGGCTCCCTTCGGTCGCCTGGGGTCACATTGGTTAATTATAAGGGAGATAATATCTCTAAATACGTCTGTCCTACTGTTACAATACATATCGCAATTTTTAAAATTTTGATGAGTAATGATGACGTCATAACAAAGAGATGAGTCATCATTTTTTGATGATAGCTGCATCATATGTGAGGTATATTAGTAATCAGATTCTATTAAAATTTCAGCCTTCTATCTCCTATAATGGCTGAGTTATGCTCGAATAACTGTATTGTTTAACTTTTAAAAATGTGACAATGACGTCATAATTCCATGATGAGTAGACATTTTCGTCTGAGCTCAGAACTTTTTGGAGCCATAGCCAAAAGACTCCCACATGCCAAAAATCAGCTTTCTGCGCCTAGCAGTTTCTTCAATCATTTCGTTACACATATATATATATACACACATATGCACATACACAAACATTAATCGAGTTTTAATAGTAAGGATATAATAGATTATATATCTTCAATAGTTTTAAGATATGACATCGACCTCTTTCGTGACCATAGAGAGATATTATGGCTGAACTTTACCTATAGTAAGCGATATATCACGAACAAATAGTCGGATCCGAAAGTTTTTTTTTTGAAACGATCATAATTTTATTTCTCATCCAGTGATCGCTAAATATCTGATATCAAACAGGCGATTTCCCGAGCATTATATAAATGAATTCCCTTATAGAGCTATTTTGTTTGGATTTTATTTGGCTTTTCTTCCAAATCTTTGTGTTATACAGTGGCGGCGCTAGAAATAGGGCTTGATGGGGCTAGAGCCCCATCAAAAAAGTTTATCAGCCCCATCACTTGATGGGGCTGAGAAGAGACAGACTAGGGAACTTTTAGAAAAAATATTTAAAACATGAACTTTTATTATTGAAAATTCATTATTGTGTAGCATCAAATTTCGATAATCAGCATTGTAGCATCAAATTTCGAATAATCACCATTGTAATACTAACTAGTAATTATTCAATATTGTTTTGTGCAATTTTATAATTACACGTTCAGCCCCACCAAAAATAGTTCCAGCCCAGTTCAGCTCATCAGTCCCGGAGAGCTAGCGCCGCCACTGGTGTTATATAATCTCCATATCATTAACATATCATCAAAAAATTTCAAATAAGTAGGAAACTAATTGATGAATGCGCCAAAAACCTCCAATCATTTTTTAATTTTTTTACGCTAAACTTTAGGGTGTTAACTCATAAAAATCAAAATAAATTCTCTTCCAACTAGTACAATCAGATGGTAAGCCTTTCAGTTATACAATGGAATTAACAATAAAAATTTTTTTCATTGTATTACTGATCGGTCTACCATCTGATACCACTATTTGGACGGTATTTCTTTTATTTTTTTCGAGATAACCCCCTAAAGTTTAGCGTTAATAAAAATTGGAAAATTATTGGAGGTTTTTAACTCATTTACCAATTTGTTTTTAACTTATTTAATATTTTTTTAATGAAATGGACCTTAACATTGTTTTGGCAACTTTGGAGATTATATAACACAAAGATTTAAAAGAATGGGCAAATAAAATCCAAACAAAATAGCTCTGTTGCATGAAAAAATTCCCCCACCATGGATATTCATGTAATATGGGGGGGGCAAAATTTCATGGAGTTTGCGTGAAAAATTGCCCCCCCCCATGAAAAAATGCCCCCACCATGGATATTCTTGAGTTTAACACTAAATATTGCTGATACTATTTATATACGATACATTTATGAAAGTCATTGTTATTACTTCACACGACTAGTTTGTTGATTTGCAATGCTTTAGTAAACGAATAGAAGCCAAATAGCATTTAAAATGTTTTGTATAAGCATTGGCATACTTTAGAATATCCATGGTGGGGGCATTTTTTCACGGGTGGGCAATTTTTCACGCTAACTCCATGAAATTTTGCCCCCCCCCATATTACATGAATATCCATGGTGGGGGCATTTTTTCACGGGGGGAGGCATTTTTTCATGCAACAGCTCTATAAGGGAGTTCATTTATATAATGCTCGGGAAATCGCAAGTTTGATCTCAGATATTTAGCGATCACTGGGTCAGAAATAAAATTCTGATCGTTTTAAAAAAAAATTTGTTTGGATCCGACCATTTGTTCTTGAGATATCGCTTATTATAGGTAAAGTTCGGGCATAATAAGTTATCCCTCTAAGGTCCCGAAAGAGGCCGATGTCATATCTTAAAAAATATTGTAGATATATAATATATTATATCCTTAAATAAAAGGATATATGCGAAAATATATAGGTTCCTCGAACATCCTTTGTCAAAAAATAAATAATTCTCGACTTATCATTGATTCTATTGTAATACAAATTCTATGGAGAACTTTGAATATATTAGAAAATTGCGAATCTAATCATTAAATAGGTGTCTAAATTTAGCTATTGTGCTAAATAATAAATACAATTGTCGTTAATAATATGTACAGAAAAATTGGAGAACTTTTGATCATTATATTGAAAGTTCTGGCCTTTGACCTCGCAGATCCGGTCAAAAACCCCCATTTAGGGCCCAAAAAGAGATATCTCTCCATCTCTGTTAATATAAATCCAAATTCTTAGTTCTCACTTCCTAATATACTTTTTATGACTGTACATATATGATTCTTTGATAATAATTGCACTACACCCTATGGAATGTTAACTTTTAGATTTTTGTCATATGATGACGTAGCATTTTTCGAAAATCATAACTTCAAAACTAAAAGTCTTCCTAATATACTTTTTGGAAGCTTTTTATTCATTCTAAACTGATAGATTATACTTCGCAGTGCCAGGAATATGAATTATTATTTACAATTATCTCAAAATATTCGGATTTAGGTCCCTCAAGGAAATTTGTGGATTTTCAGGGTACTTTTGCTATTTTTTGTAAATATTTGGTTCTAATATACCTAAATCAGCAGTATGAATGCGAATAAATGTCTGTTAATGCTTTTGTTCATTATTAATAACTCATTTTACATTCTTCTTAACACCTAAACTTAAAATCTCTATATCTCGGGACTTTAACATTTCAAAATTGACCGTCTTTACAGAATTATTTCTCAAATTTGGTTTGAGATAGAAGTTTGAAAATTTCAAGAGTTGTTCCATATCATTAGGCGATGAACGTAGGACCACCATTTTTTTGAGATATTATAACGGTGATTTTATTCCTGATTTTCCCAAAAAAACAGACTTTTTTGGCCCTTTTTTTTCGGACACCGATAAGATTTACAATTTTTGTCATTTTAACTTTCTTCTGGTCCTATGAAGTTGCAAATATGGTAGACTATCTACAATTCGATTTTGGAAGCATTTGATTCCTTGGTATGTCCTAAACCAGGCGTGTCAAACTGGTGGCCCGCGGGCCATTTATGGCCCGCAGATTGCTCAGAGGTGGCCCGCCATCCAGTTGCAAAAAAATATTATAATTGAATGAATCAGTAATTGAAATTTATTCATTTCTATCATGGCCCGGGGAATAGCTGGGGTTATGAAATTGGCCCACTATCCGATTCGAGTTTGACACACCTGTCCTAAACAATTCCTTGAGTGCCCAAATTTCTACCATTAAGATGTGCTAGCGGAAAACTAAAAAAACAGACTTTGAGACAATGTATCTCAAAAGCTAGAAATGGTAATCAAAAACGGTTCGGAATGTGCCAGTATTTCTTGATGGAGATACCTCCCCACGCTTAACATCTCTTATAGCTCTACTTTCATCGTATGCTGTAAGCCAAATCATGTTTTTTCGAGGGCGGTATCCTTAAATCTTAGTTTATTTAAATTATTTTCGAGTGATCAAAAAACATTGCAACCCTTAGTCACACATCCTTGTACCCTATCATAATTCTTATTTTATTTTTTGACATTGTTCACATTATAAAATGCATCGGTAATAATTGGTTGAATTTAGTGGATTATGAAAAGACCTTTGTATTTCCTTCGTTTCCCGATTGTGTTGAGGGTTGTTCAAATTATGTATCTTCATCTAAAAGTTTTAGCGTTTCTATCCCTATCAAAAATCTTATTGTCAACACACAAGAAAACCCATCGAAATATCCCAGAGTTTGCACCGCTACTTTAGAGGATTTAAGAAAATTAAATAAGTCAGACATTTTTAATGTCTTAAAGAAGGCTCCTAGACTAACTTCTAAAGCTTGTTGGTCATCAAAATTAGAAAGACAAAATGTAAAGTTAGCACTTAGGATATTTCATGAATCTACATATCGTGGATTGAAAGCATTCAATATTGATAATGAAATTAATAAAAATAATCAAACCGTTGAGTTTCTAGACTAAATAACTAATATTTGGGATGTTTTTAATGTTAACTGTGTTAGAAAAAATATCCGTTTCAATAATGATTACTCTGCTCCATTGTGCTCAAACGATTAACGTATATAGTTTATTGCGGGGGTAGTAAATAGGTTAAATTGCTGGATACTCTACCTGCTAAATTTGGAAAATTAACACCGCAAACTTTTACGAGCTTTAGGCATACCTGTATGGTATTGCCATTACTAGTTAAGGTTGGTGTTTCCCATGCGACACTTGTTTTTTGTTAAAAATGTGCCCAAATTGCTTTTTTATCATTATAGATGCTTATAGGGGTTGTAAACAATAATCCCGATTTTTATAATTCCAGCCCCAATATTTCGCTACTTTGAGCCACTTGTATCACCTGGTGTCGCTCCAAAAACGACACATTTTAAATGCGAAATGTCCCACAGCTATAACTACTTTTAACAGTGCCAGATCATCTTTTTAATGCTGAATTCATGCTCAGCACTAGATTTCCAGCAATTTGATATATATATTGACCATATTTGGAAACATTTTTGTTTGACCGTGCCTAGCAACGGCCAGGAATTTTTTAACATTCCTGACCGTTGCTAGGAAAAGGCAACCAAAAATATTTCCAAATATGGTCAATATATATATCAAATTGCTGGAAATTTAGTGCTGAGTACGTCATGATGTGAAAATATTTGATATGTCATATTTTGAAGTTAAGTACTACTATAAGTAGTTGATTTAGGATGTTTTGATGTTATTTATTATCAAAATACAGTAGAAACGAATGGAAAACAAGCCTTTCCGAAGAAAATGGCTTTGTAGCCTGTTTTTAGCACTTTAAAAAATCAATTTTACAAAGGAGGAATCTCTAGTTACAAAGGTCGTAGAGTTAAAAACTCGACGGTTTTAGAAAGATCACGTCACGTAGAACAAAATAATAGAGACATATTTTTGATATTCTACTTTAGAAAAAAGTTAAAATATTTTTCCTGACGAAAATCTGCCTCTAAATATTGTATAAACGAAATTTGAAAGAAAAAATTATTTGGGTTAAAATTAGAAATTCTATTTCTATTATTTTCTTTATTCAACCATTTCGTGCAAGAATAATTGAGTAAAAGAGGCATAAGGCATTGAAGTTTCCTTGAATCTCCTCTATAAATTAGGTCATTTGGGAAAAAAAAATTTTTCTTCTCACTTCATGGGCTCCCGAAAAGTGTATTTTCGCTGATAACTCATCGAGAACAGTTTCCACTAAAAATCTCAGGAGAAAATAATGAAAACTTTTAAAGTTAGTTCTGGAAGGAAACACCAACCTTAATCGACTCACAAGTGAATGTAATTTCCAATTCTTGTTGACTGCTAGAAATTCAAAATGACCCCTTAGAACATCACTTCGTACTCTATAGCCAAATGTCTGGCAGCCACTGCCATATTACCTATACTCAAATACTAGAGAGGGAAAGAAGACTCCAACTATCAAATATTCTAAAATTTTCTTTAAAATTATCATCTGGAGAGGGTCCAATTTCATTGAAAAATAATTTGAATACGTTTGTCGAAAATGTTAGTGATCAAGACTCAAATTCTGATAAATTACAATATTTATTTGAAACATTACAGTTTATTCCCGATATTCAGATAAGTCCAACTTGAATGCTTTACTTATGTTGCTGGTTATGCCGTGTTTTCGTACATGAAAAAACTAATAAATGCACCAATTGTTACAATTTCTTAACGCCTGATAAACAAATTGAACTTTTAAATGATGTTGGTTCTCAATATATGCTTGTTGATTTATTAGATAGAGGTTCACTTATATTTCCATCACTTACCGTTATTGATTGTGTGAATATTATTTACTAGACTTTTATGAAGATAGACACCTCAGAAATTCAATTTTATGCTGGCCCATGCCGTAGTTTGTTAGTGCGAATAAGTATGTCAATAATTGAAGAGAAATATATTGGAAAATGGAGAGAATTATGTGATTGTAAAGTATGGCGATGGGATATTTTACATAAATTAGTAATGACTGTTTCAAATTGTATTATATCAATGAGAGTTAAGAATTTTAATGCATTAGTCGCGAAGTCTGACAATACAAAGCTTAAAAAATGTAGTATCTAATTCGTACTTATCTCTTATAGCAGACCTGATGATACTCAAAAGACCTTCACTTAATTCCTACACAATTTACCTCAGTGCAATCAAGATTCTATGCTAGATGTGGATACGTGTACTATATCCTCATGTGTACTTACCTTCACTAAAGATACTACGTAGATGTGTACTTACCCCATTCAACATACTACTAGATGTACGATGTATTCTAACTACTAACTAACCACATTACTCATTAACGATACTAGATGTCATTCTGTACTTAACCTCATTACTCATTACAATTGAAGATCCTAGTTGTATACTGCTTTTATTGGTGTTTTAATGTTGTTTTTTTGTGATTGTTGAACTCAAAATTTAGTCTAGGCGATTAGATTGGGTAATACTGGGTTAACATACGTAGTCAATAACATATTCCGATCCTACTATTGTTGCATATCAGAATGATATAATTGATGCTAAACACAATTTTCCAAAATCTACATTGAACAGCATTAGCCCATCCATGGTACATGCAGTGCCAGTGCCTTAGTGTATTATAATGCTATGGGAGAACTTACTGTACATATAGCATATTTTTCAAAAGTATCATCAAAATAGCAGTGCACTGTAAGCAGTAAAATTAGGTTATAATAGTATCTTGGTTCATTACTGTGCTAGAATTAATCCAAAGTTTGAATGGTTATTTCTGGAATATACTAACTAGTAGAGTAATATAATATTATTATAAAGTTCGAGTATGCATATAGCGCCACCATAATACGTATAATGTAACTTAAAATTATATATCCACAAATTAATATTACTAATAAAGGGCGGGGTATGAAATTAGCTGAAAGTGCGGGTTGATTTTATCAAGAGTGTAGTCATTTCCCAAACTCCTGTAAGTGTATTACTCAAAATTGGTCAGTCCACGAAGATATGGTAGCTACACTAAGTAGGATGCCCTTCGTACAACGTGATAAACAAGTGTGGTTCTGAGTTAAAAGGTGACTTGAGGAGCCTAGAAGACGACGCCCTTCTGAGAAGGCTAGTTACCGCCACCACATGATATGAGACTATTTACATGATTCAAATCATCATCATGGCAGTTCATCGAGTAACAGAGAGGTTACATTGCCAACGAACTGAGTGTCCCAAGCAACGTCTCTATACAGGGGATCAGTCGTCTGGCCTGAAACCTCATTTTAACTGATCAGACTTGGTACAACATGTCAAGGGGGTATCTTAACATTTTTGAAGTAAATCCCCAGTTTTCTCCAGCGATTCGTTTCTATAGATGAGATTTGAGTCGATCATTTCCAACCATGAGACGCGAAACAACAATATAAATAGTGAAAACGCCCATATTTCCCGGCTCCCAGGAATCCCAAAACGATTATATCGGTCCGCAGGAAAGGTAATGGTCTCTGTTTTCAGGGATGTAATGGATACTACTTGTGAACTTAACGTCCACAAAGATGACCGGTCATGCTTTAACTGCCCAGGTATATAGTATATATATATATTTTCAAATTTGACTAGCATGTATGCCAACTTGAGCCATGATAAAAGTGGGACGCCAGCGTTGAATTTCGCGGGACATGGCGGGACGCAATAGAAAAGTATTTTACACAGAATTAAAATAAAACGGGACATAATGGGGAGATTTCATGTAAAAACGGGATACTTATCAAAATTAGCTCAGGAGAAGAGTGAAAAAAGCGGGATGTCCCGCAAAAAACGGGACGGTCGGCATGTATGGACTAGTAATATTTTAATACTCTTTATTTAGGTGTTTAGTGTGTTTCCAATACTATCCTAGTGGATCATAATGCCTGGAAAATAGTTTGTGCACAGTTCTAGAATGAGTGCTGGTGCCCACTGTTTTATTTCCATCCCTAGCAAGAGTTTACAATGTTAATCACTCGAAAGGGGTGGCCCCGCCTGCCGTGTCGAAACTATTTTGTGAATTGAAAGGTTAAGTGCAATGCTGATACTGGCCCACTCTAACATTTGCACTTAACCTTTCAATTTCCGAAATCAAAAATATAAATAATCATGATTACTTACCATTTTGTGTTTTTCTATCTTGAGTTGGTACAAAAATTTTTATTTAACAGTTGAAGGTGGATGTACTCTGCAATCCCGTCTAAAGTGTCTTTAGGATAAAACGGGGATTATATATTTTGTTGTGCTATGGCGTCAGGAGCATACCGAAGAGGGTGGCCAACGGGGCGGAGCGATCATTCCAGGCGGCGCTCTGGGTTCTTTGTTTTACCCATTTATGCAATGGTATCTGACAATGGCGTAGCCACCAGGGGGAAGTGAAACTGCCACCAGCCAATATAAAAATTTGTTCGTTAAATTAAGATAATGAATTTTGTAGGGTGGCGGAACTAATAATTTACTGATTTACCAAAAATACTCGATTTGAATTGGTCGAACACTCATCCTAATATCCTGGTACCTCTGACTACTACATCTTCTCGAAGTTGAAGATGCCGCACTGTCGTCGCGATAAGATGAAGTTATCGATGTTGTTGACCACTTCATAATATGAAGGGCCTAGTGCACTGCTTCTTTGCAGTAGTTCAGAAGGAATCCTTATATTCCATTTACGCTAGACGAAGTATGTTAATGTAGAATAGACTGCGTTTGTTAAAAAATGAAGGTGTTTAATTTCTTAAAACTGACTACTACCTTTGCTACAAACTTATCAATCGCCTCTTGTATATTACTAATCTATTTATGTCATCAAAAGCATTTAATCAGTAGCAGATACACTTATTTATTCTCGGTTAAATATTTTAACTTAGGCCTAAGTCTTAGGCTACCCTGTTCTACATGTCAAATCATTACTATTATATACATTAGATGACATTTTTTGCACAAGCTGGCACGGGTTGAAAATATTCAACCTTGAGGAACACATTTAATATTATATAGTTATTCAAATGTGGACAAAACGAATGAACCCTAAATTTAGTACAGTATATCTATTTTACTGATTTGATGTTATTTACTTCAAAGATAGATTAGTTTAGGACTATTTGTATGAAAAACATTGAGTGTACGATTACTTTTTGTAGGAGATGTATTTGTTTTATAGTTTACTCAGGATATATGAAATATGATCTATTAGTACGAATTAATTTAAAAATATTTGTATGCTAAAAAGTTATATAGTATCATGACCGGCGCCATGT
This sequence comes from Aphrocallistes beatrix, assembly GCA_963281255.1. Lineage (NCBI taxonomy): Eukaryota > Metazoa > Porifera > Hexactinellida > Sceptrulophora > Aphrocallistidae > Aphrocallistes > Aphrocallistes beatrix. Next base: position 1,352,459 of record OY725496.1, read on the forward strand.
TTTATCGGCAGTGGGTGTCCTAAGAGGGATTTCCCTGAACGTGGGTGTCCATTTATGGAGGGATACATATTGTACAATCTGATAAAACAGGACGCAGTGGGTGTCTGGACACCCAGGACACCCCCGGTGGCGCCGGCCCTGAGTATTAATTTTATTTAAATCTAAAAAAAATAGATTTTTTATAATTAATTTCTCATTTTCAGATCACATTTTTTACCCTATTATATATATTTTTTAAATTAGAAATTTTGCCCGTATACTGATTGATGTGTTCTTTACTCAGAGTATGGACAATTTGAGTAAGTTCGTATTAAGCACAAAGGATGGTGATCTGAATTGGAGTTCTACAATTTTGCACCAGTTTTGCGATTATTTGCGCTCTGAAACAAGTAACATAAGAGATATTGATTATTGGAATGATGTGGATAGAATATTATGCTTGCTCTATGCTTACAGCAAATATTTTGAATGCTTATCTTTGAAGAATAATCAAGAACCCTTTAATCCATACATTTCAACTTCAACTATAATATTTGAATTTTGTATTGACTTTCTAAATCGAGAAGTGAAAAATGAGGATTCGCTTCATTCTGCTATCTTAAATTCCTTGATGTGCTCACTACTTAAGGGTATTTTTACATGCAAAGGCTTTCTCTCTTCAGATATTTTATCTATCGCCCATGCTACTTCTAAAAATCAATTTGTAAATACTTCAGATGAACAGATTTCCAGTCAATCTATTGTTGAAGAAAGTGTTAGTACAGATGTTGATCCCAATGTTGAACCTCTTGAATCCATGAGTTCCACCTTACAATCAAATTTAGCTTCTTCAGGTAAAAAATGTTTGTAGTATTAATTATATCCAATTATATACATACACGTACATCCTACGCCATTGATAATAGATAACATTGAGTAACCACTGCGATTGGGACATAACTTAAGCCATCAGGTTGTGGCTTAATTTTTTAAATCTCAACATTTAAGACCCTTATAATATAAAAAATGTCGGCCGACATACAGATAGTGCAGCTCCAGTAAGTGACTCGGCACATGAGATATGAATATCGTAATACATCAGAACTACTCAATTTATGAAAACTCATAATATATTCACATTCTACGTCTTAAGTACGAAAATCGGATTCTACACATTTAAATGCCCTATTTTGGCCGTTGAGAGCTCTCTTCAAGCATAGAATAATTTTTTTTAGGTGTGAAAAAATGTATTTCTACATACTTTGTTAATAACTTAGAATATTAATATTATTATTTTCAAATTGCGAATCGGATTCTACACTTTAAAATACCCAATATTAACTGTTGACACTTCGCTTCTAGTTTACAATACAAATTTTTATGAAAGGTGTTAATGTATGTATATATAAATATATTAATAATTATCCCTCGCCTGGCTAGGTCTCAAAAGTATAAATAGAGAAAACCCCACTTTCACTTTCAGTTCACTTTCAATGTACTTTCATTTTCACTTTCAACATTCCTAGCCCACCGCGGGTTAATTAATTAATAACTAAAAAAATTAAAAAAATTCATCGTATTACTTTCGAAGTTCGAAAATCGGATTATACATAATGAAGTACACTACATTAGTCGTTGAGATCTTATATCTCTAACTGTAGAATGTCGAGCATTTATATGGTTGGGAGACATCCGCGATATCGGGACAATGTGTCCCCAGTCGGCATTCTACGGTTAAAGGGTTTCCCCAGTTTGAGCGAAACTTAATTGACGAAATATACTTGAGTGAACTCATTTGGGCGAAACCTAACTGGGCGAGACTTAATTAAGCGAAACCTAATTGAGCGAAATTCAATTGAGTGAGGTTATTTTAATTCTACTAGTGCTCAAAACCATGACACTTCAATAAATAGATTGGTATTATGTCGATATTCTTTTGTCCTAAGTTAATGTCCCTTTTAATATTCTTGATTTTTTCTTTAATCTGCGATGTATATTTGATATTATTGCTCTGAATATTCACGTTTCCAGCTGCTATTTGAGTTAAGAGAGTCTATGTACATCCTTGCTCTCTGATTTGCTTTGACACGAATTCATGAATATTTGTATGTGCCTTTCCAACCGCCCGATACATATTCCAAAGTTTATGGCCTACAACTTCAATCCTATTATTTTCGAAATAATTGAAAATTTCTTGCAATTCGGCAGGACAATCATCCTTAATGAATCCTTTAAATGTTTGAGGGATAAGATAAATGGGAACCAAGGCCAGCGCAAGAAGCTTTTATATATACAAGCTCGCTTCGCTTGCTTGCGCTGCGCGGCTGGCGGACACTTTGGTCCTCCGGAGGCTCCCTTGGTCGCCTGGAGTAACATTGGTTAATTATAAGGGAGATAACATCTCTAAATATGTCTATCTTAGTGTTAAAATCGATATCACTCGAAAAATCACCAAAATTGTCAATTTTTAAATTTTTTTGATACGTAATAATGACGTCATAACAGAGTGATGAATCATGGTTTTTTGATAATAGTTACATCATCTGTGAAGTATATTAATATGCGCATTCTATTAGAATTTCAGCCTTTTATCAGTTATGGTCGATAAAGTAAAATTTCTAATTATAAAAAAAGTGACAGTGACGTCTTAATTCCATAATGAGTCGACATTTTCGTCTAAGCTCAGAACTTACTGGAGCCATAGCCAAAAAACTCCCACATGCCAAAAATCACCTTTCTGCGCTCGGTAGTTTCTTCAATCAATTCGTTACATATATATATATATATATATATATATACACATTAATCGAGTTTTAATAGTAAGGATATTCGATGGTTACCATCATTTATATAAAATTTTGAGATAAACCCAAAATTGCACATTGTAATAAAATGCTTGGCAGAAGTAGCTGCCACGAATACACGCAGAGTAGAAAACTCAAATCCAATGCTGACTATCAATTCATTAAATACTTAGCTCAATTCAGTTTCGTCCAGTTGGGTTTCGCTCAAATGAGTTCGCTCAAGTGGATTTTTTCAATTAAGTTTCGCTCACCTGGGGCAAATCTCTTAAACTAAGCTTTGCAGTGGATGTGTTAAAATATGAATATACGCCTATAAAAACTGTTGAGATTTCGCGAAAAATATTGACGGTGCACGCCTATACGAGAAACTGTAATAAGTCCGAATTGATTAAGTCCGACTGGAATAAGTCCGACCAAATTCCATAGCTGGATTAAGTCCGACTGGAATAAGTCCTAATTTCCCTTAATGGAATATGTCGGAGTGGAATAAGTCAGACCAAATTCCACTTCATCGAGTTCAGAAGGCCTCGGGTCAAGTTAAGAGAGCCGGGCTATTCGCAGACAGCCCAGTGCTCAACCTATTAAGGTAAAGCGGACTAAAGCCGAATTCTCAAAACTGGATTAAGGCCGAATGATCTATTTGGATGCAGAGGAAGAATGGTGTTTATTTTGTGAATTAAAAGAATGGGGGTCTATTGGAGGCTGTTTTGGTTTGTTAGGAACCAGGGGAGATTATATGGGTTTTTGGTGCAGAATGCTTTCAAAATTCGCCTGTTAAGGCGATTTTTAAGTAAAATGTATATCTAACTTGTTAGCCACTTCTTTATTCCAGTATTATGTACATATTATTCGGCTCTTTCCAGTTTCGAGAATTCGGACTTATTCCAGTCGGACTTAATCCAGCTATGGAATTTGGTCGGACTTTTTCCATTCGGACCTATTCCTGTGAGGGAAAAACAGTAGTTGTACTTATTCCAGTCGGACCAATTCAGTCAACTAACCTACACCACAAAGAGATCCTATATTCGAAATTTGGTAAAAAATCATACTGACGGACGTACTACACTGTTCATGCAATAAAGGCATTTCCCTACAGGAACTGCAAAATTGGATTTCGAATGCCTGAACCGAGTGACGGATCCCATGAGGCATTTTATTCAGGTAAAAGTTCAGAATTTTAACATGGATTAGATTGCTATCAATCTTGTGTTATCCTACGTATTTACGCTCTATAACGAGTCATGAATGGAATGCTTATTTATTACATAACCACAAAAGTTATATTTGAAAACATTTTAAAATATCGTAATAGTATTTCTTGATTGGCAGAATCTGGTCCATGGAAATTTCGTCCCCTGCATTTTCGTCCCTCGGAATTTTCGGCTCTTACCTATTTCTCAACAAAACCCCCAATTTTCACCCTTATTTTCAACATACTCCAATCCAAAAGCCTCAACTTCCGCCCTTTCTATATTGCTGCCCGATTATTTTAATCTCTAATGAGATGAAATGTCATATAACTAGATTTCTGTGGACGAGATATTCGCATACGGTATTTCTTTGGCAGACAGTAAGTCAACTTTGCCCAGGGTGTCTTTTGGCTATTGATCGATCGTTCATGATTATATTGATGGTTATTTATAGAACGAAAATTCTGGAGAATATATGCAAAAGGAGTGAAGAAATACCATAGCAAGCATTGAATAGGAGGTACATGAAGTTATACGCCGATTAAAATAGAATATACGTGCTTAAGAATAATTTTTAAATATGTAATAAAACATTCGGATAAAATTGGCGAATTTCGGAATAATGGTATTCTATTTGAAATATTTCAGTTAGTTATGTGCATTTGTGAACTTGACTTTTAACGGGACATGTAAGCGGATGCTTGAAATTGTTAAAAAAGTTTAAGAGTACATTCTAGAATCTAGATCAGGGCTTCCCAAATGGCGGCTAATCATGGAATTATGACGTCATTGTCACCTTTTTATAGTTAGAAATTTCAGTTTTTCGACAATAACTCAGCCCATAGCCTACTATATATAAGGCCTAAGAGTAACTTAACCAGGGATGCGGTAGAAGATGGATGAAGAAATACATGAGCTGCCTTAAATCATTAACAAAGCACAATAGAGCTTAGGAGTGTATTACCAGCATATATAAATATGGTGTCAAAGTACCCATATCCGTTGACAAAATTTAGATTAACCATCAAATGATTGTGCAACAGGTTATATTTGGGTCAAATTTTGTGATATTCAGAGGCCGTTTAAGGGCACTTCTAAGTGTTTTTATTATAAGGTTTTTCGCATAGACTGAGAAGTGAATGTGTTAATACTAAAAATTATTGTGTTAATACTATGAATTATTTAATGGAATGTTTTTACATTCCAGTTTTGCTATGGAAACGTGTTTTGGTCATTTGGGGCTAAATCTTGAAAACAGCGATAGCTAGACATTCAAATATAATCCCATTTGATAGCAAATAGGCTACTTCCTATTTAGCTATAATACAATTTCTGTGTCTAAATTCAATGGTTTACGAGTTATTCGACAAATTACCAAATGTGACCAATATGATAAATTGTCTAATAACTCGTAAATTATTGAATCAAGACATAGAAATTGTATTATAGCTTAATAGGAAGTAGCCTATTTGCTATCAAATGGGATTAAATTTGAATGTCTAGCTATCGCTGTTTTCAAGATATAGCCCCAACTGACCAAAACACGTTTCCATAGCAACATTGGAATGTAAGAACATTCCATTAAAAAATTCCAAATTTTTCGTATTAACACATTCACTTCTCAGTTCCATGCGAAAAAACACTTAGAAGTGCCCTTAAACGACCTCTGAAAATCACTGAATTTGACCCAAATATAACCTGTTGCGCAATCATTTGATGACTAATCTAAATTTTAACAACGGATATAGGTGCTTTGACACCATATTTTTATATGCTGGTAATACATTCCTAAGCTCTATTGTGCTTTGTTAATGATTTAAGGCAGCTCATGTATTTCTTCAACCATCTTCTACTGCATCCATAGTGCCAAATTCGCAAGTTACTCTGAGGCCTTATTATAGTAGGCTATGCTCAGCCATTTTATGTGTTAGAAGGCTGAAATTTTAGCAGAACATGTATATTAACCCTAATTGGACTTGGAATGTTGAAGTGAAAGTGAAAGTTAATTGAAAGTGAACTGAAAGTGAAAATGAAAGTGGGAATTTTCTATTTATACCTTTGACCCCAAGTCCAAGTAGGGTTAATATACCTCACATATGATGCAACTATCGTCAAAAAATGATGACTCGTCACTCTGTTATGACGTCATCATTACGCATCAAAAATTGACAAATTTTGAGAATTTTCGTGCAATATCGATTATAGCAGTAAGATTGACTTATTTAGAGATGTTATCTTCCTTATAATTAATTAATGTGACCTCAGGCGCCCGCAGTGCGCTTCCGGTGGACACAAAGTGTCTGCCAGTCGCCCAGTGCAAGCAAACGAAGCGCTTGTTTACTAGAAATCTCTTCAAGGAAATAACTAGATACTAACACTATTTATTTGTTTATGCATAGCCTACTCTAATAATGCCTCACAGTAAAATAACCAAGGATGCGGTAATAGCCGAATGGATTAATACACGATTAGCCTAAAGTCGTCAACCATGTAGGATAGGCATTAAGAATGTATTACCAGCATATATAAACATGGCATCAAATAACATATATCCGTTGTCAAAATTTCGATTCGTCATCATATCATTGCGCAACAGGTCCTTTTAAGCACGATTTTGGCTATTTTCTAAGCTGTTTTAACCCTAATTCTAAATGATATTAAGGTGTGATTTTTGTGTAGAACCAAGATTAGTACGAGTTGATTTGAAAAATTTGGAATTTTTCAATGGAATGTTGCTACATTCCTGCGTTGCTATGGTAATGCATTTTGGTCAGTTTGGGCCATATCCTGCAAACTGTAAGAACTAGGTCTTCAAATTTAATTCTATTTGATAGGCAATTGGCTACTTCCCATTAGTTAATAATACAATTTAAACTTCTAAATTCACAGACTATAGAGTTATGAGACAATTTAGTGTTTTGGTCACATTCTTAAAACAACCCATAACTCAAAACTCGTTGAATTTAGAAGTTCAAGTTGTATTAACACCTAATAGGAAGTAGGCCATTGCCTATCAAACACGATCAAATTTGAAGATCTAGCTACTACAGTTTGCACGAAATGGCCCAAACTGACCAAAATGCTTTACCATAGCAACGCAGGAATGTAGCAACATTCCATTGAAAAATTCCAAATTTTTCAAATCAACTCGTACTAATCTTGGTTCTACACAAAAATCACTCCTTAATACCATTTAGAAATAGGGTTAAAACAGCATTGAAAATCGCTAAAATTGTCCTTAGAATGACCTGTTGCGCAATGATATGATGACGAATCGAAATTTTCCAACGGATATATGTACTTTGATATCATGTTTATATATGCTGGTAATACATTCTTAATGCCTGTTCTGCATGGTTAACGATTTCAGGCTAATCGTGTATTAATCCATTCGGCTATTACTTCATCCCTAGTCCATGATTTTCAGTCTACTGTGAGGCATTATTAGAGTAGGCTATGGTTTATGCTATTTCCTACCATTTCCAAAACAATTTTAATTCTATTAGGCATACTTGCCATTCTAATTTGAGGTTTTCATTTGACTAGTCTCGATTTGTCATCTTGCTCTTCTCATTAACCCTCTCTTTCAATAAATCCCAAAGATTTTCAGTAGGTTTTAGGTTCAGTGAATTCCTTTACCTGTCAGCTTTCTGCCAAAACTCATTTAGATTATTCCAACACCACTCCTGAGTCAATTTTGCTGTGTGAGCAGGAGCACCATCTTGCTTAACCCTTGGAAGCATTTGAGATTTTTCTATTTATTGTAGTAACCCCAAACTTGTATGGCTTCCCCATTGAAAATGGCTTAAACCCGAAATGGCGCAACACATTCCTGTAGCAAGCGTGAGTTAATTAAAGATGAAATCGGGCATGTTTTCCAGCATTAGTCGCTCTGAAATGGGTCCTGTATTCGCTGTATGGTTGATGGCATCGCTTCAAATCTTCGGCTAATATTTCATTCTATATTTCAAAAGTCGGCTAATATTTCATTCCTGTAATATAGTGGATTTACTATATGTCCCTATGGAATGATGTTGAGCACAGATAGTGCTTGATGCGATATAAGTCCCAGAAGTGAAATTTTTGTGAAATTTCACTGACAAAATTCCGCAGCCTCTTTAGTCTTTTTTCCTAAACTCGATTATTGTGCCGATTGAGCGTTGCATACAGCCTTCCCCTTCAAATCTTGATGTTTTAAGAATAAGCCAACTAAAATAATAAAGGTTTACTATTATATGTTCAAACAATGGATAATTTGAAAGGTATCAACACTTTTGTTACACCCTGTAGATCGATATTTTAGCATCTAAGATTTGAAAACTTTCTGTGGGGAAAGCCCCCTAAATTAAATCCGTAACGAATTTATTGAAGAAACTGTTTTTTGGCTATGGCTCCAGCAATTTTCTGAGCTCAGACGAAAATGTCGACTCATCATGGAATTATGACGTCATTGTCACATTTTTAAAAGTTAAGCAATACAGTTATTCGAGCATAACTCAGCCATTATAGGAGATAGAAGGCTGAAATTTTAATAGAATCTGTATACTAACATACCTCACAAATGATGCAACTATCACCAAAAAATGATGACTCATCACTCTGTTATGACGTCATCATTACTCATCGAAATTTTTAAAAATTGATAAATTTGGTGATTTTTCGTGCGATATCGATTATAACAGTAGGACAGACGTATTTAGAGATGTTATTTCCCTTATAATTAATCATTGTGACCCCAGGCGCCCGCAGGGCGCCTCCGGCGGACACAAAATGTCCGCCAGCCACGCAGCGCAAGCAAGCGAAGCCGCTTGTACTTTGTTAAGGAACCAGAGGATTGTATTTTCATTCTAAATCAAAAATTCATAATTTTGGAGCATTGACAGGTTGTGGCGCTTCTAACTTTGCAAATAAAGGCATATTGCACTCTACATTTGTAGTAATTGGGAAGCATTGATCTAGATCACAAATGACATATATACTTGACAATAAAATTCAATATTTGTAGTACACATATTTTGATTCTCATAATTAATTTGAATTAGAGCGTTTATGAATCGTGGTATGAAGAGGAGAAGGGCTATGTATATAATGGCCTCCATGTGAAAAGAAAATATGTATATGCATAATGAATGATCGTGCTGCTAATCAAGCAGGTCTAAGACGCTTCAAATATTTCAAATCCGGCAGAGAGATTCCATAAGAGTACTGCAATTTTTCTGTCTGTTATATCCGAGGGGATTTTAATAACATATGTTCAGAAATCTTCAAATAAGTTAGAAATTATTGTTAACAAGAGATTAATAAAATTGATTGTTCATTTTGAATATGTAGTCAACATAAATGTCAACTTGAGCCATAATGAAAGTGGGACGGGAGTAGAATTTCGCGAGAAATGGCGGGACGCAATTAAAAAATGTTATACATAGAGGGATTATGAGGAATTTCATTATCTTCCAAAACAAAAAAATTCCCAAAATGACATAGATAGCATTAAATAAATACATACGTCACGAGATTTTTCGGTAGATAACCTATAGAAACTGAAATTTTAGAAAATTCCTTAATAGAAATAGCTATTTTAATTTTAACCGTTTACGGCATTGTGAACCGCATACCGTAAACTGGGCGACTTTGGCCCCTGACTTTGTCCCACAATAGCAATTTTAATAAAATATACTCAAACTTATGAATCAATGTGATCACACTACTAATATGTTGAATGAAAGAAATTCTCAATATATCCAAAGGTATTTAACCCTACTTGGACTTGGGGTACAAGGTATGAATAGAAAATTCCCACTTTCATTTTCACTTTCAATTCACTTTCACTTCAACATTCCTAGTCCAAGTAGGGTTAATTAATTAAACAGCAGTATTTCTAAGTTGGAGTATATTTTATTAAAATTGCTATTGTGGGACAAAGTCACCACTTGGGCCAAAGTCGCCTCAGTTTACGGTACTCGGGTATCCGCTCTTGCTCTACCTTGCCATTTGTGCATCGCTAGCACGTGCAATTCTATACCATATTATTCTAACAATTTGCGTCGAATAGAGCTTACAAAAAAAAAAACTCAAATAAAGCCTTGTGCAACTTGAATTGTTCTTGTATCCAATCGTTTTTAGAATAGAATTCAATTACGACTAAGCAAAGCCTGTGTGAGAAGCACCAGGTTACGATTTTTTAAAGGGTCTTAAACGAGCACCTAACTCCGAGCGTGCGCCTAGCATAGTCGTCCAATCAAAGGATCTCCTTTTAAAAGGATACTGGCAATTTCGAGTCTAATTCGAGATGGTCCATTATTGCTGGGACAGCTGTCTCTAGGTCTCTAGTTGCTCTGCCTGAAACGACACGAATTATCCCAAGAGTTCAATTGTTCGATTCAATTGAGTTTTTGCATGTTGGAGTCTTTTGGCTATAATTCCACTAGATTCAGAACTCAGACGAAAATGTCGACTCTCCATGGAATAATGTCGATTGTCACATATTTTATAAATAGAAATTACAGTTGTTCGACCATAACTCAACTATTTTAGATGAAAAAGGCTGAAGTTTTAATATAATATGTGTATATTAATATAGCTCAATTATGATACAGCTATCATCAAAAATGATATCTCATCACTCTGTTATGACGTCCTTATTACAAATCAAAAATTGAAAATTTGACAAATTTTGTGATTTATCGAGTGTCATCGATTATAGCAGTAAGACAGACGTATTATGAGATGTGATCTACCTAATAATTAATCAATGTGAATCTAGTCGCATATAGGACGCGTCTGGCGGACACAAAGTGTCTGCTAGCCACGCAGCGTAAGCAAGCTAAGCGATATATATATACAGTCGACTCCGCTTAATAGGGCCACATCGGTCAGAGGACATTTTGCCCCGATTAAGCGGAAGACCCTATTAACCGAAAATATTTTGTATTAGCTTCTATGTGTGAGAGCTATTCCGGTCCTGCCAAAAGTGGCCCGATTAAGCGGCTGACCCCATTAAACAGTGGCCCTATTAAGCGGAGTCGACTGTATATGTATATATACAGTACCCGGACAAAAGTATTCGACCACCACAGAAACCTCCATACAAATAGTATTAAAGTGGGTCTATTCATAAAGGAATATGTACTCAAACTGTAAGGAATACTCTATTCTTTATTTCAAATTCGTAAACTACAGATTCTAATTACTCATAATTGATAGCCTTAGCTTAATTGCTTACTCCCAAGTTGATAAATATCAACATTTGATACTTGATGCTAGTTATTTTTACAGGAATTTAAAATAAATCATTGATTTAAAATGTATAAATCGATGATTTTGATTTCGATTTTGATTTTTCGTAATCCTAAATCACCCTCAACACATTTGATTTTGATTTTAAGTGCTAAAATCAAAATTGTTTTGATTTTGATTTTAATTTACTAAATAAAAATATGATCGTTTTGATTTAGTTTTAGATTTAGATTTAGATTTAGATTCTTGAATTTATTATTCTTGAAATTTATTATGAAGTTTTGCTTGGAGTGCTTCCAGTGGGCCCCTCAATTTCTAACAGACTACCGGACAACCCGCATAAAATATTAAGAAATGATTATTTTTAATTTTTCAATATCCTCTGCGAATTCTTAATTTGAATATTATTATTGTCGCCGCGCTGGGCACTGCAGCATATACGTGCGTCGTTTTTCAAAATCAATTGTAAATCATTTGTAGACTTTTCAAATCAATTGTAAATCATTTGTGGACTTTTTAAATCAATTGTAAATCATTTGTGGATTTTTCAAATCAATTGTAAATCAATTGTAAATCATTTGCGGACTTTTTAAATCAATTTGAATCATTTGTGGACTTTTCAAATCAATTCGAAATCATTTGTGGATTTTTCAAATCAATTCGAAATCGTTTGTGGACTTTTAAAAACCTTATGATCTAAATTTACCAGTGCGGCGACAGACTTAATACTTTTAGTTTAAATATAAAATCAAAATCACTTAATGATTTTGATTTATAAATCAAAATCGTTAATTGATTAGATTTAGATTGAATTATTTAAAAAATCAAAACTCATTCTGATTTTGATCTATAAATCAAAATCATATATTTTGATTTTTGAATTATGTTAAATACAATATAAATAATTTAATGATTTTGATTTATAAATCAAAATCAGAAACATTTTAATCACTGCGGCCCCGCCCGACTCATGCTGCTTGTCCAAGTCACAGCCATTATATATGATGGCGTTTAGTGACACAAAGTGGCATAGGTTGATATTTTCTACATAAGAATAAGTGATTGAGTTGAAACTCTCAATTATGAGTAATTAGAATGTGTATATTACGAATTTGAACTAAAAAATAGAGTATTTTCTATTGTTTAAGGACATGCTCCTATTTTAATAGATCTAATTTAATACTATTTGTATGAAAGTTTTCGTGGTAGTCGAATACTTTAGTCCGGGTAGTGTATATATATGCACACATTTATCGGTTTTGATATTAAAGATATTTCATTACTTCGAATAAATTAGTAAAATTGTGGTTTTATCATGGTACCATATTACCATTGTTTGATGTTTTGGATCGTGTGACATTATCTTTAAATTTGCACCTAAGCTTTCGATTTTAAAATTTTTTAAATCATCATGGTTACGCATCATTTATAATTTTTTTTTTTATTATTACTCTAAAACTATCTGATATATCAATTCCAGGTTAATTCCAAAGGTGCGCTATGTATGTCTGTATAATATTATGCTACCCTCATCGTGATATCGTGATGACATCACAAGCATAGGCGTCGGAAATGGGCCCGCCGGCCCTCCCGGCCCGAAGGCTCTGGGGTCGGCCCAATCGATTCCTGGGCCGCTACATTCACGGCATAAATAAATATCACACTCACAATTCACTAACATAACTAAAACTCTATAGAAATCGACTATTATCATAATCTACTCGACTGTATTGCGATAGTGGTATCCCAAGACGGGAAACTCCCTACTGAGCTACCTGCTCGCTTGTTGCGCAGTTAAACTGCATGATCAGGGTTGGTAGGTTTTGTCCACTTGGACAAAACCTAGTGGTTTTAACCAGGTTAAAACCGTCCTGTCCAAAACCTCTTGGGTGGACAAAACTGGACAAAACCTCAAAATTTAATTTAATTCATAAATTCACAGTTATATCCAAGTTTTGTCCAAGTTTTGTCCAAGTTTTGTCCAGGTTTTGTCCAAGTCTTGTCCAGGTTTTGTCCAAGTGTTGTTCGTATCTTCCATGATAAATCGAATACAAAATATAGTTATGGTAATAAACAGGAGTTAGCAAGAAAATCCATTCATTGTCCTCGCTCTCTTTCCATCCTAAACTGTTTCGTACCCACTGCAATGATTTACAGTTTCCATTTGGTTTTGTCCAGTTTTGTCCAGTTTTGTCCTGGTTTTTGTCCACTGCCCTGTCCAAAACCCAACCCTGTGCATGATACACGGTTCTAGGACTTTGGGAATGTATCGGGGAAGCTTGTACCCAGCCAGGTAGGGCCATAACCGACGATGCCGGGTGGCCGGGTGGGTCTGACGCCTATGATCACAAGTCAAAATTCATTTTTTACTGTAAAAGTGCCAATTTACGAATGGCAGGAGATTTGAATGAAAGTTATAGATGACGGAGATTTTCAAAATTGATCTCTCTAGAGCAGTGTTTCCCATCCTTTCTCTTTGTAACGCCCCCTAAAGTGCTTGAAACTTTCAGAAGGGCCCCCCATACTTCATTATTTATTAAGACAGAATATAATAAAATGATGAATTGGATGATGCTCTACCATATGTTCATCTGGAATTCTAAGTATTAGTCTAAGTTAGAACTGTTGACTGGTAAGGATCAACTGTTAAGTGCTTGGCGATCAAATGCTGACGATGTACGGCACTGAGTTCGTTGTTATTGGTTTAAACGTGTCTACTATCCAGAGTATTATTATTGAAATGATATTGTATAATCCTTTTTATAATTCCTTGCTAAGAAGCCATCTGTAACTGTTGATCCAAAACTGAGACATAATACATTGGATATATTCTGATAGATGAATAATATTATTGTGGGCAACTTGTAATTGAGCAACTCAAAAGCCCACTTCCAAGATTTTCGAAGATTTTCGAAACTTATTTTGATATTTTGTTATCATGTACCATGTTTTTTCATGTTTTAAAAATTCAAATTTATGGTTTGTATATTATCAGTTCATTATTTTTGAAGACTATTTACACAATTATTATGAACTTAAACCTATGTCTTCCTGTTGAATAAAACACCACAATAATCAGGATAATGAAAATTGGTGTATAAACCATATTAAATAGTATTGGAAATATTAGGGCATTCAATAAAAAATGATCCCACATCTGTATACTTGTATATCAAACTGCATTCGATTTGTATCCACGAGTTTAGGATACTAACGGAAAATTGAAATTAGCACATTGAAAATGAATTAGAATCAATTTTTGTAAATATAACTTTTAAAATCGTGAAATGACTTTCATGCCTACTACATATAAGGACGATTTACCCCTTCGTGGTACCCATTCATGATTTTCCCCCTGTATTTCTACGCATCCCAAAATATTGAACTATGTATAAAAAAATTATTTTACAAATACACTATAGTTAGTATAATGACTACAATTTTCATCATAGGTTCTCTTCTTTGACATTATGTTCAATATAATATATATTATATCATAGCCTACTGTATATAAGGCCTCAGAGCATACGTAGGCAAAGTGCGGCCCGCGAGGTTCGTTTGGAAAGGGCAATGCGGCCCGAAGAATTTTCTAGGACACTTTTAGCCCTTACTTAAGAGGAGTAGATTTTATTTTTCCATTCATAAATCCTTTTCTATAATTCTATAATGGTATTGTACTTCAAGTACATATTTAATTGCAAATACACTTGAATTATTATTCCACACCAAATTCTATAGACGTGTGTACTTGTATGTATTTGTTCGTTTTTCATGGTAGCAAAAACATTCTAAAATTTTGTGGCCCGCCAAGTCGGCTCAAAGAGTTTCACTGCGGCCCGAAAGTTAACTTTTGTGCCCACCCCTGCCTCAGAGTAACTTGCGGATTTGGGACTAGGGATGCGGTAGAAGATGGTTGAACTAATACATGAGCTGCCTTAAATCATTAACAAAGCACAATAGTCTTAAGAATGTATTACCAGCATATATAAATATGGTGTAAAAGTATCCATATCCGTTTGAAAAATTTAGATTAGTCACCATATTGTTGCGGAGCAGGGTATATTTATGACAAATTTGGTGATTTTCAGAGGTCGTTTAAGGGCACTTCTAAGTGTTTTTGTTATAAAACATTTCGCATAGAACTGAGATGTGAATGGGTTAATACGAAAATTTGGATTTTTTTCATGGAATGTTGTTACATTCCAGTGTTGCAACGGAAACGTGTTTTGGTCAGTTGGGGTTATATCTTGAAAACCGCGATAGCAAGACATTCAAATTTAATTCCATTTGATAGCCAATAGACTATTTCCTATTAAGTGATAATATAATTTCGACGTATAAATTCAATGATTTACGAGTTATTAGGCAATTTATCATATTGGCTACATTTAGTCATTTGTCGCATATCTCGTAAACCATTGAATTTAGACAAATAAATTGTATTATCACTCTATAGGAAATAATATATTGGCTATCAAATGGAATTATATTTGAATGTCTAGCTATCGCGGTTTTCAAGATATAACCCCAACTGACCAAAACACGTTTCCATAGCAACACTGGAATATAGCAACATTCCATGAAAAGAATCCATTTTTTCATGTTAACCTATTCACATCTCAGTTCTATGCGAAAAGTTTTAAAATAAAAACACTTAGAAGTGCCCTTAAACGACCTCTCAGGGCTGGAGTTGGTTAACCGATTTTAGGGCTCAGTCATTTTGGTTTTCTCCAGGGTGGTTAACCGGTTAACCGATGTCAATATTAATTAATAAAATATGGATTTTTGGACTAATCTTTAACCTGGTATTAATAATTCTATAATTTTCAGTGATCTCGAAATATATTATATGATTATAAGTAAAATAGGAATTATACTGCATTATCAAATTTTTAGAAGCAATCAATATTCATGAATCTCCGTAGAAAAACAATGAAATTAGTGTAAATATTTATAAAATAAAGCCGATCGGTTAACCGATCAAGGATTTCCTTAACCGTTAACCGGGATTGACGGCGGTTAACCGGTTAACCGGTTAACCGAATCCAGCCTTGGACCTCTGAAAATCACCAAATTTGTCATAAATATACCCTTCTCCGCAACCATATGGTGACTAATCTAAATTTTTAAAACGGATATGGGTACTTTTACACCATATTTATATATGCTGGTAATACATTCCTAATCTCTATTGTGCTTTGTTAATGATATAAGGCAGCTCATGTATTAGTTCAAACATCTTCTACCGCATCCCTAGTCAAGTTACTGTGAGGCCTTATATACAGTAGGCTATGATTATGCTAGTATATATGTAGAACTCGGTTAGTACGTACTCGGGATAAGACGTACTTCGGCTTAGTACGTACTCATTTCTCTGAACCAAAATTCATTTATTATATAGATTCCTATGTAATATCAACTCGGTTAGTACGTAGTACTAACGGATAGTACGTACTTTTTCCGCTTCCCGGAGGGGTACGTACTAACCTAGTTCTACTGTATATATATATACGGTATATATATATATATATATATATATATATATATATAGACATAAATGATGAATAGGAAACTTCTAAACTGATTAACTCGAGTGTGTGGATTTCGAATTTGATATCAGGTTTTCTTTTGGATATGACTCCACCAAGTTCTGAACTAAGACGAAAATGTCGACTCATCATGGAATTATGACGGCATTATCACCTTTTTTATGATTAGAATTTCAGTTTATCGACTATAACTCTGCCATTTTTTGAATGAAATTTTAACAGAATGTGTATATTAATATCTCTCAAATATGATACAACTCTCATCAAAAAATGATGACTCACCATTCTGTTAATACGTCATCATTACGCATCAAAAATTGAGAATTGACAAATCTGATGATTTTTCGAGTAATATCGATTTTAATAGTAAGACGGACATCCTTACTATTAAAACTCGGTTAATGTGTGTATACATATATGTGTATATATATATATATATATATTTGTAACGAATTGATTGAAGAAACTGCATGGCGCAGAAGGCTGATTTTTGGCATGTGGGAGTCTTTTGGCTATGGCTCCAGTAATTTCTGAGTTCAGAGCAAAATGTCGACTCATCATGGAATTATGACGTCATTGTCACATTTTTAAAAGTTAAGCAACACAGTTATTCGGGCATAACTCAGCCATTATAGGGGATAGAAGGCTGAAATTTTAATAGAATCTGTATACTAACATACCTCACATATGATGCGACTTTCATTAAAAAATGATGACTCATCACTTTGTTATGACGTCACCATTATGCATCAAAAATTTTAAAATTGACAAATTTGGTGATTTTTCGAGTGAAATCGATTTTAATTAATAAGTTATGATACCACTAAGATGGACATAGTTAGAGATCTCCCTTATAATTAACCAATGTGACCTCAGGCGACCGAAGGGAGCCTCCGGCGGACACGAAGTGTCCGCCAGCCGCGCAGCGCAAGCAAGCGAAGCGCGCTTGTATTAATAATGTTATCCCCCTCTTATAATTAATCAATGTGACCTCAGATGCCCAAAGGGCGCCTCTGACGGAGACAAAGTGTCCCCCAGCCCCGCAGCGAATGCAAGTTAAGCGCGCTTGTAACTAAGATGTAGTGAAAGCTTTAAAGTCCATTAGATAGATTTTCTTTAGATTTTATACAATTGGATCCAGATTGTTATTTATTTGTCAAGTTAGTATTATTTTCTATTAATCAAGAATTTGAATCCTGGATGAATAGATTGTAATTAGTAATTTGGTCGTAATTCTGTGGTTGAAAATAGTTTTTCATTCCTGAACAATTTCCTAAATTCTGAAAATTAACATTTTACTATCAGTATCACTGCACAGTGTTCTTTTTATGAGAAATATTTTAGCATCCTAGAATCTCAGGCCTGGGGTAATAGTAATATGTAATAGTAATTGTAATAGTAACGATTACATTTTAGAAGTAATAGTAATAGTAATAGTAATAGTGTTTTCAAAATAGGATGTAATAGTAATAGTAATAGTAATAGAACCTATTGTAATAACCGCATTACCAACATTAACTAAATTGGCTCAGCAATATGTATCTGTCCCAGCCCATCCGCACCTGTAGAGAGACTATTTAGCATCGCAGGAAAATTAATGAAAATTAAACAACTATCATTAAAAATGATGACTCATCACTCTGTTATGACGTCATCATTACGCATCAAAAATTGATTATTGTCAAATTTTGTTTTATTTCGAGAGTGATATCGAGTAAGACAGACGTATTTAGTGATGTTATATACCTTATAATTAATCAATGTGAGCTAGCCGCCCATAAGGCCCCTCCGGCGGACACAAAGTGTCCGCCAGCAGCGCACGCATGCAAGCAAACCCGCTTGTTGTTATTCTATCACAACAAGCCGAAGCTTTTTTGAAAATATTAAATTCTGTCCATTTACCGAATGTTATTCTTCAATTAAGTTGTGCTGGTACTTCATGTTCCATTTGCACGACTTGGGTGCGGCAAAGTGCAACCCGACAGCATTTTTGTCCTATTCTATTACTTATTAATTTGTATTTGATATATTTTTTATAGTTTATACTTCTATTTTTTAGAATTTATCATCTCTGATTTTATAACGGAAATTTCTCTCGATCAAATTTCACAAACAACTCCCGAAAGTCAAATTTCAGGAAAAATAATGTTGGATGCTCTAATTGAAAACCTTTTCCTATCTCTAAAATCAGATTACCCTCTACATCGAATTCTTTCTTTGGCATTATCATTTGCTAATCATTTCAACAATTCTTTATTCAATATTTCCTTTTTCTCTACAAATTTTCAATTATTGCAACATCATTTATTTTGTTTCGCTGGTCTCACTTCGTTTCCTCAATTATTTGATTGCTGTTCTTTCAAAGATTTGGAATTACTCGCTAATGCTGCTTTTGATATTCTGAACTTTATATTTTTTCTCGATGTTCATGTATCTGAAAATGGATTTTCTATTTTTAATGCGGAAAAGTCCGCTCATCACATGGGTATGTACTTTGTTTTTATTTTTCTGTAACTGTATATTATGTATATCTAAGTTGACTGATTCACGAATTAATGAATTATTCGAATAATTTGGATAATTCATAATTCAACAAGCCTTAGAAGAATTATTTAAAATTGTAAGTTTTCTACAAGAAAATATCATAAATTATATGAATCAATTTTTGGAATAATTCATAATCCCTGAATTATGAATTATTCGAATTATTCATTAATTCATGAATTAGTCAACCTAGCTAATGATTGACTAATTCATGCTTAAATTATGAATTCTTTGAATAATTCATAATTTTTTGGCATTTTTTAATGAATTAGTCAACTTATATTTGCTGTTCACAAAGCTGCAGCCGTATTCACTAAGATCTTAAGCACTAAGATCGATCTTAAGTCTTAAGATCGATCTTAAGTCTTAAGATCGATCTTAGTTATGATCGATCTTAAGATCGATCTTAAGATAGAACTTAGAAATAACGTTAGGGTTAATATGATTAGAATATAGCATTATACTAATCAAATACAAAACTGAACTATAATATTTGTAATGGTAAGTGGTCATTTATTATTGATCTAGTGAAAATAAACTATATTTCTTCTTTTTGTTCAAAATTGGGGCAATTAATGTCAATATTAGGAGCAAAGAAGATTGATTAACCCACTCCTGTAAGACATAGCTTCTATCTATGTGTAGTTGTACCGCCTGGAATGCCTGCTAGTGAGTCTCTTACAATATCTGTGGTGAAATCTTTGTTTTAACTTTGAATTCTATTATGAAAATTCAATGTTTTATGCATGTAATCTATAATTATTCTACACTAGTCAATATCAAAGGAAGAGCTATCAAAGAGCATAAGTTGTATCTCATGGATTCATAATATTATATTAAACAAAACATATAAACGACAAGTGTCTTTATATATTGTAACATGAAAACCTCTCTAAAACAAAGTATAAACACTGGATATGAGAAGTACAATAGATTGAACTCTATCGACGGTAAAATTTCTGCGTCATTTGGTGTTATGAAAATAATTGGTGTCATTAGTGGTTATGGTAAGTCGGCGTCCTCCCGTGTATATAAATTTCTGCAGAGTACTTGCATTAACAATACCCTGCTGACTCTGCTGACAAAAACAGGAAGCCAGAAAGACTGGTGTGGGGTACAACACTGCTGGACAGGTAGAAGACGAGGACATGCAATTATATCAGCAGATAGAAGTATTTCTGACTCTGCAGATCGGGTAACAGAGATGTTTCAAAACACCCTTGCTTTTAGCGGAATTACAGGTGCTGCTGATCTTTTTCAAAGCACCAGCTGAGAACAATGAAATTCCAATAGCATCAACAGTATCAGCTGCAGGTCCCGTTGAATTTGAAGATACTCCAATTTTAGAGTCTCCAGAAGTTGAAATCCCGACAATATATACTCGTAAGCCATCAAAGAAAAGTCGGGAGAGAAGGCGAACTGTTGATGAGCAAGATGATTCGATCGAGCTCTTGAAGGCTGCAGACTTACTTCCATTACAGCAGGAAGTTTTGTTCCAACAGATGGCTGTATTCTCAGCTGCAGTTAATAGAAGAACAGAGGGACTATTATCGATTGAAACGCTGGGAAAATCATTGTAAATAGGAAAATAGGATCAAAGTTATTATTATCAGTCATGTGAATCAATATATAAAGCCTGTCTCTATAATTGTGCATATTAGAATGAGTGTATGATTATATGATCAAAGAATGTATGTTTATCCATACAAATCCAAGAAGAATTTGCCACGAATATAGCATGTGATACATGTTGCGATGTTACACACAATAAGAGAAATGTTTTTAAAATATTTTATTTGAAGTCTAATATCAATCAAGGTAGATTCAATGTTCGAAAGAAGTAAGTTTGAACAACATTTATGGAGTAATTAGTGAAAATCGAATCAATTACAATACTTAAGACACCTCCCTAGGTTGCTTAAAGTTCGGTCTTAAGTTCAGTCTTAAGACCGAACTTAAATCTTAGTGAATACCATTCTTAGTGAATACGACTTAAGATCGAACTTAAGACTTAAGCACTAAGATCGATCTTAAGATCGACCTTAAGTTCTTAGTGAATACGGCCGCTGGATTCGATTAATCAGCTATTTACAACAATTGTCGTTTAACTTTTGTTACAATTGTGTTTAGTTGAAGTTGAATTAAACCAAAGAGGGTTATATTTTGTTGTTAATGATTCCAAAACTTGCACAATATACTTCTTGAAATTATCAATTTATGCTAAAAAAGGCAAAAAGAGATTGTCAAAAGTAGTATTGCAAAATTTACATTTTAAATCTTTCAAACAGGTACACCCCAAGCTATTGAGATTTTAATTTGCTCAATCTGCCTATTATGTCTCCTCTTTCGATATATTGGTTCATAGCAGTGTAGGGATTCCAGAATAGGCAAAAGAATAGTTGTACGGATTTTTTGCCAACCGTTTACTTGATAATTTATTTTTTCCTCCATTTTAGTTTTAGTTTTACTTACTACTTTTTTTTACTTGCTTACCTATTTTTGACGGGCATTTAGTTGGAGTGTGGTGACTAATTATTGATTGTGTAGTGTAAGACCGAAATGAGTATGCATCGAGCGTTTTGTAGAAAAATTTGAAAATTCAGAATCAGAGTTATTTTAGTGGTATATACGTAATATTAACTACTAGCGCACTTCGCTTGCTTGCGCTCCGCGGCTGGCCACCAACCGCTATCCACCATAAAATCAATCAATGTGAGCCTAGGCGCCCGAGGGTGCCTAGGCTCACATTGATTGATTATATGTAAATAACATCTCTAAATACGTATGTTTTACTGTTATAATCCATATCGCTTTTAAAATTTTTAATTTTAAAATTTTTGTTGCGTAATGATGATGTCATAACACAGTGATGAGTAATCATTTTTGCTGAGAGTTGTATCATATGTGAGATATACGTATCAATATACACATTCTAATAATAGAAAAGGTGACAATGACGTCATAATAACATGATAAGTCGACATTTTCGTCTGATGTCAGAACTTAGTGGAGCCATAGCCAAAAGACTCCCACATGCTTAAAATCAGCATTCTGTCCCTGGCAGTTTCTTCAATCAATTTGTTACTGGATCAGGTTCGACTGGAATAAATTCGACTAGTGACTGATATGTAGCAATTCAGTTATTACGACAAATATAACTTATGAACAAACAGCTAATGATTTTTAATAGTATAGATATGTGGCATATATGAAAGAAATCTAATGTCCTAAGCTAAATGTACTAAACTAAACAAACAAGATAAACGAAAGTGCTACAAAGACATTTGGATTTATTGTTCGACTATTCCCCTGCATATTGGACAAAGCTTTGCACCATATGTGGTAGTTAATCTTTCTGCACAGGAATAACAAATTAGTGCGTGACGACATGGTCAGATGATGGTATCAGCATTAAGTAGTATCCATATGCGACATGTTCTGGGGTCTGTTTTATTTTCATTAGCGTGAATAGAGTGGGAACTAACCTCTCCTTCTGACTGACTTTCTGCTTCAACTTCTGAATCATTTGGATTCGTTGGAAAAGGTGAATATACCAGTGTTTGAAATTCCAATTGAAAATTAGGACATAGGCGTTTTACATAATTTAAAGGTGTTATTTCCCCCGATCAACAACTTCCTT
The DNA here is from genome assembly GCA_963281255.1 of Aphrocallistes beatrix. NCBI lineage: Eukaryota > Metazoa > Porifera > Hexactinellida > Sceptrulophora > Aphrocallistidae > Aphrocallistes > Aphrocallistes beatrix. Next base: position 1,375,401 of record OY725496.1, read on the forward strand.
TGAAGGATTTCTAGAATTAAATTTCTTTGAAGAGTTTTAACGAGCTTCTCCCAATTGGCATACCGGTAATAATTCTCTCTATATACTTTTCAGTTGAAATGATTTTCTCGTTTAGCTTGTTAATAAAGTTCCAAAAGTTTGGACAATGAGATTTAAATTTACGCTTTAGATTTGCATGGAAACTTTCGAAGTCATTTGTTGTTCGTTTTTCCTTTTTGAATACAGAAAGTCATACTGGATCGATTTTGCGTAGCCAGTATTTCTCATAATATCTAAATAATTTTCTTACTCTTTCGTTCTCCGAATGAAGTAACTTCGGTTTTGCTTCTTTGAGTAAATAATATGTTTCAATAATTTTACTTGAAGGAAGAAGAGGTAAATTCATCAATTGTTGGAACCAACTGTTAAACTGTTTATTGCAAGAGTACAAATGTGACAAACCATTTTTCTGTATTGCAGTCTTATAGGTAGCTTTCTTGTGATGAAATAAGCAACCACTTCTATCAGCCTCAGGAAAACCTGTAGAAAATGACTGAACCAATGCTTCTTCGAAATCTGTAACAATTTCTGACACAGTAAATGTAATTATGCCTTCAATTTTGGCGACTATTCATTAGTCTTTCGTGACATAAGGATGTGAAGTGCAGGCAAGGTATAGGATTTGAACTGAAGGAAAATGTTAAGTAATTGATAATACTGTTTTGGAACTACATAAGAGGTAGCATCAGCTTGTAGTAGCGATTCTGAATCAACCTGTAGGGCAGTAAGCCACTTTGGACTCATAAAACCCAAAGCAAATTCTCCATTGGCTGGTTCATTAATTATGAATGCTAGATAACGTTTATACTTGTATTGATGATCACTACAATCGTCCAATAAAAAGATTGCATCTTCAGCATCACGAGGAACATTTGGTCTATTGAGCTTTCCTCTTTTGTACATGGAACTTTCTAAATTAACAAAACTAACCTGTCCACCAACTATTGATGAATTCGCTTCATCGTCAAAAGTTTCTCTAAGTGTTCCTTGTGAAGTTACAGCTTTTCGCTTGAGGGTTGTTTTCAATTTCAAAACCTCGACCTTTTCGTCAGTTACTTGGTCGTGGTTGTTATATGCCTTTGTAATAGTTAGTTGATCAGTTTCTAAGTCTTTCGATGCACGATCTGGACAACCTTTCCTAAATTCTACACATTTTAAATAGCGACCTATTTCTCTGTCTTTTTCTTTAGTATAGAGTTATGATCCACCTATAAAGACCTGAGAACCTTTCCGTTTTCCTTCCATTATTTCATAAGATGACATGATTGTAATATGTGAACAGAACAGATAACGAATAATTTAGCAAAATAACGGGGATTGGGAGTAAGCAATTAAATGTTATATAACAAGAAACCAAAATTGCAAACCAGGCGTGGTTTATTAATAGAGCATTGTTAACACTTAAAAAGTGAAACAATACAAATTTAACTAATAGATACAATACCTTTCAATGGATTCTATTCATTCAAATTAATAAATCTTATTTCGCTTAAGTCTATCTTATTCTAGTCGTTGAATTGTCCATCTGGTTATCTAGAGGGCAAGTGAAGGTGTGACAAAAAAAGATAATAAAAACAATCTCTCCAATAACAAAACATGTCCCAAAAATCAACGTATGGGGTGGATTTTCATCGATGGGAACATTCCCTCTCTGTATATTTAGAGAAAATATAGATAGCAACATGTTCTTAGACATTATGCATGGTCATTTGATAACCCAAGCTAAAATCTTCCATAATTCAGACTGGCGACTAGTAATGACCCAAAGCACACCGCCACAAAGGTGCAGGAATGGCTAAGTAAAAACGTCCCGAAACAACTGTCATGCCCATCTCAGAATCTACCCAATCGAAAATATCTTCGGTTAGGTGAAGCAGGAGCTAGTAAAACAGCGTCCTGAAGCAATAACAGAACTGAGTAACAAGCTTTAAGACATTTGGGAAAGTATAGACCCTGATTTTCTTAAACCATCGAGCACTGGTTTATGGCCTACTACATATAAGGCCTAAAGATCACTTGCATATTTTGGACTAGGGATGCGGTAGAAGATCATTGAACAATATGCATGAGCTGCCTAAAAACATTAACCACGTAGAATAGAGCTTAAGAATGTATTACCAGCATATATAAATATGGTATCAAAGTACCCATATCCGTTAAAATTTTTGATTAGTCCTCATGATAATACAATAAGTAATTTTATAGCAAATTCAGTGATTTTCAGAGGCAGTTTAATGACACTTCTTTGTGTTTGTAAGTGTTTTTAATATAATGTTTATCGCATAAAACTGAGCTGTGATTATGTTGCTGCGAAAAATTTGGAAGTTCTCATGGAATGTGTTGTTGTTACATTCCAGTGTTGCTATGGAAACACATTTTGGTTATTTGTGGTCATATCCTGAAAGCAGCAATATTTAGACATTCAATTTTGACCTTATTTGATAACCAATAAATAGACTACTTCCTATTAAGCGATACTATGATCTCTACGTCTAAATTCAATGGCTTACGAGTTATTGGACAATTTATCATATTCAAAGTTGGGTTTTGTACTGTCCAAAACTCGTTTTGGACAGACAGTGGGAAAAACCGGTGTTTAACGGTCAAAACGGGTCTAAACCGGTCAATACTGGTCAATGCTATATTCTTGAATAATAAGAAACTGAAAACATAAAAATTGTTAAGATATCTTATTTTGATTTGGTAATATACTATTTAACACTGGTTTACAATGAAACATTTAAGTGATAAAATGTGAGGTTTCAACCAATTGAATTCTAATGAAGTATACGTACATCCTTACTATTAAAACTCGATTAATGTATATATGTGTATATACCTATATATATATATATATATATATATATGTAACGAATTGATTGAGGAAACTGCCAGGCACAGAAAGCTGATTTTTGGCATGTCGGGGTATTTTGGATATGGCTCCAGTAAGTTCTGAGCTCAGAGCAAAATGTCGACTCAGCATGGAATTATGACGTCATTGTCATATTTTTAAAAGTTAAGCAATACAGTTATTCGAGCATAACTCAGCCATTATAGAAGATAGAAGGCTGAAATTTTAATAGAATATGTATACTAACATACCTCACATATGATGCAACTATCATTAAAAAATGATGACATTTTTTATGATGTCATCATTACTCATCAAAATTTTAAAAATGGATGTTTTGGTGATTTTTCGTACGATATCGATTAGAACAGCAGGACAGACATATTTAGAGGTGTTAACTCCCTTATAATTAACCAATGTCACCTCCAGGCGACCGAAGGGAGCCTCCGGCGGACACGAAGTGTTCGCCAGCCGCGCAGCGCAAGCAAGCGAAGCGCGCTTGTAAACAAATAAATATTAATCGAGTTTTAATAGTAAGGATATACTATATCTCTGTAACTAATTGATTGAAGAAACTGCTAGGCGTAGAAGGCTGATTTTTGGCATGTGGGAGTCTTTTGGTTATGGCTCCAGTAAGTTCTGAGCTCAGGCGAAAATGTCGACTCAGCATGGAATTATGACGTCATTGTCACATTTTTAAAAGTTAATCTACACAGTTATTCGTGTATAACTCAGCCATTATATGAGATAGAAAGCTGAAACTTTAATAGAATATGTATACTAACATACCTAACATGCAACTATCATCAAAAAATGATGACTCATCACTTTGTTATGACGTCATCATTACGCATCAAAAAATTTTAAAATTGACAAATTGGTGATTTTTCGAGTAGTATCGATTATAACAGTAGGACAGACATATTTAGAGATGCTATCTCCCTTATAATTAACCAATGTGATCCCAGGCGACCGAAGGGAGCCTCCGGCGGACACAAAGTGTCCGCCAGCCGCGCAGCGCAAGCAAGCGAAGCGCGCTTGTCCTTACTATTAAAACTCGATTAATGTTTGTCTATGTATATATACTATATATATATATATATATATATATATATATGTAACGAATTGATTGAAGAGACTGCCAGGTACAGAAAGCTGATTTTTGGCCTGTCGGAGTCTTTTGGCTATGGCTCCCCTAATTTCTGATCTCAGACAAAAATGTCCACTCATCATGGAATTATGACGTCATTCTCACCTTTTTAATAATTAGAAATTTCTGTTTTTCGACTATAACTCAGCCATTTTAGGTGATAGAAGCCTGAAATTTTAATAGAGTGTCTGCCTGCCCCGCAGCGCTAGCAAGCGAAGCGCGCTCTAGTATGTTCTAAATGGGTACATTATCGTGAGCATTTCTGGACCCTAATTCTCAGATCGACTTAAACTTACTTTAAACTTAATTTAAATCAAGTAATTACTTAGTTTCCTTAAGTTTTCTTAACTATATTTATACTTAAATCCATACTTAGTTTATTCGTCGAACTTAAGAACTACTTAATATTTACTTAGTTTAATTATCACATCTTAAGTTTTTATTTCATTTTGACATAGAAACTAAGTATTTAATAGTTTGGCCAATCAAGGGCATTTAGAGATAGGTCAAATGACTCAAATCCCATCAACTCATTCTACGATATTGAATTCATAATAATTATCTTCATATTACTCGTACCATGTTTATTATTTAGCAGCTTCACGTTTACGTAAGATATTGAGTGATGAAAACATTTTTGTGGTAATTACTGTATATCAAATCAATGTCGTAAAACCATACTACAGTTAATTGTAACTGCAACAAATGATAGAGTTCTAATTGCAATAAAATTGGATCGTAATGTTCTTACCAATAATTAATATTACATTAATTTTCACTTTGCAAGGAGGTAAAATAATATTTTCTTAATAAAATTGTGAGTTAACCGTTAGATTGATTACCTGGGGTCATTTCTATTGATAGCAAAGACCCCACACTTCTAAGGCTTCCCCACCCAAAATGACTTAACCGGAAATGAGTTAGCAAAAATCTAGCTCCATTTAAAGGTTAAGTCAGCTTCGAAGTCGGCTTAAAAATATATTAATTTAAGTTAAAAACTAAGTATTTACTTAGTTTTGTTCTGTAAATACCAACTTAATTTTACTACTTAAGTTTTACTTGGTTTTTAGCAAAAAACTAAGTAAATACTAAGTATACCAAATAAAACTAAGTAAATACTTAGTTTTTACTTAGTTTAAGTAAAGTTTAAGTTTAAGTCGATCTGAGAATAAGGCCCCTGATATTATTTAAATTGAATACTATCGTGCAGATTGTTTATCTTACTTGAATGGCCAATTTGATATGGCACATGGAGGAAGGCCCAGTGTGGAAATTTTTCATCAAAGTTGAAGATAGTGGCAAAACAAGTGTAAAGTGCATAAAATGTAGTACCATGATCAGCGCAAAGGCTGGGAGGCTTAGAAGTCATCTTGAAAAATGTTCTCAAAGCGAACTCCAAAATAATTTTCCTAATGACAATCTTCCTGAAATAATAATACCTATTATTAACAATGCCACCTGAAAAATGTGTATGTCATAAGATCATTCAGCCCAAGTTGAATGATTTCACAATCAAGACCAACTCTCACCAGAAATAAATTCTCGACGATCAAATTGCTCGCTTATTCTATGCTTGTAATCTTCCTTTTAGCCTCGCTGAGAATGACGTATTAAAAACGACAATTTATATGCTTGACCTGGTTATACACCTCCTACAAGGAAGAGTATAGCTAGAGGTCTTCTTGACACGATATTTAATGAAGTAACCACCATGACCGCTTCACCCCTGGAGGCAAGGAAGGCAAGTACTCTAGTACAGGATGGATGAAGTGACATACATAACTCCCCCATAGTTGCCCATTGTGTGCATACAGGAGAAAGATCCTATTTTCTGAATTCTGTTGACACTGGATCAAACAAAAAAACTGCTACCTACTGTACTTCTTTAGTTATCGAAGCGTCCTAAAAAGCAAATATTAAATTTGGGTATAAAGTTGTTGCTGTCGTTACTGACAATGAGCACAAAATGCAGTCAATCCGCTCAAAGCTGAAAATACTTGACAGTTCACTTTCAGTTTACGGCTGGCATCTCACTTGAACTTGTTGAGGAAGGATATCACTCCTTCGCAAATCATTTCTCATATTACAGAAATAAATAAATATTTCGCAACCATCATAATCCAAGATCCCTTTTATCTGCACAAAAAGGATCCCTTAAGCCTCAATTACCAGTCGTGACACGGTGGAATAATCAATTGGAGTGTATCAAGACATACCTGACAAATAGGCCTTTCCTTTTGAACATTCTGGCGCAACATGAAGATGTTATCGACTTGTCTATTGTAAATATAATCAACAACGTGGGCATTTATCGTGAGGCTAAAAATCTTTGTGATCAACTCAAACCGATTTCAATTTCACTAGACAAGTTACAAGGAGAAAAGTCTAATAATCCAGTTTCTTGCAAAGAGTGGATGAAATTACTCCAGTTAGACGAGCTGAAATGTCACCAAGCAAAATTCAGCAACGTTTCAAACAGGCAATCACACCTATTCACTTCCTAGCCAACATGATCAATCCGAAGTACATGGGGCAGAGGCATTCGTGTGAACAACAGGAAGAAGCGAGGGGTTTGCTTATTCTACAAAATGCTTCTCTTTTGCCGCAACTTTATAAGTTTCATGCAAAGGCAGCACCATTTCCCGTCTCTATATATTTCAATGTACAGATGCATTAGATCCAGTAACGTGGTGTAAGACAATGTAAAAATAAAAAAACTTATTAGCTCATGAGCTTTGCGACATTGCCATCAATTTTTAAATCTTACTGTCAAGTTCAGCGAGTGTTGAAAGGATTTTCTCGGATTTTGGTTTAATTCAAACCCAACTACGAAACAGATTGGAAATCGATAAAGCGAGCAAATTAGTAGCTTGTTACAGAGAATTGAGAGGATGTCAAGAATTAGACTGGTAGCGAATATACGTAGGTTAATTAAACATCAATTTATAGTCTTAGTTTTCTTTCTACAGTCTTCAATACTTATGTATTCAGCATTTTACCAATAAGAATTAACATGGATTAGTATGACTTCAACAATCTCCTATAGAATCCTTAGTTCAAAATCCACAAGTTACTTTTAGGCCTTATACACGGGCATTCAATAAATACTAATCACAGTGTATATTTCAATTAATGTGCTAAAATAATATCGAGTTCCCAGTGCAATTATATTGAATCATGTCTCTACTTTCCAACAAAACTTAGACTGAGTTGATTACTCAATTATTTCTCAAGTTATATTGATTTTTCGAATCCTACTTTTTGACATTGATATTTTTCATGAATTCTCGTCCAAATTTTCCGGAATTGGAACAACTGACGTATATCAAATTTCGCACAATACTCGAAATCCCTCCAAAGTCTTCACGAAGATTTGGTAACGATATATGGAGATGACTTGCTATCATATTCAACGGTCAGAGGGTGGGTCAATCTATTTAGGGAAGGTAAAGCCTCTGTCTAAGATGCCCCTCGTCCTGGAGCGACAAACCAAGATAAATTTGCTGAGGTAAAGATATTTATAGAGTCTTTCCCCCATTCTTCTATTGAAGACGTAGCCAACCATGTCAACATTTCAATGGGTAGTGCACACACGACTCTGACAAAAATGGAACTGAGGAAGGTCCAAGTGCGATGGGAATGTTTAACTTTGCCACATAAGGCCACTAGACTCCAAATGGCTAAATAAAATCTTGTAATTTATGAACAAGGCTACCCAAGACGTTTATTAGAAATTTTAACAGGGGACAAACATGGATACAGCTTAACCCACCGATTAGAATGCAGGATGGCAGGGTATGGCTGAAGAAAGGAGAGGTACTCCCAGCTGTTTGTGTCTCCGACTTCCGTGCTCCGAAGGTGTTATACTGCATATTTTTCGATGGGTTGGGTCCCGTAGCCCAGATCCCCGTTCCCAAAGGCCAGACACTTACTGGACAATTTTACGCTGATGTGGTGTTGTCTGAGGTTGAAAGTTTTTATCCTAAGCGTCGTCCAAAGACTGGTACTTGTGGTATCAAAATTTTGCACGACAATCCCAGACCGCATAAAATAATTTGTAGTTCAAGTGGGGTATGGTTAGTATTTATTGAATGCCCCTGTATATACACTACCCGGACAAAAGTATTCGAACACCACGAAAACTTCCATACAAATAGTATTAAATTGGACCTATTCAAAAACGGAACATTACTCAAACATTTGAAATACTCTATTTTTATTGCAAATTCGTAATCTACACATTCTAATTACTCATAATTGAGAGTCTCAACTCAATTACTTATTCTTATGTAGAAAATTATCAACCTCTGACACTTTGTGTCACTAATCGCCATCATATACTATATTAGCTGTGACTTGGGACAAGTATCATCAAGTATCAAATGTTGATATTTATTAAATTGGAAGTTAGTAATTAAGTTGAGGGTATCAATTATGAGTAATTATAATGTGTTTTTTACGAATTTGAAATAAAAATTAAAGTATTCCTTACAGTTTGAGTACATATTCCTTTATAAATAGACCCACTTTAATACTATTTGTATGGAGATTTCTGTGGTGGTCGAATACTTTTGTCCGGGTACTGTTCAAGGTGTAACGAAAGTGTTGATACCTCTGATCTTATAACGTAACTTGGAATATATTGATTAAATTGTCACTATTATTTATTTATATGCGAACCATTTCGTTCTAATACAAGTCTGATTCGTTCAGGCATGCTAGCTACTAAATTCTCCAAAATATCAGAGTCAATACCTTCCCATGCAAATTTTAGTGATTTTATCAGTTCGTCCAGAGTAGAAATTTGACCATATCCTTCCATATTCTCTTTCAATATTCCCCATAGGTTTTCAATAGGGTTCAAATCTGGAGAATTACCTGGCCATTCAGTTTTGCTCCAGAATGCTTTTAGGTTTTCTGAGCACCACTGTTGCGTAGAATTTGCTGTGTGGGCCGGTGTGCCATCTTGCATGAAAATCATGTCGGACATCTTTTCTAACATTGGCCGCTGCAATAGAGATCCTGTATTTGGTTTACGCTGTAGTGCATCCATACAAGTCTTTGCGAGAATCTCATTTCGGTAATAGACAGCATTTATCGACTGTCCTTGGGGAATGATATGCAATTTTGACAGTGCATGGTGCGACATCATGCCCCAGACTTGAACTTTCGCCGGGAATTTACTGAAAATACCGGTGGGACATCTTTACTATCCTTCGCCCAAACGCGGTATTTTGCTTGTTAGGCGTTGCGAAACCTCTATTCTTCAACCCCTATTCTTCAATTTCTGTGCAAGTTTTCGTGTGGATTGCCTTCATTTGCCGAGTGATTTGGCAATTACGATTTTATCCGCCCGTTTCAAAATATGAGGCCTCCCTGAACGAGGTTTAGTCATCATAGAATTTCCCTGCTTATGTGAACTCCACCATCGTTTTACTGAGGGAACTGATACTCCTAAGCACTGAGCAACCTCCTTCTGCATGGCACCACATTCTAGCATGCCAATTGCTCGAGACGAATCAAAATCCCGTGATCACGGACATCCATAATGAAGAGTTCAAGGCAAAAGGAATAAAAAGCTATAAAAAATATAAAATTTGACAATTGGAAAGAAAACTTGTACGAAAACATAATTATGTAGTGTATCAATTATGTAGAGTTAGTTTAAATCTTTTGTGTTGTATGGTTCACTAAGAATGATACTTTTGAACTAGCAATACAAGGTATCGTATCAACGCTTTCGTTACACCCTGTATATATAGTAGGACGTCAGTTATCCGAACGGGTTGGGCCCGAAGGGGTTCGGATAACTGAAGTTGTTATGTACTACTTAGTAATTATATAAAAAAGTTGATCAGTAGTACTAAGTTGTCATAATGATGAATATGGCTAAAATACATATTGATCTAGACCTTCTCAAAATAATCGCTAACTTTAGATTGCCCTAGCGCATTGAGTAGGACGGTAATACATAACCCATTGGTATGCTATCTGATTGACTGCTTAGTTTGGTCAACCAAGGGGTTCGGATAACTGACGTTCTACTGTAGTAGGCCATGTTTGGTTAGATCACAAAATCAAGAAATTTGGAATTATTTTTGAAAATTGAACTTTCAACAAATTCTGACCGGTCTTCACTGAAGAAAAATCATCAGTAATAGCTCGATTTTTTGTGGTTTACCATTGACCTATTTTAATTTACATTTGTTTCTAGGATTCGAAAGGATCACAGATATGTCATTTATTTGATCAACTTCCACCCGCTGCCTAAAAAATGTGTTTCAATATCAAAAAGCGCGATTCGCTTGCTAGCGCTGCGCGGCTGGCGGACACTTTATGTCCGCCAGAGGCGCCCTGCGGGAGCCTGAAGTCACATTGATTATTATAAGGTAGAAAACATCTCTAAATACGTCTATCCTGTTATAATCGATATTACACAAAAATCACCAAATTTGACAATTCATCATTTGGTAGGTATATAAATATCAAGGTTGAAACCGCTTCAACCAAATACCATTTTAACCGAATAATGGTCAGACCAAATAATTTGGTTAACCAAATAATGGTCAAACCGAATAATTTGGTTAACCGAATAATGGTCAAACCGAATATTTTGGTTAACCGAATAATGGTCAGACCAAATAATTTGAACAACCGAATAATTTGGTCAACCGAATAATTTGGTTAACCGAATAATTTGGTCAACCAAATAATACTTGATTATATTTTTGCATAAATGTTTATATAAATAGTTATACAAAATATATTCAAGTATAAGTAAGCCAATTATATTTATTTGTGTTCGGACCCTTCATGTAAGAACATGTGATTATTGTGGTGGGAAAGCATGCAAATTATTAGTTTGGCCAAATATTTGTTTGGCCAAATATTCGGTTGACCAAATTATTCGGTTGACCAAATTATTCGGTTGACCACATTATTCGGTTGACCAAATTATTTGGTACTCAACCGAATACCGAATAATGATATTTGGTTACAAACCAAATATCAATTATTTGCAAATAATATTTGGTTAAACCGAATAATCAATTATTCGGTTTCAACCCTGATAAATATGCACATTCTATTAAAATTAAAGCCTTCTATCACTTAGAATGGCTAAGTAATGGTCGAAAACTGAAATTTCTAATTATAAAAAGGGGAAAGGAAATGACACCATAATTCCATGATTAGTCGACATTTTCGTCTGAGCTCAGAACTTAGTGGAGTCATAGCCAAAAGACTCACACATGCCAAAAATAAGCTTTCTCCGCCTAACAGTTTCTTCAATCAATTCGTTACAGATATAAATATATACACTCGAACCTCTCTTATCCGGACCTCCGATATCCGGGCACCTCTCTCAACCGGGCAGCCCTTTCGACATTTAGGCAATATGCATTGTCCTATTTTCAAGTCTATTATTAACCACAATTCCAGCAATCATTATCATGTAATATTATTTTTTGACATTAATATGTAATAAGTAAAACTGTGGGTTTTGCGTACTCGTATATTGTCTTGGTACGTAAATATTATAGAAAAACCTCATGTGCATAGACATGTTTTCGAATTATCCGGGCAAATTCTTGTAATCCGGCACCCTCTGTTATCCGGGCACCCTCCGGTCCGGCACTGCTCGGATAAGAGAGGTTCGAGTGTATATATATATAAATATTAATCGAGTTTTAATAGTAAAAATTTAATATTAACAAGCGAGCATCGCTTGCTTGTGCTACGCGGCTGGCGGACACTGTGTCCGCCAGAGGCGCCCTGCGAGCGCCTAGGATCACATGGATTAATTATAAGGGAGATAACATCTCTTAATACGTATGTCCTACTGTTATAATCGATATCGCACAAAAATCACAAAATTTGTCAATTTTGAAATATTTGATGCGCAATGATGACATCCTAACAGAGTGATGAGTTATCCAGACATTGTAAAAAGCGTACTTCTGACATTTAAATACGTATACTAGTAGCTTGATTTTTGTGATATTTGAGGATTGTTTTATATCAGCTAATAATACATTTTAATGACCTAAAATCTACCTCCGAGAGATTGGTTAAAACAGTTGGGACCATTAATAATTTCAAGTATGAAAGCTGGTCTCAATTGTTTTCACCAATATCCCGGAACCAGTAGATTTTAGTTTATTAAAATGTATTATTATACACACACACACACACACACATATATATATATATATATATATATATACAGTCGACTCCGCTTAATAGGGCCACATCGGTCAGAGGACATTTTGCCCCGATTAAGCGGAGGATCCTATTAACCGAAAATATTTTGTATTAGCTTCTATGTGTGAGAGCTATTCCGGTCCTGCCAAAAGTAAGCGGAGTCGACTGTATATATATATACAAGGTGTTTCATTGATTACACACAAAAGTAAATTGCTATCATTCCTTTTGTGATTGAGATAATTTAGTTATTTTGGTTGCTTTTGAAAGGAAATCCTTTGACATTTATGAAAAACAATGAAGCAAACCGTTGGAATAAAAGTAAATTATTTCAAAACATCATTAATATGGGATAACTCATTTCCAATTTAGTCATTTTGGGCGGGTAAACCTTTGAAGTGTGGGGTAATCCTGAATAGGACTGATTTTTATGGTAGAATTCCGCCATCTTGATCTTTTGTTTGTCATCTAGCTTGTCCATTTTGTTGTCACACAAATGTCAGAGGGTGTTAAACAACATCGTAAAAGGGGAAGATGATTAGTAAAATATTTACCTAGTAATTTCAAATTCTTTTCGTGATACAATCGCTGAAACACCCTGTATAAACATTAATAAAGTTTTAATATTAAGGATACAAGCGCGCTTCGCTTGCTTGCGCTGCGCGGCTGGCGGACACTTTGTGTCCGCCGGAGGCTCCCTTCGGCGCCTGGAGGTGACATTGGTTAATTATAAGGGAGATATCATCTCTAAATATGTCCATCTTAGTAGTATTAAAATCGATATCATTCGAAAAAACACCAAATTTGTCAATTTTAAAAATTTTGATGAGTAATGATGACGTCATAGCAAAGTGATGTGTCCTCATTTTTTGATTATAGTTGCATCATATGTGAGACGTGTTAGTATACAGATTCTATTAAAATTTCAGCCTTCTATCTCTTATAATGGCTGAGTTATACCCAAATAACTGTGTTGCTTAACTTTTAAAAATGTGACAATGACGTCATAATTCCATGATGAGTCAACATTTTCGTCTGAGCTCAGAACTTACTGGAGCCATAGCCAAAAGAATCCCACATGCCAAAAATCAGCTTTCTACGCCTGACAGTTTCTTCAATCTATTCGTTACAGATATATATATATATAAATATATACACATTAATCGAGTTTTAATAGTGAGGATATATTTATATATATATCTGTAACGAATTGATTGAAGAAACTCTCAGGCCCAGAAAGCTGATTTTTGGCATGTGAGTGTTCTTTGGCTATGGCTCCAGTAAGTTCTGAGCTCAGACGAAAATGTGGACTCATCATGCAATTATGACGTCATTGTCACCTTTTTTATAATTAGAAATTTCAGTTTTTCGACTATAACTCAGCCATTTTAAGTGATCGAAGGCTGAAATTTTAATAGAATGTGCTTATTAATATACTTCAGATATAATGTAACTATCATCAAAAATTTTTGACTCATCACTCTGTTATGACGTTATCATTTCGCATCAAAAGAATTTTAAACCGACAAATTTGCTGATTTTTCGAGTGATTTCGATTCTCACACAAAGATAGACATGTTTAGAGATATTATGTCCCTTATAATTAACCAATGTGATCCCAGGCGACCGAAGGGAGCCACCGGCAGACACAAAGTGTCCGCCAGCCGCGCAGCGCAAGCAAGCGAAGCGCGCTTGTATATATATATATTTCAATTAACCAATTTTTGCTGTGTCATCCTAATTCAAAAAATAAATGCCATATCTTAAGTTCTTACGTCAATCAATGTTTTATATACGACAACCTATATATATATAAATAATACATTTTTGAAACTCTAACTTAAGCCTTGATACCTATTACCGCTGATGTACATGCTTTTGTCCACTGTCTCTTGTTTAGATAATTTATCACCAAAACTTCCTAAAACGGCCTCAGATCATGATTCTGAATCTCTTGATCGAAAGTAGAGACAAAATGTGTACGTATTTTAGTATAGAAAGTTATGGATTTAAAAAAGTCTCTATATTTTATTTCGTTAATATATACACTTCTAGCTATTTAAGAATTTAATGAAATATTTACGATATTATTAAATATATTTGGTTCCCCCGTTAGCTCTTTTTATGGATACGTCACTTCTAAGGTTATATGACAAAAATATGGTTGGTTGCGCATTTGAAGAAAACTTTTATTTTCTCAATAGTCTCGTTCAAATGTTTGATATTGCCATTTCTTCGAAGTATGAAAATGTGCGAATTAATCCCTTTTGTTTTGTTAATTTTTTTTACTTATTTGATCTTTTCTAGATTCTGAGTCTCTTCTCCTTCACCAATGTTTTTCTTACAATCTGATTGAGTTAGCCCTTGAAGCCTGTGATAATGTAGCCTTAATACTAACAAAGTCTCAACTACCTGAGTTCATATGTGGTAACTTCCGTGCTTTGCAGGCCTCGCTTATTTTAAAACATTTATGTTACACACTACAACTCTCTTCTACAGAAGAATATAATAATATTCTACCTCTCAGATCTTGGTGAGTTATTTTTTATTAGTCCAGCTCTATAGGGAGATATCTACATGATATGGACGTTGACCGCATCCTTCCGTTCGCGCTATATTTTTTCAGTACCACTCCTCACATTTCTCACTATTACATATGTAGGATCCCTGGAACCTTTATCATATTTATTACACAATTAATAACAATCAATCCCAACTACTGAAATAAATGTATCGCTGATCAATCTAATTACATTTCTGACAATAAATTCAATGGCTATTATTATTGCGGGTGTTGGAGCTGGATCAGGTTTCCAACTAATTGTGGCTTTAAGATGTCTTCATAATTCAATGATGATATTTTCCTACTCAATTATTATACTATCCCTAACACGAAGCTTACCATCCTATGCCACCAGGTTTCACCTTTTCCCATCATAAAATAATTGCTTATAACCAGTGCACATGTATGAACTGTTGATCATTTTTAAATACAGTAGAACCTACTTAAGTGGGGGAGCCGGGATTGCGAAAATATACGTAATCACAGGATATTAAACCAAAATAGTTTGAATATATCTAAAAACAGTAATTTAGTTATTTTAGTTATTTTAAGTCAATGATACTACATCTATACTTTTCATTTCCTGAATATTTAGATCAAATTGTTGTAGGAAAAATTGCTTTCTAGCTCTAGTCATATCAAGTGAAGTTACCAACCGACAATGTGACAAGTTGCCAACAGTATCCAGTTCACCGCTCTTTAACATTTTCCCCACAGTTAAAGAAGTTGATTTGAATGGGAAAATAATTTCTGAAATTTTTGACTCCCCCATTCCCCACTTCCCCGTATTTGTCACTGTAGTTTCTAAAATATGATATTCTCCACTCCTTAATACCCCGATTAATTAATCTATACTCTTGAATACCCGTACCCCACCCAGATCAACCAGTGAAAACTAATCGATAGCGAATTTTAAATATTCATCCAATATATGAAAATTTATATATTTTGAAGGTGTAAAAGCATATAACAGTCTTTTTTATTTCTATATATTTATATACTATACTATACGGAAATTAACTTAATACAATCGACAATCGTTAATTCGATTTGTCACAGGAAAAATATTGTTGTAATTAACAAATATTCGAATTATTGAATGTTTCAATAACAAATACTATGCAGAATGTCAAAATCCAGACAAAAACGAAATATTAATTATAGATTATACGAGATCTTCATGAGAAATGTATTTTACTGACTTGAATTGCTTGAAATACCTTATCCTGATAAATATGGTAATCATAAAACTGAAGAAGTCTAGTATATAAATGCGCATGGCCAACACTATAATTACATTTAATATAGTAAATAATAATTTAGGATTAAAGTATATGGAATTCTTTCTAAATTTTCAGTGAATTACAGAATTTGTTTCAATTTGTAAAAGTTCGAATTATCGAACGAATTTATGGTATAAAACCTTTCAAGGGAAAGTCAAATTTATTCTAATTTGTGAAAGTACGAATTATCGGACGAATTTTGTATGGGATTCATGCGCGAGTTTCAAGGGAAAAACAAATTTGTTCGAATTATCGGTTTTCGACTGTATGTGCTGAGTTATTACTTTGAAATATTATTAACAACGTGAGGTCGTACAATGCTTTCTATTGTGAGGGTGAATATTGTGTTAATTAATATATGAATTTTGATATTATGTTTTTAATTGACCTAAATTATTATATTCTCCTTTAGTTTTTCTGTTGTATTCGCTGATGCATCATTGTGGATTTTGAATTATTTAAAGACATATACTTTTAGCCTAAATTTTGGTATATCTCTTCCATCACTTGACGATCCTGTACATTTTGATCTCTCCACCTTCACAAACACTTTCCAACATTTCTGTTTTCTTTTTCAGAATTTTCCTATCCTGAAATTACTCTCCTCACTAATTTTAAATTCTTACACTAGGCTGTTTGCTGTTTATGGGTATAAGTCGAGTGAAACCTTGGTGGAGCCTTCTCCTCCTCAAAGAACTCCATTTTCAATTTTTGCATCTAATATGTCTCATTCTCAATTGAATATGAACACTTTATTTGCCTTTCTCTTTACTCACGTTTCAATAATTTCAAAAGAATACAATCCTACCTTCATTTTTAAATTGATCAAATTTTTGACGAAAGGTATTGAATCTCAGACTTCAACATTTGAATTGGATTCTTTTAGATCATCTTATTCAGATTATGTCGTAGAGTGTGCAACAAGTTTCTTAAAGAATAGTTTGAATAATTTGAAATATTCTGAATATGCTCTATTTCATGCCATCACCATATCCTCTCCTTTCATTCCCCTACCACCGCCAGATATCACAGATGATTTGCCAATAAAGCATACCATATCTCAGGAGAAGCCAATATCTAAGGGTTTCTCAAGACTCCAACATTATTATGCTAATAACACCAAACAGATGTTTACTTCATATAAAATCTCGACATCTTTAATATCTATTGCTAATAATTCTTTAAAATTACTTCGGATTGCCTTTGCTTCATCCCAAAGATCTATCATGTCATGTTTCATTGAAGAAATACTTAACGAGAATTTTATTTCTTTATTTAACTTACTTTTAAATGAAATTCAGGATTTACCTTTTCGTAATCCAAAACTTCCTTGGGATTTCGAATGTTTTTCTCGTCTACTTATGAGTTCTTTTCATAATCTTCTCATGTCAAGTTATTTATCTGAAACAGTTCAGGTTTCAATACTAGATTCTCTTGGTATTAATTTAGACGATTGGCCACTTTTTATTCCAAATGTATCCCTTTTTATTTTGTCAAGGATAATATTTTTTAATATGAAGCTTCCTTCTAAATCTAACAATCATCTTTGTGTTCGAATTTGGCATTCATTTTTGAATTCTCTCGAAAGGAACGTTTCATGTGATTCCAATCTTTTTAATGATGTAAATTATTTCCATCTACAATTAATGATGTTTTGTTTTCATTATCTTTCTCTTGATCAGAGGTCAGCAATTGTGGTTAAAATTATGATAGCATTTCAAAATTTTTCACAGTGCAAGATTGATAATGCTATTTCCTGTTTAGCAAGTTGTCGGCTCTCAATGATATTTGAATACATCTTGTTCAATTTCTCCAAAATTCCTTCTTCTTTAAGTAAAATAATTCGAGAATATTTTTTTGACACCCTTCTATTATCTACTAATCAGGTCCAAACTTCATCAACTGATCTTCTCTTTAATGATTCCTGTGCAAAACTTGAACCTAAAGTAGTTTGTGACTTTGGTCCACGTTTTTACGATTTATTTAATCGTTCTAATTACTCTTTTAAAGATCTTGACCAGAGTTGCTTGGCATTATTATTCTCATTCAAAGTTGAAAATTCAGCATTAAATTATTCCGATATCTATTCTAGCCTCTTAGTATTAAACTATAACTTTGAATCTTTTACTTATTCATCTGCCTCCTATTCAGATCTCCTCTCCAATTTTGCACTGCTCCATAGATTCAACTCTATTAGAAATGTTACTTCATATCTCCCAGCAATCATTCCTAATTTATTAACAGATCCTATAAAAAATGATGCTATTAACGACTTTAGATCTTTATATATGACTATGATGGTCAAAGAGACTTCTACTAACGCTGACCTTTCTAAATCTGCCCTAGCCTATTATATGATGACAGGACTTCCCGAAGATAAAGCTGCAAAGATTTTATCTTCCCAAAAACAATTATTATGCAACTCTTTTGATAAAATCAACATCGCTTATACTTTTTTTACTAAAATTCTATTATCAAAAGAATTAGATTTTCATGTTCTAATTTTTTCAACTTCGTTTGCGTACCTACTTTTCGAAAGTTTCCTTGACTTAGAGAAGCTAAGCCTAGATGAAATAATTGATTCGTTTAATAATTCTTCTCTATTTTCGAACTTTTCATTTGCTGCGATATCTGAACATTTTCCTGATTCTTCAAAAATTCCTACTGATCCTAATGCAAATTCACCACTCCCTAACGGTTCCCAGTCAGATGTGGGTGAACAAGCTCATTCTGAGAAAACCGATGATAAAATCCTTGGAGAATTTTCGAAAAGAGTTATTCCTATTTTGCTTAAAGTCCTTAATTATCTCACTAATTGTTGCTCCGATTATTTTATTCATATAGCTTCTAATGAAAATTATTATATTTCGAAAGAATTACTTATGCTTTCTACTGCATCTCCTACTTCAAATAATTTGACCTTCTTTTCTAATAGTTGCAATATTCCATTATTTGATTCTTTTTTGGACAATCGCCTCAAGAGCAAATTGTCTCAATATCAAAATATCTCCCAAAATACTTTTGAAGGATTGGAGTTCATTGATAAAAACTATTCTAAAGGTAGTTTTAATTTCCAAAAGATTTTAAAATTTTACCTTAGTAACATGACATGTTCGGATTTTACCCTAGTTTCCAATTATAAACATTCATTATCAGCTATTTCTTCACTCGTTCAGCTACTATTTAAGTGGTGTAATACTGATGCAGAAATTAACACTCTATCGAGTGACATTGCAGAATGTATACATCATGCTCCTTTAACCTCTTTATTTTCTGGGTCTCTAATTTCTGATTTTGTTCCCAATTCGATTACCCCCTTTGTTAAGGACATAGCAGCAAATATTTTTCTTCGGCGATCTTTTCTACTTCTTTCTTGCCCAAATATCCGTATGCATCATACTCCAGCCGATATTTTGAATACTTTCTATTCGATTATCACGTTTAGTTTGAAAGATATTGTACTCATTAGAACCATTTGCGATATCTTTTGTGATCAATCACTTGACTTATTTTATATTTTATTTTGTCCTATATATCCTGAATTTCAGTCTTGCATCACCCTTTCAATTAATACTTTTGCTGAACTTCTAATTACTTTAAAGGACACTGCATTTAATGAATCTAAGTGTATTGTATCCCAATTGAATGATATCAATTCTATTTCAAAGGATAAGATTATTAGATGGTTTGAATATGCAATGCTTGGCTATGAGAACGAGAACGAAAAATCTATTGAAACACGCTGTGATAAATTGCTTGTACTAGCAAATGCAATTTCAACAGGTGGAACTGTGCTTAACTCTGATACTTGTCAATTTATTCTTGCATCTATTCTCCCTTTAGGATACAAGTTACTAGATTTTATAAAATGTATCCTTATGAACGATAAGAAAGGTAATTATTTAAATTGTTATTTCTTAGATATTATTAGTTACTATTTGCAATGAGTTGAAAAGTTCTGCGAAAATAACACTTTTAATTAATTCTAGAGCAGATATGATCATTGTATTTTTCAATTTTTTAAAATAGGGCCATACTATCTAATTTCATAGCCTACTTAATATAAGGCCTTACAGTAAATGTACCATGGGTGAACAACAAGATGTGAAATTTTATTTTCTAAAATTCCGTGAATTGAGCTATTAAGTTAACTATGCATCTCTAGAATTCCCAAACATTACTGCCCTGTTACCTTGTGGTTAAAAAGGTGATTGGATATCATAATTTAATATTAATAGTACATACAAACTACATTATACAAGTACGTATAACATAAT
Source organism: Aphrocallistes beatrix (assembly GCA_963281255.1). Taxonomy (NCBI): domain Eukaryota; kingdom Metazoa; phylum Porifera; class Hexactinellida; order Sceptrulophora; family Aphrocallistidae; genus Aphrocallistes; species Aphrocallistes beatrix. The sequence continues at coordinate 1,395,766 of OY725496.1, forward strand.
CAGTAGAAATACAACACACAACATAAATAATAACTCTCTCTCATTCGGACTCTAGCTAGCGCACTAGTATGCATTCAGTTTATAATAGATAAAATCAAGGACATCAAGAAACTACATAATAGAATTAAGAATTAACAAAGTAATACAATTGTACATAGTAAGAAATGCAGAAGTAAACTAATAATCAAGAAAATTTCTTAAATTTGCGCTTTTCTACAACTTTCGAAAGAACTAGAGAATTATAATTCTTGACTTTATTTGCGAGAAAGCGATTCGCTGCGGTAAAAACAAGTTTCTGCGAGATGCTCCAATTGAATACTTCACAGTTAAACACAATTAAATTCCAAATATTAGTATCACGATTATCACTATCTTCAAAGTACATCAATGTGAGTTCAACTGATTCTTTTTAGAAGGCCCACTTACTAGCTTTGCCAACAGCTCTTTATTATTCTCGATGGCATAAAATCTCTTCCATAAAACAAGTATAGAATCCAAAACAGGCCCAGATGGGTACTTAAGTCCGCCACGGTCCGTTAAATGCAAAAGTTTAAACTCAGAATCCGAGGATAAATCAAGAAGAAATTCTTTATCAACTGTTAACAGATGAAGGCAGACATGAAATGGTTTCGATGGTTTAGTACTGATGGAGAGAGTAGCCTGCAATAAAGGCCAATGATTGAAGCACTTGTGCACTGCTTTCAATGATTGATATTGGGAATTTCATCAAAAAATGGCTCGAAATTGAATTCAACATCACTAGTGGAATAAGGAGAAGAAAATGATCTGACAAATGTCTGAATTGATGTCAAACAATAATCTTGTCGGTCAGCAAATATATTTAATATTCTAGAAAATTTGAGTCGACGCTCGGTAATATGGTAATTAGAACCCGACATCATACGATACAGCCCGAAATGGTGTTCCAATGGATCTGTTTGTATAGGAGGACAACACATAGGAAAAACCACAAAAGTTAGTCAAATGGTAATTACATCATTGATCACCTCCTTAATATGCTCTTTGGTTCGGGGTATATGGAATGATTGCTTAGTATTTTAGAATTAGAGTCGTGTATTAAAGCAAGTTCTTGAAAAACAGATTCAATATGTCGAATGTCATTAATTGCCTATTGATATGAGGATGTTTTGTCTACATGAAAATAGGCTGAGGCAGATAAATAGGAATTGATTTCAAGGTACAAATGTGCATATATATATTTCTTTCAGCCATCTTAGCGAGAGCGAACGTGATGTTATTTGCATCAAGATACCCTAAAACCAACTATTAGGCAGTGAAATCAAGGTTAACTTATCTTTCACGTCTTTTAGAGAGTTAGCGATGAACCTTCTCCTCACTCTCGAATCTCAAACTAAGTTGCAGGGTTTGATTCATCAAATTCTCTTCTCTTGCATCGTATGACAAGTCTTTATTTGGGCGACATGTGTATAATTCTTTTGTGTAGACTCGACTAAGGATAGTTTTGTACATACGTATAATAAAATTGTCATTTAGGATTATGTGATGACGATAACTAAATGCAGCTCATGTCCCTCGCTATAAAGTAATTCATAATTGTTACATAGTACAACATTAGAGTGACACAAAAATCAGTAAATGTTTCGATGCTCCATAACTCATTATATTTTAATAGATTTCAACAAGTGTGAAAGGCGCATTCATCTACTAAGTGCAGCCCATGGGTTCCAGAATTAGAGATGCAAAATTAATTAAGCAACAATTAAAAATAAAAAACTACATTGAATGTTCAAATATTTCCCCTTAATCTGAATACAGAGTTCAACCGCTCTAAACAGACATATGCTATTTAAGGTTGTTAAATAGCCAGAAGTCACATGGAGAGAGTTCTGGACTGTAAGGTTGATTGCTGAAGCTCCACGACCCCCAAAGACTCTAACGTATCCTTCACAAGCCGAGTTTTATGGGACCTTGCATTATCGTGAATAATTCGCAGGCCTTTACTGACTGTACGTGGGCGCCTCTCTTTATAATGCTGTTCTACTGCAGCAAGGCAGGTAGTGGCATAATACTCCCCTGTTACTCTTTGGCCTTTAGGTAAGCGTATTTGAGCCACTAATCCATGTGCGTCAAAGAAAATTGTGTATAATACCTTCCATCCAATCCTATCGGGTCTGGATTTTTTTGAGGGAGAGTTTCTTGATCTGTCGTCATTTTTCCTACCCAGGCACATGAGCCGATTTTCCTTCAGGCTCATTATAGCTTATCCATGTTTCATCCCCAGTAAAGATTTCGTAAAGGCGCCTATGATCTGCATTTCTATATTCCTTTAGGAGTTCTTTGGACATTTTTAGACGTGCCAATCGCTGAGAATCCTTGAGTTTATGGGTTATCCAACGCGCACAAAGCTTTCACATTTGAAGATCAATGGTCAGAATCTTCTCAACACTTCCCGTTGATATCTCGGATTCATGAACAATCTCTTTGATATTACATTGTTAAATCGATTTCCATTGTAGCAGCAGTAAAACTACATTCGAAGCCATATCTAAGATTGTGCGGCGTAAAAGTAAGCTTCATATGATGACTATCGAGATTCTGTGCATACTACGAGGAAACAACAATTTCTAATTTCTAATAAACCAGATTTGGATTTGATAATTCTTAGTACTGGGGAAAACATTCGTATGCTGGAGCGATATCCTAATTGGTTTTGCGATGGAACATTTGATTCAGCACCTATATACTAGGATATCAATTACAGTAAAACCTCCAATTAGGGAACACTTTTGGGACTGCTGAAAAGTGTTCCTAATATGGAGGTGTTCCTTGATAAGAGGTCTGCCTTTTAGGGGCCTGTCATAAACTTTATGCGGTTTATGAATGTTTGTTTGTACACGTTTAACGAATCTGTATTATTAAATGTAATAAGTAGTCCAATTGATTAAACTTTGAAAAATCTGTACAACATTTCTGAGACATGTGGCAATCCATGCACTCCTAACTGAATCCATCACTATTCCATTGATTTTTTATATTGCAAAAATAAAAATGAGGCATAGCCTACTCTAATAATGCCTCACAGTAAAATAACCAAGGATGCGGTAATAGCCGAATGGATGAATACACGATTAGCCTAAAATCGTTAACCATGTAGGATAGGCATTAAGAATGTATTACCAGCATATATAAACATGGCATCAAAGTACATATATCCGTTGGAAAAATTTCGATTAGTCATCATATCATTGCGCAACAGGTCATTTAAGCACGATTTTGGCAATTTTCTAAGCTGTTTAAGCTTACTTCTAAATGTTATTAAGGTAAAATTTTTGTGTAGAACTAAGATTAGTACGAGTTGATTTGAAAAATTTGGAATTTTTCAATGGAATGTTGTTACATTCCTACGTTGCTATGGTAAAGTATTTTGATCAGTTTGAGCCATATCCTGCAAACTGTAAGAACTAAGTCTTAAAATTTGATCGTATTTGATAGCCAATTGGCTACTTTCTATTAGGTAATAATACAATTTAAACTTCTAAATTCGCAGATTATAGAGTTATGCGACAATATAGTGTTTTGGTTACATTCTTAAAATCAACCCATAACTCAAAACTCGTTAAATTTAGAAGTTCAAGTTGTATTAACGCCTAATAGGAAGTAGTCCATTGCCTATCAAACACGATCAAATTTGAAGATCTAGTTACTACAGTTTGCACGAAATCGCCCAAACTGACCAAATGCTTTACCATAGCAACGCAGGAATGTAACAAAATTCCATTTAAATTTTTCAAATCAACTCGTACTAATCTTGGTTCTACACAAAAGTCACACCTTAATACCATTTAGAAATAGGGTTAACATATCTTAGAAAATCGCTAAAATTGTCTATAGAATGACCTGTTGCGCAATGATATGATGACTGATCGAAATTTTTCCAACGGATATATGTACTTTGATACCATGTTGATATATGCTGGTAATACATTCTTAATGCCTATTCTGCATGGTTAACGATTTTATGCTAATCGTGTATGAATCTGCTACTACTTCATCCCTAGTACATAATTTTCAGTCTACTGTGAGGCATTATTAGAGTAGGCTATGACTCAGGCAATCTATGACAAAATATTCTTAACTTTGAAGGATACAACCCAAACATAGACCCTGAAACAATTATGGTTAAATACGAAAGAGCACCACTAAATGGGTTGTCTTCTACCTTTATGTGCAGAATTACAAGGATGCTGCTTTCACTTTGGTCGAGCAATTTGGCAACATACAGGCGTTCGGATTGCAACAGCCTTACCAAAATGAGGAGGAAATTTCGATTTGCATAATAAAACCAAAAATTTGTCTTTTGATATAAATATATATCATTCCATAGCAAGGATTATTTGATGATGTAACTCAGAATTAGAAATGCAAACCTAAAACGGTTTTGCATGCGTCAATATCTTTTTGGGGCGATACGTGCTCACGCTTAACATCTTGTATTTATATCTTTTTAACATGTTGCAAGCAAAATCGAAGGATTTTTCGCGGGCTGTATCCTTAATTTTTACACCTTCCATAAATGGTAATACTACTTGAAACTCCTAATTCGCTTTAGTTATACTCTAACCGGACAATAGTATTTGACATCCTTACTATTTTCCATCATAACTAGTCATAAAGTGGGTCTATTCATAGAGACAACAAGACTGTTGCCCACTGTCTATATATATAGTGACAGTTATATTACTAGTATGTTCTACTATATAGGACTTCATATTCAACGATAATATACTCGTTATTTGTAACCAACCAAATACGAGTTTTAACCAGCATTACCATATATGGAATGGTGTGAAAACCGCAAACTGGTCAAATTTAATATATTGAGTATAGCCTTTCTACTCAGCATACACTATTTCCTACTCAAAGATGGTAGAGTTGCCATGTCTAACTAGAGCCAAATTCGAGTTTTAAGTAGTATTACCCATAGCATTCTATATACTAAGGCAATGGCACTCACCCAAAAATTAGTACCATGGATTGGTTAAATACTTCAAAACCAATAATTTTGATATTGTAGATATTTCAATTTTCCATCAATTTAGGCATTCATCCACCCTGACAAACTAACTATTATATCAGAACAATTGAAATGAGATAGATTATTTGGTTTTTAATGCACATAATCGAATTATTTAATACTTAATACATACAAAATATCAAAAGAATAGTTAATCACAATATTGAGACTTGAGGGACAGACTTGACTTAGCTTGAGGGACGGACTTGACTTAGCTTGAGAGAGACTTGACTTAGCTTGAGGGACAGACTTGACTTAGTTTGAGAGACAGACTTGACTTAGCTTGAGGGACAGATTTGACTTGACTTGAGACCTGAGACTTGAGGCATCATAAGGGAACAATCACACCCCGGCCTTTCAATAGGATATAGTCATACATTCCGGACTTCTACAGTCTGTGAAGTCGACTAAATAAACAAAGAATATATTAAATTAGTTCTTGAATTTAGCCAGTTTACTATTCTCTAGTTTCAATACTAGTGCATTATATATAGGTCTTAACTTTATTAGTGTACAATGTTCTAGTTCCATAGTAGCACATGCCAAATTAATAATATTAGTAAAGGGAAGAGCCAGAATAAATCTTTTAATTTCTGCTGAGGGTGCAGATACATCATCGTCATAGGCGTAATTCCATGGGTGGCAGGCAGGGTTGCCGTGGGAATGGGAATCCCATACCCATGGGATGGGAATGGGAATGATTTTTCCCCCGTGGGGATCCCCACATATTCCTATGGGGATTCCAACAGGGTCCTATGGGGATTCCCACAGAGTCCTATAGGAATCCTCATGGGGATTCCCACAGGGTCCTATGGGAATTCCTACAGCGTTCCTATAGGGATCCATGGGGATTCTCATAGGGTCCTATTGGAATCCTCATGGGGATTCCCACAAGATTCCCATAGAATTCCTGTGGGAATTGAAATTTAATTCCCACGGTAACCCACCCTGGTGGCAGGGGTAGCGTGCCACCCAGACCTAAATGTTATGTTGACTTGGGGTGGCATGCCACATTAGTTTGATATATGTTTACAAATCTCGCCATCCCAGCTAACCGTGAAAAAAACAAAATATTTACGCCTATGATCGTCGTTAAATGACTATTCTTCCCTACCCAATTCACATTGAACATTTTCTAAACACCATTAACGAATTTCAAGAACTCAACAGTTTAGTTCTGGTCTACACTGTTCTTATCCATGATATAAGCTAACAGTTCGGCTGAAGTTGACTAATGAAAATCTTAAGGACCCAAATTACATTTCACCTTTCCAACCTGACAACCGGCATGCTTGTCAGGTTGGAAAGGCGAAGTGAAATGTCCCGATGTTAATTTGGAGCACGTTTAGATAAATTGCACTTATCCGAATTTAAAAAAAGGTACTTATGCCCACGTTTTTGTAGTAACGAGGATTGCATTTACTAAATTTGGGGAAGGCAACACTTTTTATTAGTCTTTTAAATTCAGTCAATTGTTTCTACCCAACTTGAGTATGTACATATATGCATGATTCTAGAATAATTAACTACATTACTTAAGAAATCACTCACCCGGGATTTTGTTGATCTGGTACTATCCACACGTCTTGGAATGGCTCAATACCATTTTCACGAAGAGCACCATCTTTGGGAAATTGAAAAACTTCATGAAGTGTTCCACTCCTCAGTAATTGGAAGTCGAGTCAAGGCGCGAGACAAGAAATCTCGTCCAAATAATGATTTATGCAATTAGTGTTGTCAAGTGGGTATTATAAATGAGTAATAGAAATAATATGCAGCAAAACAATACATTATTGTAATACACTAGTGTTGTATGTGAAGTAAATATAAATATTGTGGTTACCTAATATTTTCAAAATGAATATTTAAACAACCATGAACTCACAATATGAGATAATTATATAGTTGGTAATAACAGTTATTTAATAAGCAGTTTTAGGATTGAAATATTTAACCAATCCATGGTACCAATTTTTGGGTCAGTGCCATTGCCTTAGTATATAGAATGCTATGTATTACCATATATGGACGGTATATGATTTAAAATCGGCGCCAAAGCCCAAATACATAGTTTTGAAAGTGGGTCTTGATCTTCAAATGAATCTTAATTTGTATATAATCATCGTACCTAATTTTATGCTTGTACCATAAAATGCACAATTTCTTCTATTATTGTAGTTTATCTGCTCCACTATATGAATGTATTACCAGCATTTATGAAAACAAGCCCGCTTCGCTTGCTTGCGGTTCGCAGCGTTCGGATACTTTCTGTCCGCAGAGTAGCCCTGCGTGCCCCTGGGGTTACTCAATCTATCCTGTTTTGGGAATTTGTTTACTTTATGTAATTATTGTAACAAAAGTGAACCAATAATTTCCCAATCGCTTACTTGTGCTGAGCAGCTGGCGAACACTTTGTGTCCGCCGGACTTTTATTAATTATAAGGTAGATAACATCTCTAAATATGTCTGTCTTCTTACTGTTATAATCGATCTCACTCGAAAAATCACAAAATTTGTAAAATTTTGACTTTTTGATGCGTAATAATAGTTATCATTTTTTATTATAGTTGCATCATATGTGAAGAATATTAATATAAACAGTCTATTAATTTTCAGCGTCTTATCACCTAAAATGGTTGAGTTATAGTAAAAAAACTGAATTTCTAATTATAAAAAGGTTAAAATAGCTACATAATTCCATGATGAGTCGACATTTTCATCTGGGTTCAGTACTTAGTGGAGCATATATATTGATGTACACATATATTTTGATAAAATTTTGATTTTAGCATGCCTAATTTACGGGACGGGATGGGTTAAGATGCCTAATTTACGGGACGTGACGAGTCAAGATGCCTAATTTACGGGACGGGACAGAAAGGTGCCTAATTCACGGGACGGGACGAGTTAAGGTGCCTAATTTAAGGGACGGGATGCCGTCCCGTCCCGTAAATTAGGCATGCCCAAGAAGCAGGGGCGGTCCCAGGGGGGGGGCATTTGCCCCTGGTATGATTCTGCGGTCCCGGATTTTATTCGACCACCTAAGCCAAAATCATAGTAAGGCCCTGGATATTTTTTCTTTGGCCCCGCCTCGCCCCGGTTTGGAAAATTCCTATGACCGCCCCTGCCAAGAAGGCCTTCAAATTTGATCGTATTTGTTAAGCAATAGACTACTTCTTCCTATTAGGTGATAATATAGTAATTGAACTTGAAATTCAACGAGTTTTGAGTTATGGATCGATTTTTAGAATGTGACCAAAATAATGGGGCTAAGAAGGTATAAAATATTTTCAGGGGTGTGTTAGCCCCCCTTAGGGGGTGGATACTGCAGGGATGGATAGACTTCCGAACCTCAGAGGGGTAAAGGATGTCTAAAATATTCAGTGTAGTTAGATGCAACCCTGCGCCTGTCGCTCCATTATTTGGGTACTATATTTAAGCCAGACATTTTTAATCATTGTCTAATGATTATTTCGCACTTGTCCCGTACCTGCTCCTAGGACCCTGTTTATTAGAATAAACAAGACAGGGATATGTAATAATTTGATCATATTAAGCTATCCAATAATTAAGCAACAAGGTACTGTGCGATAATAACTAGCATTCACACCATCCCAATTAATTAGCCAGAGTAAATACTACATTGGATCAGAAACGTACAATTGATTCCAGTAAAATAACCCTGTGTAAGTTTGTTTTGGGTTCCCCCTACCTTAATCCTTAAAAAGCTGGATCCCCAAAACTCGCTTGCACCGGAAAATATATCATTGTTATTAAAAATAGCCGTATAAATAATTAACTGTCTTAATTTACCCCGGAACAACTTTGTAATTTGACTAATTATATAGCGAATTCGTTCCTGTTGGAACCTATTTGCAACCGAAGCAAACATTTCATAACAGAACGATTATAGTAAGTGTGAAGCATAATATTATTAACATTATTGATTTCTTTATTATCAGAAATGAATTTATGAAGGAATTGCTTTTTTAAATGAAGAGCTCTTCCAACGCTGCACTAACCAACATTTCCCTTTAGATATACAGTAGGACGTCAGTTATCCGAACGGATCGGGACCGAGGGGTTCGGATAACTGAAGTTGTTATGTAATTATATAGAAAAGTTGGTCAGTGGTACTAATTAGTCATAATGATGAATATGGATAAAATACATATTGATCTATGTACGTATCATTTATAGTATATAAAATGATGGCAGTGTAGAACTTTCAATTCTCAACTCAAGGATGCATCATTTATAAATTTATTAATTTTAGTTTGGTCAACCAAGGGGTTCGGATAACTGAAGTGTTCGGATAACTGACGTTCTACTGTATGTAAAACAATCCAGTGTTCTTTATTTATTTTATTCATAATTTATTGTACCCGTATATACCTATATATTCTTGATTGATTTTTATTAATTTTTTGTTCAGTATGTTACTTCTCTTATGTATACATTTTAATATATCAATTTATGTAGACAGTGATGTGAAAGAACAATCTGATGGTTGTTTTCAATATATTCATCCCTGTTTAAATTCTTTTTTGCCAATTATTACTGGCTTAGCTGAGGTCCATAACGTTAAAGGAGAGTTATTGATTCTTGAATCTGTTTCAAAATGGCTACCTATCTGTAGAGATATTATTCTTAAGTATCTATATTTGAAAAATGATAAAACCTACGAACAATTTGTTACAGAATTTGCTGCACCATGTAGTTTTCTTTCAGATTTACTTGAACAAATAAAACTTATTATCTCAGTTGTAAGTTCTTATTATTAGTAGTAGTGTAATTTTATTGATATAGAAAGACAGTTTATATTCTCTGAAAATTCATTCAACATCATTTCCCAGATTGAGGATGTGTACTTCCACATTTCTGGATGAGGACACAATGTAAACATTGCCTCATCATCCTTAGATTCCAAACCGCTCCCATTCCATTTGTGAGTGGATTTTCCCATACTTAATATTTTATTAATTATTTTTTGTCCACGGTCTCCACCCCAGTGGCGTCCCCAAGGGTGGGTCATGTCTCCGCACGAAACGTTCCGAGTGTCCATACGATATACACTGCCCTTCCAGAATTATACATACCTCTCAATATTTCCATTCAAATAGTATTAATGTTAATATACACTGCCTGGCCAAAAGTATTGGAACACAACAATAATTTGTATCATGGATAGTACTAAAATAAGACTATCCTTGGATCCAAATACATTCAAGCTATGACAGCCACTGTGTATTTAATTTCAGATTAGTAGTCTACACATCCGAACTACTCAATTTTGAATTTGCTATTTAATAGTTCCTTTCAAAAGTAAATACTATCACCATAGGCGTCGTAAACTTTATTTCCTACCCTTGGACTGCCCGGCCACAATAATCCAGGGCCGTTCAGTCAGTTAATCGAGCCGTATCTTCAGCTGATCCAGCGTTACCGTCAGCCAAATGGGCCGTGAATCCTTGATCTAGATGAGGAATTAGTAACAGTCAATTACCAGTACATGCTTTTACCGGGTAGTACCCGGCATTCACTCTGGGCCGCCAGGCAATTGCCGGGTAACCCGGTGGGTTACGACGCCTATGACTATCACATGTACCACATTGAGCCTCTTGTTACTGGTCACTATCATTATATGTGAAGGTGACAGGTGGATCAAAGAGGTTAACACAATATAATGACCTTTAAGGAAGAATTCCTTCCAAATGTGAGTAATTAGAATGTGTAGATTACGAATTTGAATCATATACTATGTCATAGCTGTCGTAATTTTTTTAAAAATTAATTACCTTACATGGAAGACTCATTCTAGTACTTTTTATGATGCAAATTATTGTGGTGTTCAAATACCAAAATACTGGCTCGACAGTGTATATCTAGTCAATAGCATTTAAAAAGTTCTTGAGGCTCCCCCAATTAATTTTCATGCTGACATAGACTGGAATTTAATTGATTGAGAATCAACTGGTGTTACAGTTCCACCACTAATTTCGGATATCCCGAATAGTATTCTAGAAAATGCTGTCATTGATGTGAAGCTAGTGTGGTGACAGAAAATGTATGCAAACAACATCATATGAAGAACATCATGGTCATGTAGTATTAACCTTAGAATTAAGTTACAAATTAATAATTACAATGCCTCATACACTATAACTAAAATTTGTTCTTTTAGGAATAGCCAAAATTTCCTAATATAGTAATATACTAAAGCATATTGTAACATTTTAAAACACAAGACATACTTTGGAAGTCAATATAATTCGATATCACACATATTATGTATATTTTATGGGGGATAAAACCAAGTTTAGTTGGCAAACTTCAAAAGAGGGCAAAAAGGTATAATCCATATGTTATGGATATATATCAATTCACTGAATAATGAATTCGACCGGTTCATTAAAGTCGATTTTTGCAGGGTCAAACATCAACATACCTTGCTCAAATTTTGCAGGAATACTTCTTAGACTAAGTCTCCAAAATCCTGACGAGATAATTTTTATAGCTTGCAAAAAGTAAAATTCACTCCACCTTAGAGCGCTCCTTTTTAAGAAGTGTAGATAGTTTACTAATGACCATCCATCCTTATCTCTAATTTTGACATATTCATATCATAATATTACCAGGAGAGTAAATTAGCACTGATTATTTCTCCATATATGAAAAATAGCTGTAGATTGATATTTGAACATTATTAATGATTTTTCTGGGTGGCAAGCTCCCATATCCCCCACCACCGCTATATCTAATTAACAATGTAATTACTACCGTAATAATTGGAATTCATAGAAACTTAAGAATAAATAAGAATTCAAAAAAATTATAATTATGAATATTTGAACAAAAATTAGTTATCATGCGTTGCTATTTAATAATCATGTCAACTCCTCTGTTGAGTTTGATTGGTGCTATCATTAATTATATGTACTCGTAGTTTTATTTAAAAAATGTTTTCTGACAGTGATATTTATGCATATTATTGTTTAACTTTTAATTGTGACCGAACCCAAGGATATTATGAAAAGAAAACCCCGTTCATTCCGATTTAAGCCTGTTTAATCCGCGTATGGCCCAGTTAAATCCTGTTTAAACCTATTTCACCTAATTCCAACCCTGCATAAAACAGGTCAGAATATCACCAAAACTTTTCAAAATGTGTGAAAATTTGGTGTGAAAACCAGATAAATCACAATCCACGAATAGTTAAGATGACGTAACATGACCAATGGACTCGGAAAAATCCGACTTCTTTTTAACAATAATTCATTTCCAAGTCAAACTGCGGATTACGATATATCAATATACACAATTGACCCAAGTTCCACAACCCATGAATGAACGCTTACAGTCTTTACTTAAAGGAGTCTGAATCGCATAGATTTCCATTTCCTTACAGGTCTCCGTAAGACGTCTATTATAAGATTAGATAACAATGGATACATATGTGAAATTCTGGGTACATAATATGTGACAATTAGCTTATCAATCAAGATGATCTTTTGAATATTCAGTGAGAATTAATATTGGAGATGTTATTCTGTTATTCACCATATAACTAACTCTACCAATAATTTAGCTCTGTATTCCCGGAAAACCTCCCAAATTTAATTGAGTGTTAAGATATTTAGGTTAATTGAAATTATGTTTTGACTGCTTGACTCTCTTAGGTTAAGATGTTGAAGAGTCGAGATGGGTCAATATTACACAATGATTCTATTGTTGTGCCAACCGAAGATTTTGAGAGTGAGACAGTGAATCTATCAGATTGGAATGAGTTTGGAGAAATTTACGATGATCACGAATCTGATGATATCAATGATAAACTCTGCACTTACACGGTTCGTTAAATTATGTTTATTTTCTATGGTAAATTCCTACTAATTCACTCTTTGTCGTAAACGCCTTTGACTATATTATATTGTAGAATATTTGTTATGGCTATCCCGAATTTTTCACTAAAAAGATATTACATAGCTCAACCAACTATATTGCGAATATAATTTAAAATGTATTGCATGTATCTCGGTAATACTTATTTTTCTCTAATAATCAATTACAAATGAAGCCGCTTAATTGGAACATCTCTCGAGTCAGCCTTTTATCCCGATTAACCGGTTTCCACTGTAGAAACCATTTTCATCATTGATTTTCCCATAAATATAAATTTAATCGGAGTTAATTTAATGTAATATTAATTACTAATTTGTTTTGCATTTAGCCAATCATTTTAAAATTTCAATCGGTTTAATCTGGTCTCATTCCAGATTAAACGAGGATGTTAACTTTTAATCGGATTATACGATGAAAACCAGCATTTTTATCGCTTCATCGGGGAAAAATATTGATAAATGGATGAACTACAAAATGTTCTGTCCTGATTAACCGAAGTTACTTCCCGATTATCCGATTACTTTTGTGTATAAAAAACTCGTTCCTTATAGATTGTCCCGATTAATCACTTGTATTTCACCAATCTGAATCATTATACGTAATTGATCCGGTTACTACATGCTCGGATAAGACATCTATCTTTATCCAAAAAAATAAAATGTTTTAATATAAATTCGGTTAGTGCGTACCTTTCAAAAACTATCAGTAGAAATATTTTGGTTTTCTGAGTACGTGGAAGCCAAAATAAAGTCAAAACTTTCATTATTGACTCGATTAATACATAACGCGTTTAATATTGGCTTGCTTAGCACATACTTCAGACTATACTTATCAAATGGAGGGATATATTTACAAGTTTCAACTCGTGGATTATGTATACGGATAAGGTGTACCTCGGTTACTACGTACTTTTTCCTGTTTCCCAGGCTGGTGCTTCTAAACTGAGTTTACTGTCTATTAAAAACAAATTTGTCGACTCTGGAACCAATTTTAAAAAAGTTTTATTACCTTATAATATTGGCTCTTAGAAACATGGGGATGGGTATATAATCTTTTTAATCAATTGTCGCTAAAAACTTCCACACCAGCCAGAGCAGGTAGGGAGCAGCGCATAGGTACTACCGGGTGCGATAGTGAGAACGGGGATATCTAAGGACACGTAGTGTAGCTCCTGTTGGCATACGTAGTCTTGATCAGTGACATATTGGTGGTGTAGGAGGTATATACAACGTAGTAGGTGGGCAGGGTTCGAAAGGGATAGCGGTTGTAGTCCCGAATCTTTGATCGTATGAGAGGCAGATTTAACATCTGGCTTTGCAGATCGTCCTATTCTCAAAGTTGAATTGAGGGAAGGAGTACTGAAGGATTGAGATCAGGAGTGGAGGGGGTATGTGGGGAATAAGGTGGAAGTCTTGCCTGTTTATCAGTGCCATTTGACAACTTATTGATCACCCTGTATTAGCGGAGAGTTATTTGGTAAACTATTCAAGGGAGAGTCTACGTGTCTTGACTGAGAGAGGCTGAGTATACTTTCTTTCAGTAGTAGTGAATATAGCGGTAGCTGCCAGGCAGCGGGCGCATGGCAGGGGGTGGGTTGGATAGCTTGCACTCTTTGGGGACGTTTGGATTTATTGCATATGGGTTCTCTGTGCTCTGTTGCAGCAGTGTAGGTGATATACTAGGGGGGCCTTTATCATATTCTTGACAAAGGCCTCGTGAGTGACAATGCTCGAATCAGTTTGTGTATAGTATGCGTTTTAACCTTTAAGTCAGGGTTGGAAGGGCATGAAAAAATTCGAGATTGAAGCCTGCTGCGGTGTAGGCGTATTTGGCGGGGACACGTATGGCTGTGTCAGCGCATAACCAGGCGGCTACTAGGTCAGTGTAGAATGTGAGAATTGAATGGGGAATCGACTTCAGTACGTTATTACAGAGAGTCGATCGCAAGTATATCCGTTGGGGGTATGTCGCTGCGATTGGGAAGATTGGGTTTGGGCGATATATATTTGAAGTAGGTGTTGGATCAGATAGAAGTTTAATAATAGTAAAGCACCAATACAAGAGATTTTCTGACTGTATAGTCTCCCTCACTACAATAGTTTGGGAAAATAATAATTCAGTAAATGGGGCCTATACAGGGTGACAAATAATTTCTGTTCCAAGCTTGATTAGATATAAAATTTCTTCTATTCAAACAATCTTAGTTATTATGGTCTTTAGAGATTGTTATAATGTTAAAATATTTTTCGAGTGTAATACTTAGAAACTTGTTTTGTAAGGTGAATTTTTTGAAGAAAGATGTGTCCTGACTCAAGGCCAAAACCGCGAATCAGGGCCCAATGCTTCTGTAAAAGATGTCTTCATAATCGAAGTTCCTTGACGATTTAGCACCAGAAACCTTTCATTCACCATGGTAATATTTCACAAATCCAATGAATTCTTTATCAGATGAGGGAAAGTTATTCATTCACAATTCAAATTAGGTACAATTAACAAAATTACCCAAAATAGCACTTTTTTTCGCATCACAAAATAATCTCTGATCCAACTGGTTCTCAAATTGCAGTGATCTGAACATATCTTTTTGATTATTTCGGTTTGAGTGATTCTTTTTTTTTATAGACAACTAATAAAGATTATATGAAGCAACATTGGTATCACTGTCACACCTGCAAACTTTATGATTCGACTGGTGTATGTACTATTTGTGCGAAAGTCTGTCATAAAGGGCACGATGTAACCTATGTCAAGTATGTTAATTTTAGATTTTTCCAATTTTGACTTATTGTGATATACTATCAATTTTTTCCTATTTTAGTGTTGTTTTTGAAAATATTTTAATTTTAATGAGGTTAATCTAAAACCCCTCCACTGACAGTTTTAAGTTTGCTTGAGTATTTATTGTATGTTAGTCGGATACTTATAAATTAGTTCCAAATGTGTTTTTGACAGTCGCTATATATAGTATAGTATAGTATAGTGACTACTCATTTCCATCAATTTTAGTGTTGCTTAAGTGAGAGAAACTCGATATCCGTTATTATTTAGCAGAGTAATCAATATTAACATTGTTTGGTGCTTATAAGGATGAATAAGTTAACATTTATAATAACTGGAGGAGGTTTATTGCGCATGAACGAATCTTTCAACTCTTTGATTCCCTTCAATTTTAACAATTGGATACTACTTTCGCTTGCATTAATGCTTCAGAAATTTAGAAAGCGGAATCACCCTTTCATTCTCCCCTGGATTTAACACTGTTCCCTTATTCCCACTAGGTGTTGCTCCTAGGCAAAAAAATCTTCAATATTAAACAATGAAAATATATATCATTTTTATTAGTTTAGGCAAGTTGATGTCATTTTCTTTTTGTACTTTAGTTGCCCTTCTTCGGAAATTTTCATGGTTAATGATTATCCTAACTTTTAAAACTTGATTAATGTATGTGTATATACACTACCCGGACACAAGTATTCGTCCACCACGAAAACCTCCAAACAAATAGTTTTAAAGTTGGTCTGTTTTAAAAGCATATGTAATTTAATAACTTAACACATCTCTATAAATGTTAATATATTCAATTAAATTTGACAGAAGATATCCCATTTCACAATGTTAAGAATCTTATATATTAAAATGCTGGATTTTTTGGTTTTTTGTTTGTCCGAATTGATTGAAGAATTGGGAAGTCATAGAGATGTGAAAATTGACTTGTAGGTGACTACGATTAAGCTCTAGTAAGATCTAAGCGAAATTTTCACACCTCTGCAAAAAAAATGGAAAACAAATTTTCACACCTTTTCTGAAAATACATGCACAATGATAGAAATTACCAATATGTTAGAGCAGGGGTGGGCACAAAAGTTAGCTTTCGGGCCGCAGTGAAACTTTGAGCCGACTTGGCGGGCCACAAAATCTGCCTAAAATAGGATCGCGGAATGGGTAATTGTGAACAATAACTCATATTACCGCATTTCTGTTCCATTTTTACCTTAGACAACTTGGGGTCATTTCGATTTATTGTAAAGACCCCACACTTTTAGGGTTTCCCCGCCCAAAATAACTTAACCAGAAATGGGTTAGCTAAATTCCTACTCTAACTTGGATTAAGATTTAGATGGCAAGGCCTGTTTACAGAGGGCTATGGCCTAACCCCAAATCATAATATTAAATGTATTGGCTAGCCACTTGAAAATGATCAGAAGGATGTTTTATATGTATATATTCTAGAAAAGCTGGATGAATCTCTGGCTAAGCACATCCCTGGTTAAAATTCATAATATTTCTTGAAGTATTATTTATGTTTAGCTATGCCCCATTCAGGCCTGGGGTAATAGTAATATGTAATAGTAATTGTAATAGTAACGATTACAATTTAGAAGTAATAGTAATAGTAATAGTAATAGTGTTTTCAAAATCGGATGTAATAGTAATAGTAATAGTAATATAACCTATTGTAATAGGAATTATCTATTACATTTCTATAACTTCGGACTGGCTTATCCTCTGGTATATTGGAATTTTCACCAAACCGCATTACCAACATTAACTAAATTGGCTCAGCAATATTTATCTGTCCCAGCCTCATCCGCACCTGTAGAGAGACTATTTAGCATCGCAGGAAAATTATTTAAGCCAGATAGATGTTCATTGTCTGATGAAGTATTTCATAAGTTAATCATGATCAAATGTAATTCACACGTATGATAAATTTAGTGGAATTAGTTATTTGCTTTGGTTAGATAATAGGTTAGATAGGTTAGATATTTTGTTTGTATGGGATAATCAATTAAATAATAAACTTCAATTATTCTGAATCATAGCAAAGTCTTAGTAATTGTCAAGAAATTTGTAATAGTAATAAGTAATAGTAATAGTAATAGTAATAGTAATAGTAATAGTAATAGTAATAGTAATATATTACATATAAACAAAATGTAATTGTAATAGTAATAGTAATAGGAAAAAATATAAGTAATAGTAATAGTAATATATTACATTTCAAAGTAATTGACCCCAGGCCTGGCCCCATTATCCTCTGGAAATTATTTGTTCAAAATGATTAATACTAAGGATTATATGAATTTAGTCTTTTTGGCCATGCTCTATACATCCAGTTAATATCATTTACTAACCGCTCCCACCGAGGACGAAGGGAGGGGCTCAGAGGGGGAAGCAGCTACCCTCCTTGGCTGGATAAAGTATGAATATTTATTTACTACATTTTAAAATATTTGTTGAGACGGAAGGGTCATCAGAGTGAATTTGTATTTCTAGAACCTCAAAATTAGATGAATCCGTCCAAATTGTAAGACATGTTGTTCGCTTCTAGGGGATTTGCCGTTGAAACCCCACTGGGGCGGCTTATAGCGCCCAGACCCCCAGCTGTTTTATATTCCCCCTCCCACAAAAGACCATGCCTCCAACGAATGGATGAAATCTCGTATCCGGAATTTTAATCCCTCTGGAATTTCATCCATGCAATTTTCAGTTCTAACTATTTCACAATCAGAACCCATTTTTCACCCCTTATTTTCAACATACTCCAGTCAAAAACCTCAACTTCCGCCCCTTCCATATTAGTCCCGTGTGTTTTAATCTCTAATGAGATTAAATTTTAATGAAAAACTTTCCAGATATGAAATTTCCATGGACGTGATATCCGCATACGAGCTCCGACAATGCATGATCGTGCTGGGGTGTAGAAATATATTCCTTTCACTCTGTGATACTTTTGCTGTACTATATTGTTAACTTTGCATGCTAATTTTAATTAGAATTGTATTTTCTTTATACAGGAATGTGTTTATTTTTGTTGAGTTTTCTTTGTCATTTTTAGGAATTCTACCTTTTTCTGTGACTGCGGTGCTAAAGGCGAAGACTTTTGTCAATCTTTATTTAAACGCAATAAGACTAGTAATTATGAAGATTCAATTGTAGATGAAGAAATAGATGAGTCAATATCATCAATTAAATGTACTTATGATGAACATCAACAACTAGGTCCTGAAAAAAGAAAGGAATCCAGGTAATTTTATTTCCAGTTGTACTTCTAATATATATGCATTTTATTAATGAAATTGTCCCGAAATAGTTAAAATCAACTGTATAAAAATGTTATTGATTGTTTCCAATTTATATTTTAATATGTTTTATATACAATTATACTATGTTATTCGATTAATCTGATCCCATCTCAGTATTTCAGAAGGTAATGGAAATGGTGTCTTACTATACATGCAAAGTATCATAAACCAGTGTGCGTAAAATTGAAACCTGTAACCACTAATAATCACAACAAACTAATATAACACTCGAAGCTAATCCCTCAAGGATTCGTCCTCGAAAATATTTCCTAACCATAGCCTACTGCATATATATAGCAGTCTGTGACCTAATGTGGAAAAAAAGCCAAAATATTTTATCGTTGATTTCAGCGTATTGCAGAGTGATCTATCATCTAATCGTGCTAATTAGGCGGTAGATATTTTGATTTGTCTACTTTATCTACTTTTTCGAAGCTCTTTATTCATTATAAACTGATAGATTTTACTTTGTATTAGTGGTAATATGAGTTATTGTTCACAATTACCTGAAAATATTCGCGATAAGGAGGCTTCAAGGAAATTTGGGGATTTTCAGCAGACTTTTGATATTTTCCCCCAAATTTTTGCTCGATTGCTTGCGCTGCGCGGCTGGCCGGTGGCGCCCTTGCGCCTGGGCTCACATTGATTAATTATAAGGAAGATAACATCTCTAAACATGTCTATTAGATAGAAATAGTAGTTTCGCATTAACAGAAAACTACAATCATTCTGAATAAAGTAATCAGCTAATGTTTTTGTCGAGTCCGTAACTACGATCTAGTTAGTGTGGAATTGGCAATTAAACAATGACTACCAGTCAAGTGAGTTTGGAATGTCCATAACTACATTCTAAATATTGAGAACTGTAAGTACTTGACAATAAAGTAATTGTAGGAATGTAATTTTAGTTTCATTTTCTACTATGCCTAAGGAATTTGGCAAAAGCACCCACCTTCGAGCAGCTGAGAAGTACAGCGTCTGTCGGTTTTGTGATATTGTCGAGCTGCATACAATTGGTTTAGAATGTAAGCCTATTTTAAAAAGCATAAACTACACATTACTCGCTGAAACTTGGAATTATTTTTACGACTCTGCCCTATGTGTCAGGAGAAGAAGGGGAAGGTGACTATGAAAAGGATTGTCCACAAGGCAATCATTCCTCCAACTGTTGGCCAGCGTGTACAGTCTGACCTGATAGATTTACGAATGCATGAGGGTAACGGGTACAAATACATCCTCAATTACCCGGACTGCTTTAGCAAGTTTATTGTATTGAGTGCGCTTAAAACGAAGTCAGCTGTAGAGGAGTGTGAACACCTGATCTCTATATTCTGTGAATATGGAGCACCTCACATCTTCCAGACAGCTAACGGAGGTGAATTTACTAATAAAATGCTGAATACGGCACTGCTCACTGAGTGGAAGAGCACACGGTTCGTACATGGAAGGCCTCGGAAATCCGCATACCAAGGAAGCATTGAGCGAGCCAACTCGGATGTCGAGAGGCTGCTCTTTCCCCGCTTCAGATCATTGAAAAAGCCAATGGACCAATGGGTGAGTGAGTTAAAATATGTTCAATATACTAAGAATAATGTCAAACATTCTGCTCTGGGCCGTACTCCCTTTGAGATACACTTTGGAAAGACCCCCCCTGATCTATCTGTATTTGAAGCTACCTCAGGTGTTGATAGACTCGCTCAACACTGAGGACTAATAGTTTGATTACGTGCGATCACAAGAATTAGTGCTGTACTGAGCAATACATAAAAGCCTAATTCTTGTTATCGCACGTAATCAAACTATTATGACATTTTTAAGAACATTTAACCCTACGTTTGAAGCTAATACAACGATTAATACTACATCCTGTCTTGCACTTAGAGGAGTTATGAGTATGACCTCCTACAGTTAAGCTGGGCTGTCGTTCTGACCGACAGGTCTGTGTCTGGTACATGTTCAGGGTGTAATAGTTGAGTCGTATTGCTTGGTGGAATATCTGAGTAAGACAAGGAAGTAGAAATTATGTCATATTTGGTGGCAATCATAAATGCAGACTCATCTGATATCACCTTCATTACGACCCCAATGAGACTGGTCGGACCAAGGGGGGCCCTATCTACTACTGGAAGGGATATCCTTACATTATACCCAGCATGAATAGCTTTCAATCGCTTATTGCTCGACGTTATCATGTATTTACCCTGTTTACACAGCCCACAGAAGGCGCCCTTGCGATTTGATTGCCTTAACAGTTCATGTGCACTGTAATCATCCCTTGAGCAAAAGTACTGTACGTCTCTATCCTCATATGGCTCTACACTGAATATACAGTCTGTGATGTGAAAGTTGAGGCCATCTGTACAGTAGGAACATTTAACAAATTGCCTAACCTCATCATTCAGTCCACAATTAGCACAAGCATTCTAGTTAAATCGGAGTTTTGGATCGACATCAGGAGGAAGAAGTCTATCATTTGGGTTAACAAATGGTGTAATATCAGTCCTAATAAGCGGTCTAACCTCCAAGTCGTAAGAATCCTCATCTTGAACTAGTACTGGATGCAGCTCTGAGAGAATCGCGTCATCCAGTTCGTCATTATAAGAGAGGCGAGGAGGGAACTTCAACTTGAGGGAACTGGAACTTCAAGGTGTATTCGTCGATATATGAAGAACATGGCTGAGGCTGTTGGTCTCTATCCACTTGGTTAGAAACATAGGCTGAGGAATTGGCACATCTGCCTGACATAGAGTCATGCGAGAGAGTGTCGATCGTGGGACAGGAACTGCTGTAATTTCGGTAGTTTGAGTTGAGAATTCGATGATCTCGCCACCCATCTGTAGAGCGTTCTCCACATCTTCCTCGGTGTTGAGCGAATCTATCAACACCTGGGGTAGCTTCAAATCTACAGATAGATCAGGGGAGTCTTCCCAAAGTGTATCTCAAAAGGAGTACGGCCCAGAGCAGAATGTTTGACATTATTCTTAGTATATTGAACATATTTTAACTCACTCACCCATTGGTCCATTGGCTTTTTCAATGATCTGAAGCGGGGAAAGAGCAGCCTCTCGACATCCGAGTTGGCTCGCTCAATGCTTCCTTGGTATGTGGATTTCCGAGGCCTTCCATGTACGAACCGTGTGCTCTTCCACTCAGTGAGCAGTGCCGTATTCAGTATTTTATTAGTAAATTCACCTCCGTTATCTGTCTGAAAGATGTGAGGTGCTCCATGTTCACATAATATAGAGATCAGGTGTTCACACTCCTCTACAGCTGACTTCGTTTTAAGCGCACTCAATACAATAAACTTGCTAAAGCAGTCCGGGTAATTGAGGATGTATTTGTACCCGTTGCCCTCATGCATTTGTAAATCTATCAGGTCAGACTGTGCACGCTGGCCAACAGTTGGAGGAATGATTGCCTTGTGGACAATCCTTTTCATAGTCACCTTCCCCTTCTCTTGGCATATAGGGCAGAGTCGTAAAAATAATTCCAAGATCGAGCGAGTAATGTGCAGTTGATACTTTTCCAAATAGGCTTACATTCTAAATCTCCCTGCATGACAGATCTTGTCGTGTGCTTTGCAGAGAGTCTCGTAAACATCTTCCTTGGCAACTACTAATGCGCGCTCTCAATCTCTCTTCCTCGAAACTTCCCACCAATCGTATGCAGCTCGACAATATCACAAAACCGACAGACGCTGTACTTCTCAGCTGCTCGAAGGTGGGTGCTTTTGCCAACTTCATCATTAGAATTAACTAACAAACTTATCCTATTCATCTCTTCCTGGGCTAATGGCTTCTTAAAACCTGCTTTTATGAGAACAAATTCGTCTTTCATATCAGAGCAAGTACAACTGAACTACACCCTACCACCTCATTACAGAGCAAGTAACAACTGAACTAGACCCTGCAACTCATAACAGAGCTAGTGACAACTGAACTACACCCAACCACTTCAAAACAAAGCAAGTGACAACTGAACTACACTCAACCATATCAAAACGAAGCAAGTGACAACTGAATTACATCCTAACTCTCAAAACAGAACAAGCAACTAGTACGAATGACTCATACTTTGTTGTAAATATGGAACAATTGTTGATATTTGTAATTAATTATTGTGACAGACTTGTACTAATCAAACGGACTTCTAAATAGCAGACTTTGACTTGACTTAGCTTGAGAGATAGATTTGACTTAGCTTGAGAGATATATTTCACTGAGCTTGAGAGATAAACTTGACTCTTAGCTTGAGATAGACTAGACTTAACTTGAGAGATATACTTGACCTGATGCGTCATAATTAGGGATTCCAATCCCGGGGCATTTTCTCAATCCCGGGATTTCGGGATTGAAATATTGTTCAATCCCGGGATCCCGGGATTGAACATGCTGAATTAATACATTCAAAATTGTACTACTATATGCATATACAATATGTTGGATGGATTATTGTTTGTAATAGTTACAAGCCATTTACTTGCTTTCATTGTACGGCGATTATTAATGAATTTATTAACATTCTTCCATACTGTATTTAATTTAAAGTGAATAAGAAAACCAATGTAATAATCAAGGAGCATAGAAACAAATGGAAATACTGCAAAGTATCACGATTCGATTCCCAAAGCGTATACTATTACAAATTACTGATGTTATTCCTAATAAATACCAAAACATCTCGATTGTTAACTCATACTTTAGAAGAGTTGATAGTGGTAAGGTTTTGGGGAACTCTCTTGAGGATCTTTGAGAGAAGCATCTATTGCAATTTGGAGCTTCTCTTAAACGGATACATTTTCTAAATCTGAATATTCACAATTATTTCCTAAAGTGGTTGTGGATTGTGCTTCATTCAAATTTTCTTCAGCATCTACATTTCCCCGAATTCTTGAGAATAATTCGCAACAAAATCTGTTAATTGTTACTTCTTTCTCAATTTGCGCTTGAGGATTGTGGAGAAGTTGAAGAACAACCGATGCATCGATATATCTCTCTTGATTAATTCGCTTGTCAATAGCTTCCAAAATTTGATTATTGAAATATGAAGGAGACATACTGAGCTCATTTAATAGAAACTTTATTGTTGCTTCCGCAGTTATCAAATTAGCATCACGCCTACATAGAGCTTCAACTGCAATTTTGATTGGCGTGAGAGCTTTAGCAATTGATTCAATCTTGATGAAATCATGATCGCTTAGATCCACACTTTCCCCGAGGTCCAAAAGAGCCTTTTGAACCGGTAGCTTAAGTTGAATAATTCTTGATAACATATCTAGTAGAGAACTCCATCGAGTCTTGCAATCAAGGATTAAGTTTAATCCATTGGGATGGGTTTCTCTGACATATTTTTGGAGTGTTTCATTTTTCAATAGTGATCGCTTGAACTCTTTCACAATTCCACGTATTTTGGCCACTGTGTCATTAATATCGTCGCAAAGTTCTATAGAATTCTCCTGTTCAGGGGTATTTAAAACAATTAAACCACCACTTTCTTCATCATTATCCAAAGATTCTTCCTCTTCATCAGAATCAGTAGTAGAAAAGATTAATTCTTGGGTTTTAGGCTTGCTTCGATAGAATATGTCTTGTACTAAGTTGACTAATTCATTGAAAAATGATGAATAATTATGAATTATTCAATTAATGAATTATTCAAAATATCAAACATTAGTGCAGATTTATATGCCCAAAAGCGGTTAAAAGGTTGTTCATGTTATATACCTATAACATTGCTCAGTCCTTAAGTAAAATATCAAATATTTTTTTCATTATTTTAGTTTCAAATTTTGAGTAATTCATTGATAATTTATGAATCAGTCAACTTAGGTCTTGTATGACTAGCTGGAGTCCATGTGCGTAACATAATTTTTGGAATGGAGGTATTATTCTACCTAGTTTTTTGATCATCGCACAACCATCTGTTGTGATGGCAACAATATCTGTACAAACATCTAAACTAAATTCACTTAGCCTATTAGAGATTGCATCAGAACAAATTTCTGGACTGAAACTTCCTTTTATTCGCACTAACCCAATATTTAAAAGATAACCCTTTCCATGTACATTTATATTCAAGTATCTTCTATTTCCTAGTGATGTCCATTCATCCAATGTAAGGGCAAATTTGTTTCCTTCTAATTTAAGATTAGCTAACTTTCGGATGTGTTTTTGGCGGATTTGTTGACCGTATTGTATTACTAATTCTCTAATACTGGTGATAGATTTAGGTACAGAGTGTCCTAGTGCAGTAAGAGATTTCCGTAAGTCCTGCGAAGTAATAAATATTTTAAAAGAAAGGCCGTCACAAGCTGTCATTCTGGCCAGTACAGCTGGAAGGCTGTACTGGCCAGAATGACAGCGACAAGATTTAAGGTGGACATGTAAACCTTTGGTCGATCCTCCATGACACTTCAAATTCTTCTTACAAATGTTGCATTCTGGCAGGTTTCCACATGATGATCGCTTATAATGTGTCCAAATTGGTGCACCTTCAAATTCTCGAAATCTAACATTGTTCACTGCCATATACCCCAAAATAACAATATCGATTCAGTTAAGAATGTAATATGTATACGTTATGTGAATGCATTAGTAATATATGTATGCATGTTAAAATTCAGATACTCATTGTTATATGTGGATAAGGATTCCCAAATAAACTTTCTGCAGCTTCATAATTAGCTAGAGGTGATATTATCATATTAGTCAATGGAAATCTTTTTTGGAGTGTGATCAACAAATTAATATATTCGTTTGAGTATATTCAATCAATCCCGGGATTGAAATACTTAATCCCGGGTTTGAAAAAGTTCCGGGATCCCGGGATTGGAATCCCTAGTCATAATCCATCTTTGGGAAATTTAAAAACTACATGAAGTGTTCTACCGCTTTACAATTGGAATTAAAGCAAGCCGCGACAAAAGACATCTCGTCCAAATATTAATTCACGCAATTAGTGTTGTCAAGTGAGTAATTATAAATGAGTAATAGAATTAATCCTTACTATTCAAACTGGATCAATGTATGTGTATATCCTTACTATTAAAACTCAATTAATGTGTGTGTATATATTTTGTGTATATATATATATACAGGGTGTTTCAGCGATTGTATCACGAAAAGAATTTGAAATTACTAGGTAAATATTTTACTAATCATCTTCCCCTTTTACGATGTTGTTTAACACCCTCTGACATTTGTGTGACAACAAAATGGACAAGCTAGATGACAAACAAAAGAAGATCAAGATGGTGGAATTCTACCATAAAAATCAGTCCTATTCAAGATTACCCCACACTTCAAAGGTTTACCCGCCCAAAATGACTAAATCGGAAATGAGTTATCCCATATTAATGATGTTTTGAAATAATTTACTTTTATTCCAACGGTTTGCTTCATTGTTTTTCATAAATGTCAAAGGATTTCCTTTCAAAGGCAACCAAAATAACTAAATTATCTCGATCACAAATGAAATGAAAGCAATTTATTTTTGTGTGTAATCAATGAAACACCCTGTATATATATACGTATATATATATATATATATATATCTGTAATGAATTGATTGTAGAAACTTCCAGGCACAGAAAGCTGATTTTTGGCATGTGGGGATCTTTTGGCTATGGCTCCACTAAGTTCTGAGCTCAGACGAGAATGTTGACTCATCATGGAATTATGACGTCACTGTCACATTTTTAAAAGTTAAGCAATACAGTTATTCAAGCATAACTCAGCCATTATAGGAAATAAAAGGCTGAAATTTTGAAAGATTATGTATATTAATAGATCTCACATATGGCACAACTATTATCAAAAAATGATGACTCATCACTCTGTTATGACTTCATCATTATGCATCAAAATTTTATCTCCCTTATAATTAATCAATGTGACCCCAGGCGACCGAAGGGATCCTCTGGCGGTCACAGTGTCCGCCAGCCACGCAGCGTAAGCAAGCGAACGCGCTTGTAGTTGATAATAACAGTATTAATTTAGCGGTTTGGATTGAAGTTACTAACCATTCTCTCATCGCAATTTCTGATTTATACAATTCCAGAATAATCGTTATATCTGCCTTGTACGAGGGTCACTCGATATGTTTTGAGCCTGGAGTAGTTGCTTCCATTTGATTGTGTTGAAAATTCCTAGGATTAGTAATCTACCTATTATTACATGTATATTTGGCTTTGAGTTAGATTGGACAAGTTTCTAAAATATTATGCCACATATAATGGAGTGTCCTTGTGGACTCCGACACATTTGCAAGCCATTTCCTATGTAATTTTATTTATTCTCTTTATGGAAAAATGATTGTTGGGAACAAACTTTTGATAATTCAATATTATCAATGATGCGATATATTCACAATCAAAGTCAAAGTCAAAGATAATAATAGGTAGGTAAATAATCCTAGAAATTTTCAACAAAATCAAACGGATGCAACTACTTCAGGCTCAAAACATATTGAGTGACCCTCGTATCATCGCCCAAAGTTATTATTTCCATTTCAAAGCAGTACAAAAACGATCGTTTCCGAATCGTATTTCAAGCAAACCAATTAAGGAAGAAATGAACGAATTATATATGTTACAACGGTATTCAATAGGAGTATTAGCTCCTACATTATCTCTAATTGAGGCTGAGCGTCGGTGACCATGTGTGACAAAGTGTGGTATACCAAGAGAATCTAGTCTGAGGAATTCTGACTCTTTGGAGCTTTCTTTATAGAAATTAATTGTTTTTGTTGTATTTAACCATGAAATGATATTTTCTTTGATACTCTCTGCCATTTCACTTGCTCGAGATATATTGTGCACTCCCAGTTGTGTAACATAAGATGAACTGGCGTAGTTTTCAAAAAAAATCTAGACAACATCCGAAGACAAAAATATATTATAAAATTTTCCATATTAATTAGGAGCGATTAGCATTTGAACGAGATGATGTATTGGACTTCATATTGGCTTTACAGCTCTCTAACCATTGATACATAGCTCATAATCTTTGAATTAACTGCTACTGACCTCAAACTTCAGGGTGTAAAACAAACTGATTGAGGTCCAGCAGGAGCGGGAATGGGTGATTTCTCTATGATGCTCTGTAGAGCAGCCATCCTCAGACCATTGTATCTTCAAAGTTCGTGCAGATTCATAGTGGGATTTTTCCGTTTTGGGGCTTAAAATTGCAAAAATGCATACTTCTGATAAACAAATAAAAGACACCCGAATCCCCTGATTACTATAGTTTTCAGATCCCGAAAATATCTAGGTCTTACTCTGTTAGCATAGACTATCCGACTTCTTCCGTCTTCATTGATTAGTTTGAGGTTGACATCGTATAATATTTTCACCACCTTCAATTTCCCTTCCCAACGAGGGTCTAATTTACCACTGTGAGGAATACTGAGCTAATTTTCATCTCCTACCCCAAATCCTATCCTTCTCGATGCCTTAGCATCTTTTCTGTTCCTCCGCAGCCGTTGTAAGATGTGTACGATCAATCTGTTCACCGTTCTCAAGTTTTTCCTTTAATTGCTTCTCATATCCTATTGGATCATAACCTATCTATTTTTCAATTCCGAATGAGGGTCCTGGTTTCTTCCATACATCAACATGTATGGAGTTGTTTGTATTGAAGAATGATGTGAAGTGTTATACGAGTACAGCATTAAAGGAAGAAAATCTTCCCATTGTTCTTCTCTCGCAACAAAGAACACAACATGTCCAACGATATTCTATTAGACCTTCGACCAACCCATCTCCTTGAGGTTGATAAGGCGTTGTATGAGTCATTTTAATTCCGAAAAAATCACATAAATTTAAAATACTAAGCTCTCAAATTGCCTCCCCTGGTCACTGTGCAAAAATTTCGGAACTCCTAAATGACAGAACAGAGATTTTAAAATCTCAACATTACGATACGCCTTCTGATCTGGTATAGGAAATGCTTCCAACCACTTGGTAAAATAGTCTTGTATGACTAAAAGACACTAATTTCCTTTGGAATTAATTGAAACCTCCATTACATCCATTGCAATCCTTTCCCATGCTTTTCCAATAGGAGTACTAATCAAGGGTGCCCTAAGAGGCAAAGCTTGTTTAACCTTCATGCAGTTATCACAAAATCTACAGTAATCTCTGGTATCATCTGCCATTCCAATCCAATACACTACATTCTTAAGTCTTTCCAAGGTCTTCCTCCATCCTTGATGGCCTGCACCGGGTGAATCATGATTTTGGTGTAAAAACGATTCCTTCATTTCATCAGGCCCCACTATCACTCTGCGAGCAACCCCGAATCTATAAGCTTCATATTCTCGACACAAAATCCCATCCACTATCATCAGTTGCTTCCAAATTGATTGAGACATGGAATATAACATTCTTCACAACCACTAGGTACCGGTTCTGATGTGATTAGTGAAACTGATCCAGGGAAGGTTCTGAGGAATTTATCATGTACCTGACATGTATCTTGGCCTTCCTTCCAGTTATCCTTGAAGTCAACTTGATTGTTCATCAAATTCGAACGATTCACAACCACCTTCTTAGGGTCGAAAGGTTAAATAAATCCAAGGGGTGGACATTCAATCAATTCTTTTCCAAAATATAACCTTATTTTGTGAGCTGAAAGAAAATCTATTCCCAAAATAAGAGGAGACTAAACTCGAAACCACAGTGAATTCATGATTTGTCTGAGTTCTGCCTATTATTGTTGGTAATAAAACTTTCCCCATCACCTCTAAATTGTTACCAATTGCTGAAACTAATTGTTTGAAGTAATTGCTATAAATTTCATAACATCCCTTTCTTACCAGATCAGCTACAATTAAGGAAACTGGCGAACCCGAGTCTAATAATGCCCTCAGCTGGAGTTTAAAGGACACATTCTGCGAATATGGCCGGTCTTTCCACATAGATAGCAAACCGTCCGACGATTCCTTTGTAAGTGTGGGACATTAACGACGATGTGTCCTAGAGCTTGGCAATTGTAACATCTAATCCTATCGCCTCCCCCGAAGTTCCTTCTGCCAACAACCATTATTGGTGTTTTTTCCTCTGCTAAACCAGCCAACACACGATCTAATTTCGCTTCCAGTTCGTCTAATTTAGTATCCTTAGCCATTTCCTCACTTGTTTCATCTGCAATCGGTGCAACCGAATATTCTGGTTGACAGAGCATTAGTACCGTTTGTTTCAAAAGTATTGGCACTAAATTTAAATACTTGGATTTTGTAAGTGAGATTCATTAACGCACGATTTTTGATTTTATTATTATAATAAGGTTATGTAAATGTTAGATCCAGAATTTATGTAATTTATTTTCTCCCCTTTCGATTTTATGCACATTTTGATGCGTTTAGGCATATAAAATACGATTTTTAAAATAAAAACATGGGTGAAAGTCACTCGTGAAGGATAACTATTTCCAATTCTGTCAAGTCAGTGAATTCTTGAGTAGACAGTCTCTGATTGAGTACCCCCCCAGTTGTTTTCTTTAGGGTTTAAGTCCGGTGAGTAAGCTGGCCATTCCAATAACTTCAGATGTTGACTCTCTTTCCATGATTTACTGAACTTCAATTTATGAATCAGAGAATTGTCCTCCTACATTGCCATCCATCTGGATAGTACACATCTGCAATCTCAATTAAACACTCATTCAGGGTATTTCTAGCTGAAATACCGCACCATATCATATGTGTAGCTTTGATTCGTAACTTTTCATTCTAAAACGGGATTTTCTTTTGCTTTCGTTCACATCCCCACGCTACCTCGATTTAGCAGGACGAAACTTTAATCAGTGAAATAGACGCTTTTCCAGTTGTCCTTGATATGACTTTTTACCTTTGAACTCTTCCCACTCCTGTTTCATGTGTAACAAATGGTCCCATGATGGGGGATTTATAGTTAACCCCGAAACTTTGATTAGCTCGATAGACGTGGAAGTAGAGGGAGCATTTGAAAACTTAGAAGCAAAATTGGTGTGAAGAGAGCGTATATACATCTTTGGGAAACAGTTTAGAGTTCTTATGATTGATTTTTTGTGCGAAAAACCAGTAACTCTTGGGCGTTCGCTGAATTTGTTCTAAGCTATTTTTATCTCGAATTAGTGATTTTATTCGAAAAAGTCCTCATTGGCCTTCCAGTTCTTCGCGAAATATTTCCTGCTGAAGAGTCCCTGCATCAACTAACATTTTTATCGTCCTTTGATCAAATGGAGTCATTCTAGAAGCTAATACGTTTAAAGAAGGCATTCATAAACAAGAAATATGAAACAAATCTGCTTTGATGAACTTGATTTTGAAATTGTGATTTTCCAATAGCGAGGAGTTTTCAAAAGACATTTCATAAAATGCAATTATAAAGACGGCTTTCTGAAGAGTCAAATTTTTTTGTGGACATAATATGCAACAAGATTGAGTATATGATACATGAAAAACTGCATTGTACTACTCAATTTGCAGATGCATTTTTGAATTTGTAAAAAGTGCCAATACTTTTGAAACAAACTGTAACTTTACTCTCTTCAATGCCTCTGTAGTATTGTTAACCTCTGGAGAGACACGAATACTCTTGGCAATTAGCTTTGGGAGACCACTGTGAAAACAATGCAAAAGCAATTGTTTTCGAGCATTTCTGTCTATATCAGGAATTGCCTTGGCTAGGCGTTGCTTTAGCACGTGTAAAAATTCTTGAGGCGATTCACCATGAAGAATTTTCCTCGAATCAAATTCATCCAGTGCAATAAAACGAGTTTCTGGAGGTTGAAAAGAATTCATTAGTGTTCCTTTCAGTGCTTGATATTCTTTCCTCGTTTCTTCTTCCGACTCTAAGTATACTGCGTGAGCTTCTTTCTCCAAGAGCGCTGGCAATTGAAGAGCCTTTTCCTTCCACCCATTAGCTGCTGCACACATTCCATAGCGTTCCAACCATTCCTCAAAGTCACCACTGTCAAATACACGGATAATACTAACAAAACGATCCGCCATTCAACTACTCTCTGCTACCAATTGTAAGATACTAATAATCAATCTTTAATAATCTCTATACCAGTGGTTCTCAACCGGGGTGCCGCGGCACCCTGGAGTGCCATTTGCTTCCTCTAGGGGTGCCGCAGGCCTTACCACACTTACATACTGCTTTATTTTATTTTCTATTGATACCATTGTCAATGTTGAATTTGATGATTGTCCTCTGACAATCCTCTGGAATAATGGAATAATGGCATTCTGAGTGCCTAAGGGGACGCTAGTATGTTTTTGGATGGAAAAATCAATTTGATCACATATAGTAGCCTTAATATCATAAATCACCTATCCAGTTTTGGATTGCAAACCATTTAATTAATGAGTCACTTGCTTGAATTCAAAATACCGTGAATTGTTATAAACAAATATACTTAGCTCAATGAAATTCAAACAGGATTCATACTACAAATACATCATTAGTGTCATAAAAATAAAAACTTCATCCAACGTTTATACCAATCCAGTTAATATATATAGGATTAAAGAATATTAGAAATATTTGAAATTTCCGAATATATCTCAAATTGAATCTGTGACCAACTATATCATATTACAAAAGACGATTAATGTTCATACAGTCTGCCACACTATTATTTGCACCCATTAAGTAAAGCATAACTACAAGTAAAAGGAGGGAATCTAGATTTAATTGAACTATGTTGACACCCTCAGTGTAACTATGCATTGGAGATATAATTTATTCAATAATTAATTTTCTTCCCTTCGGAAGCTATTACCAAACCGCATCGCTTCCTCATAGAGCTAGTGAAGTTGCGGAGAAAAAGGGCTCAAAAGTTTCCCACTCCTCTCTTTGATCATTGTTTCCACATCGCGTATGCTTCTTGGGGCATTAACTTGTATTCTATGCTTGAGTACGGCCCATAAGTTTTCGATTGGGTTTAAATCAAGACTGTTTGAAGACCAATCGATAGTGCGGATGCCACGGAAATCTTTGTAGGCTGTGGACAATCTAGATTTGTGAATACTTGAATTATCTTCTTGTTTCCAGCCATGTTTCCAGCCATCTGGGTATAAAGTGCTGGCATTTTCGATTAGAACTTCATTAAGAACATTACAATATGCTTGTAAATTAAATTTTTCTCTGAAAATGTGGACAGGTGTAGCCCCACGAGCTTGAGATACCACCCCAAATGTGGAGTTTGGGTGTATGCTTTAAGAGGTTTCGAACTGGCCTCTGAGATCCTTTAGTCCAGATGTGCAAATTGCCCACATTAAGCCAAATTGAGCATTCGTCGGTAAAAAACACCTTCTGCCAATGTATTAATCGATGTTTTTTAGCCCAAGCAACTCTCGTTTTCTCATGAGTAGGTGTGATATTAGGTCCTCTGACTGGAGCTTTTTTTGAATATCCCATTTTAATAAGGGTTCGCCTGACGGTTTCATGGGACACATTCAGACCTCTTGAAGAGTTTAAATTGTTAGCCATTGATCTTAATGAGACTCGGGGATTGTTTTTAACAACTAGAGATAAAGAGATCTTATCGTTTCTTGCTATTTTACACTTGACCAGCTCATTTTCTATGTTCCATATTTTCCCCCTTAGCGAGCCTAGATTTTGTATACAAGACAGTCTTCTGAGAGACATCACACCTTTTTGTATAGCTTCAATTGAAAGTGCAGTGTTTGAAATAAGTTCAGCTACTCTCTTTCTACGCTCTCTCTGCATTTTACACTGGTTTTATGGGAATAGAATAAAATTTCAGATAAAAATCTAACTTGATGGAAGAAAAAAACTAAAAATAAAGCTGAAATATGGGTCAGACCCTTAAATTTTTAAAAAGAAGGGAAACCAGGCCAATTATTGAATAAATTAGTTTTAATTTATTGCCATAAATGATTGTCTAATCAATTGTAATACACTAAATTACTCATAAACCCAAATTATGGCTTGGTAATATTACTCTATATAGTGCAAATAATTACGTGACAGACTGTATTAATAGATATATGTAACAAATTGATTGAAGAAACTGCTAGGCACAGAAAGCTCATTATTGGCATGTGGGAGTCTTTTTGCTATGGCGCCACTAAGTTCTGACCGCAGGCGAAAATGTCAACTCATCTTGGAATTATCACGTCATCACTTTTTATCATCAGAAATTTCAATTTTTCGACTATAACTGGTGATAAAAGGCTGAAATTTTATCACAATTATAAACCAATATTTTAGTAGTTGAATAATTTAACTTTAGCATTATTATACTGTTGATATGTTATTTTTTGTTCCTTCCGTTTTAGGTCCTCTACAACATATGATGCTGAGCTATTACGACTTGTTGAAGCAATTGAAGGAGAACCAGGTCTTAAAGAGCTGCTTTACACCCAATTAGAAAATTCGGATCTTTCTGGACAAACTTTGTCTATTTTGAGGACAGTAGTTTTAATGAACCGCAAAAGTATTTCTATTTCACCAATACGATCGTATACGAATATGTATTCTTCGTTGGCGACTGAGTTCATGCAATCTCCAGCTACAATAGTATATCTGGACGGTCTGGCTCCATTTTCTCTAGGAGCGCCTGAAGGTACATCTAAAATAAATCTACTATTTAGTGTAACATAAAAACTATTTCGAGATTAATGAATGAATATTTAAAATAGCACAGTCTCTATTGTTTTACATCCTGATATCGCCCCAAAATAGAGTTTATTGACTAATTTATTTCTGGCGTGGTGATTTCAGAAATGTTAGTTCCTATTTTTCTGTCACGTCTTCGAGCCCAAATTTTGATATCATGGAAAGCATTTTGGAAGACTATTTGGAGAATAGGTACAACCTGTCACGTAATTACAAGTACAGTGTGTTCGGAAATTATTGAGACTAGACTTTAACTTAATGAAGTATCAAACCTGTACTTGGAAAGAGTATTATAATTTCAGTATAACTTCATGTATGTATTTTCTTACTATATTTACATTGTTTTGAGTTACACTATCATACCATGTGATTACCCAGCATCTTTTCTAGAATGCAAACTCATTCTTTGTCTCAGTTTTCGTCAAAATTCCAACCACAGTTTGCTATGGTATAGCAATGTTTTCTTCTATACCGCTTAATTTAGTTATAGAAATATCTAAGCATGTATATATCTTGTAGTTGTGCAATTCTTGCGTATTTGTTCAAGGGGTTCGGAAAGATATAGGCTCTGAAAGTCAGAATTAGGGGTGTGCCAGTGATTACCCTACAATAATCAAATTTCTCGAGAAAAAAATTGAATTTTAGAAAATATAATTGTATTTGTAGTCAATCCCCACAAATAGCACTAATTATTAGTTATTCCATTACGTTAAACAAGTTAAGTTCAAAATTGTGAATTTAATGGGCTAAATTCCACTTTTTACATTGTTATTCTCTGCGGGCCTCAATCACACTCCTAATTCTGACTTTCAGAACCTATATCTTGCTGAATACTTTAAACAAATCCTTAAGAATTGCACAACTACAAGATATATACATGCTTAGATATTTCTATAACTAAATTAAGCGGTATAAGGAAAACATTGCTATACCATAGCAAACTGTGGTTGGAATTTTGACGAAAACTGAGACAAAAAATGAGTTTGCATTCTAAAAAAGATGCTGGGTAATCACATGGTATGATAGTGTAACTCAAAACAATGTAAATATCGTAAGAAAATACATACATGAAGTTATACTGAAATTATAATACTCTTTCCAAGTACAGGTTTGATACTTCATTAAGTTAAAGTCTAGTCTCAATAATTTCCAAACACACTGTATTTATAATTTTATTTTTTAATTTTATAAACAACCATACTTTTGGACGTGCATGTTTTCTGAGAAAATTTCAATTTCAAATCCTATTATAATGTTATTATTGAGTTAATTGCTCTCTTTTAAAATTATGTATTTTCTGCATTTGCTAACATTTGTCACATGTCACAAGTTATCGCGGATATCTAGGACTAGGAGAGTAATCGAATTAAAGGTTATAACGTGAGAATTCAATTTTAAAGTTAACTTAAACATATCCCTAACAAAGTAAACGTCCTTCACTGGCTAAATATATTACTACAAGCACGCTTCGCTTGCTTGTGCTGCGATGCTGGCGGACACTTTGTGTCCGCCGGAGGCGCCCTTTAGCACCTAGACTCACATCAATTAATTATATGATAGATAACAACTCTAAATACATCTGTCTTACTGCTATAATCGATTTCACTGGAAAAATCACAAAATTTTGATATGTAATGGTAACGACATAACATAATGAAAAGTCATCATTTTTTGATGATTGTTGTAGCATAAGTTATATACATACAAGCGCGCTTCGCTTGCTTGCGCTGCGCGGCTGGCGGACACTGTGCCTGCCTGGGGTCACATTGGTTAATTATAAGGGAGATAGCATCTCTAAATATGTTTATCATAGTGTTAAAATCGATATCATTCGAAAAATAACCAAATTTCAATTTTAGCCAATTTTGAAATTTTTGATGCGTAATGATGACATCATGACAGAGTGATGAGTCATCATTTTTTGATGATAGTTGCATCATATGTGAGATATATTAATATACACATTCTATTAACATTTCTGTCAAACACAAAGTGTCCGCCAGAGGCGTCCTTTGGCGCCTACGCTCACATTGATTAATTAAAAGTAGATAACATCTTTAAATACTATTACATCTATAATCGATGTTATTCGAAAAAGAAAAAATGTCGGTCCACAGACCGATAGTGCAGCTCCAGGAAGTGACTCGAAGGAACATGTAATATAAATATCGGATTACATCGTGAATTACTAATCTTACGGCATTCTAAGTGAAATTTGGAATCTACATATATTAAAATACCCTATATTTGCCATTCAGAGCTAGCTTAAGCTCAAAATATGTTTATTTTAAAAAGGTGTGAAAATATGTATATATACATATGTTGGAAACTCATAAAATACTTAGATAACCACTTTCAATGTGTTAAAATCGGAATCTACACATTAAAATATCCTATATTAGCCAAAAAAAATGTCGGTCCACAGACCGATAGTGCAGCTCCAGGAAGTGACTCGAAGGAACATGTAATATAAATATCGGATTACATCTTGAATTACTAATCTTACGGCATTCTAAGTAAATTTGGAATCTACATATATTAAAATACTCTATATTTGCCATTCAGAACTCGCTTTTAGCTCAAAATAAGATATTTTTCGAAAGGTGTGAAAATATGTATATATACATATGTTATAAACTCATAAAATATTCATATTATTACTTTCAAAGTGTTAAAATCGAAATCCTACGTGCGAAATTTGGTTAAATTCGGGCTGTTAGATTTCGCAGTAGCGCGCGTACGGACATACATACATACATACAGGGCCGTAGCAAGCTCATGAAAAGTGGTAAGGCCATTCTTGGTGAATCAGACCGATCGTAGCGAGCAACCATATGGGGTCTTGCGGGCTTGCCCGCCACAAATATTTTGAACCTTATAGGCTCAAATATCGATATCAGCAGTTCTCATCAAGCAGCAATAGTTCATTTTTGTAAATATTAGTGACAAATGTTTACAGTTGCAATGTAACAAATATCAAGTAACTAATTTAGCAAGGAAACTATAATATAAATGGGAGCAGACTATTAGGTATTTAGGTTCACTTATTGAATACAAAATCATTAAGATGTAAGGGCCGTAATAGTGGTACGGCCATGACCGTACCAGCCGTACCGGTTGCTGCGGCCTTGCATACATACATACATACATACATACATACATACATACATACATACATACATACATACATACATACATACATACATACATACATACATACATACATACATACATACATACATACATACATACATACATACACATGGCCGGCGCCATGTTTTATCGGCAGTGGGTGTCCTAAGAAGGATTTCCCTGAAAGTGGGTGTGCATTTATAGAGGGATACATATTGTATAATTTTATAAAACAGGACGCAGTGGGTGTCTGGACACCCAGGACACCCCGGTGGCGCGGGCCCTGATACATACGGACGGATGAGATACTCCATCCATGCGATAAGGGCATCTCCCTATAGGAGCTGCACTATAAAAGATGTCCATTTTTTACTTTTTAATGCGTAATGATGACGTCATAATAGAATGATGAGTATCATTTGTTGATACTGGTTGTATCATATGTGAAGAATATTAATATACAGTCTATTAAAATTTCAATGTGAAAAAATCTGATAATTTTGATAGTGTGAAATGAATAAGTATCTTTTAATGAAGATTGTGAAAAATGGTGCGCCATAGAAAAAATCTGCAACTGCACAAGGTGTTAAAATGATCTTATGTACTTTTGCATAAAAAATAAAAAGTTGCATTCATGGATTGTGAGCTATAGCTTTTCTGGACTTAAAAGGTGTCTCAATGTCTCGCGAAGTGTTGGATCCAAAATCGTATATTGACTTCGTCTGCCCATAGAAAGTCTTTTTGTCCAAATTTCATTAATCTCGCACTTATGGTATTCCCGAAAAACCGTTGTGGAGAAAAAATAATAATATATGGAGGCACTCATTTCAGAAGTTGGCCACTATAGATTTTATAGTCTGCAAACTAAAAAGGTGACAATGCCGTCATGATTCCATGATGAATCGACATTTTCGTCTGAGGTCAGAACATCAAACATATATACGTAGTATATATGTTCTGACCTCAGACGAAAATGTCGATTCATCATGGAATTATGACATCATTGTCACCTTTATATATTTGAAATTTCATTTTTCAACTATAACTCAGCCATTTTAGGTGATAGAAGAGAATGTGTACTATATTAATATTCACATGTGATATAACTACGAGGAGTGCCCGATAAGTTTTTAGCCTTGAACATATATTAAGTCATTATTAACGAACCATACATTTTTCTTATAACTCGATACTTTACTAACTGGCTCTGTAAATCCTAGCTCTCTACTATATATTTTTCTGAAGTTTGCTACATTTTGTATGATGGCTCAGGCAAATATTACTGAAAATATTATCCTCACAAAAGAGCAAATTCGGGCAATTATTCTTTTTCAATTTAAAATGGATAAAACAATTGATGATTGTTACCAACAGTTAATACAAGCTTTCGGTAACGATGTTACATCTCTTGCTACTGTAAAAAACTGGTACAGAGAGTTTAGAAGAGGAAATTTTGACCTTACTGACAAACCTAGACCAGGGTCGCCGTTGACTGCTTCGACCCCAGAGAACATCAGCGCAATTGAGAAGTTGGTACTTAATGATAAGCACATAACCTATAGACAGATTCAGTACGAGTTGGGTATCAGTAATGATGTGATCCAATTCATCCTACACGAAATTCTACACTTAACAAAAGTCTGTGCAAGGTGGATTCCAAGGTGGATTCCATTTGCTCAAACCTGAGCA
This sequence comes from Aphrocallistes beatrix, assembly GCA_963281255.1. Lineage (NCBI taxonomy): Eukaryota > Metazoa > Porifera > Hexactinellida > Sceptrulophora > Aphrocallistidae > Aphrocallistes > Aphrocallistes beatrix. Next base: position 1,435,259 of record OY725496.1, read on the forward strand.
GAAAGTAGCCCGAATTGATTGGTGCAAGAAAATGAAGTCAAAATTCAAAAAAGGCACTTCTCCTCTGGTTTCCAAAGTGATTACGGGTGATGAAACATGGATTTATCATTATGACCCATAATCCAAAGAGCAGAGCCGTCAGTGGACTCCAATAGGTGAACCTCCCCCTCAAAAAGTTAGGAAAAGTCAGTATTCTAAGAAGCAAATGTATGCAATATTCTTTGATCCTAAAGGTATTCGTGCAGTAGTTGCACTAGAGAGTGGAAAAACAGTCTCTTCAGAATGGTACACCACTAGTTGCCTCCCAGAACTCATTCAAAATGTTCATAAAATGCGACCAGAAGATGGGACAAGGGGTTTACTGCTGCATCATGATAATGCAAGTTCACATAAGGCCCTGAAAACAAGGAAATTTATTGAAGAAACTGGCTTCGAGGAGTTATCTCACCCACCCTACAGCCCAGATTTAGCTCCATGTGACTTCTGGCTCTTTCCTCGTATTAAGAAGAAGTTGAAGGGGAGGGTTTTCAGCAGCAATGATGAAGTGCGGTCAGCATTATCAGAGGCTTTGGAGGACATCCGAGAAAATGAGTTCGCCGAAGCTTTTGATAGTTGGTTTTGCAGAATGGACAAGTGTATTAAAGCTGGAGGAGAGTATTTTGAACAATTATAATAATGCATTCTATTATAATGCTGTTTTCGAATCAAGGCTAAAAACTTATCGGGCACCCCTCGTATCATCAAAATATGATAACACATCACTCTTCAATTAATGGGAACCTTGAACTTTCTTTTTATATGCTATTTTAGGATAATACGCTATCAAAACTTGATACTGTTATCCTTAAATCTTCTCTAAAGACTAAACGTATGTGGTTTATCAATTAAAAACGTTTTCTCACAAAAATAATTTGTTGGAAATGAGTGCAGAAGCAATCTTGCATGAGGTTTAGTCATACTATTTTGAATTTAGGTTACGAAAATGAACTTATGATAATTAGAATGAAAAGAACAGCTCTATGGGCTATTCGAAATTATTGATTAACACTGGATACCTTATTTATCCCATAATTGGTGTTCAGACATTGACTACATATTTACTATGTAATACATATTATTTAGTGTGATACAAAAACAATATATATTTATATCAAGCGCGCTTCCCTTGATTGCGCTGCGCGGCTGGCGGACACAAAGTGTCCGCCATTTTTTGATGATAGTGGTATCATATGTGAGATATATTAATATACACATTCTATTAAAATTACAGCCTTCTATCACTTAAAACGGCTGAGTTATGGTCGAAAAACTGAAATTTCTAATTATAAAAAAGGTGACAATGACGTCATAATTCCATGATGAGTCGACATTTTCTTCTGAGCTCAGAACTTAGTGGAGCCATAGCCAAAAGACTCCCACATACCAAAAATCAGCTTTCTCTGCCTGGCATTTTCTTCAATCAATTCGTTACAGATATATATATATATATATATTAGGGTGCTCTAAAAATTTCGAAAGTTTGAATCTTTAGATGCACACTCTTCAAATAGTTTACTTTGATCACCAAGTATTCACCATAAAATCTTCATGCAATTTGGGGATGGTTTAGTGGTCGCGCAAAGTAGCCTCCCCCTCGTGCTAATTTATAATGGTATATGTCCAGGTTGTGGCCAAAAGTTGTAAAAGGCGTACTTCTGATGTTTAAATAAACTAGTAACTTTATTTTTGTGATATTTGGGGGCGGTTTTATATAAGCTAATAATACATTTTAATAATCTAAAATCTACCAGTTCCGAGATATTGGCGAAAACAGTCGGAACCAGCCTTAATAATTGAAATTATTAATGATCTCAACTGTTTTCGCTAATATCTCCGAACCGGTAGCTTTTAGGTCTTTAAAATGTATTATTAGCTGATATAAAATCGCCCCCTAATATCACAAAAATAAAGTTACTAGTTTATTTAAACATCAGAAATACGCCTTTTACAACTTTTGGCCCCAACCCGGGCATATCCCATTATAAATTAGCACGAGGGAGAAGCTACTTTGCGCGACCACTAAACCATCCCCAAATTGCATGAAAATTTTATGGTGAATACTTGGTAATCAAAGTAAACTATTTGAAGAGTGTGCATCTAAAGATTCAAACTTTCGAATTTTTTGGAGCATCCTAATATATATATATATATATACGTACACAAACAAACAAACAAACAAACATTAATCGAGTTTTAAAAGTAAGGATTTGCATGTCATCCTTTTGATTTTGATTTTTGATGAATGAATACTAAGTTCATCCTTACTATTAAAACTCGATTAATGTATACACTACCCGGACAAAAGTATTCGACCACCACGAAAACTACTATACAAATAGTATTAAATTAGATCTTTTAAAAAAGGAACATGTGCTTAAACAGTAGAAAATACTCTACTTTTTAGTTCAAATTCGTAATCTACACATTCTAATTACTCATAATTGAGAGTTTCAACTCAATTACTTATTCTTATGTTGAAAATTATCAACCATGCCCCTTTGTGTCACTAAACGCAATTATATATAATGGCTATGACTTGGGACAAGTAGCATCACGTAGCAATTGATGATATTTATTAACTTGGGAGTTAGTAATTAACCTGAGGCTATCAATTATGAGTAATTAGAATGTGTAGTTTACGAATTTGAAATAAAAAATAGAGTATTCAATACAGTTTGAGAATATCCCTTTATGAATAGACTTACTTTAATACTATTTCTATGGCGGTTTCTGTGGTTGTCGAATACTTTTGTCCGGGTACTGTATACAGTAGACCCTCGATTATCCGAACAGTGTGTTCGAGTACCACTCATTTTATCAAATACTTTTTCAATCGAATTTGTGAAAATAATGTGTCCGGATAACTGAAATAATGTGTTCGGATAACTGAAATAATGTGTTCGGATAACTGAAATAATGTGTTCGGATAACTGAAATAATGTGTTCGGATAACTGAAATGATGTGTTCGGATAACTGAAATAATATGTTCAGATACTGAAATAATGTGTTCGGATAACTGAAATGATGTGTTCGGATAACTGAAATAATGTGTTCGGATAACTGAAATATGTGTTCGGATAACTGAAATATGTGTTCGGATAACTGAAATAATGTGTTCGGATAACTGAAATATGTGTTCGGATAACTGAAATAATGTGTTCGGATAACTGAAATGATGTGCGTAGCATTGTCAATTGTCTTTTAGCTATGGCTCCCCTAAGTTCTGTGTTCAGACGAAAATGTCGACTCATCATGGAATTATGGCGTCATTGTCACCTTTTTATAATTTGAAATTTCAGTTTTTCGACAATAACTCAGCCATCTTAAGTGATAGGAGGCTGAAACTTTAAGATAATGTGTGTATTAATATATCTCACATATGATACAACTCTTATCCAAATATGATGACTCATCACTCTATTATGACGTCATCAATATGCATCAAAAATTTTAAAAATTGACAAATTTGATGATTTTTCGTGCGATATCGATTATAACATTAGAGCAGACGTATTTAGAGATGCTATCTTCCATATAATTAATCAATGGTGACCACCGGCGCCCAAAGAGCGCCTCCGGCGGACACAAAGTGTCCGCCAGCCCCGCAGCGCCAGTAAGCGAAGCGCGCTTGTGTATATAAATATATACTGAACTAAACTAAAGAGCGAGGAATTACTGTATAGGTTTACCAATTATATAACATTTGCAAGGAAGCTACATCCTCTTCTGCCTAATTTGTATTCAGCAGGCCAGATATTCTAGGATCTCTCCAATGTACATCCCCACTCTATCCTCCACTCCCACTTTTAAATTTTACATGTTTGCCATACATGATTATACCTTTTTCTTACATTTTCAGTAGAAAGGCAATTATAATATAAAATGTGCGTGAATATCCTATAACTATTCTGATACATTTTTATGACTTCATTTAGGTACCTTTGAAAATGTGAAGTTAACATTTGCTGAAGAACATGGTGTTAGTATTGAATCTTTGTTTACATCCTCATGTATCAAAAGGAATGCTATTTCTTTAATTATGAGTACTGAAGAACGGATGAAACAGTATATGATAGTTGCTTTAGATAAAGGAAAATTTACAACACTTCATCTTGCTTCTCTTTTTAAATCTGATTCTTCTAATAAAAAGAAGGTTTCAATTAGTAGAATATGTAATGTTATTTCGTCTTTTCCTATTATTTCAATGTTCTCAAATCCATTTAATGACGAATTAGTTGCATTTTGTGGCGTGAGAGAATGTTCAATCTATTCAATCAATGATTTAGGCCAGATTGTGGGACATCCTTTACCTGTACATATCGGTAAGTATTTTCTTGTTTATACTGCATTAAACACGTGAAATTGAACCTTCCATACCAAAGTATTCGTAGGCCCCATTATTTCCAACAAGTTTACCCACCTACTAAGCTTTCAACTTAATAATACACTGCCCTACCAAAAGTATTCGTACACCTCAATATTTCCCATTAATATAGTACTAAAATGGCTATATTAAAGAATGATCATGCAGTTAAAATATAAGAGATATAGTATATTTGATTTCAGATTCGTATTCTACGCATTTGAAATACCTATTTTCGAAGTTTCAAATCAATTGCTAATTGCCAAGGTTAAAATTCCGGACCTGTGCCACCATGTACCACTTTTCTAGAGTCTCCACAACTGTAGCAGATGGTGATAGGTGACACAGGGTAGCACAGGATGATAAATTTCGGCATAGTTAAAACTTAATTGATTTGAAAACTCTAAAATAGGTAATTCAAATGCGTAGTATTACGAATCTGAAATCAAATATACTGTATCTCGTCTAGTTTAACTGCATGACAGTTCAGTAATAGACGCATTTGGTACTATTTTAATGGGAAATATTGAGGTGTACGAATACTTTTGGTAGGGTAGTGTAAGTAGGCAATGTTTCAATATTTTATAGTATATCATGTGGTACAAAGTCGCACGTGTTTAAAGATAAATGTGTGAAAATGGACGCATACTATTTTTGCTATGAGCAATGAGAAAATTATCACAAGTATATAATTTATTGCTTTGATGTATTATTACCTATAACAGTCTATTGGGATTATATTATAGTACAATCGTTACTATTGTAAGAGTGTCCTAAATAAAATATAGAAAAATGTGAAATTTTGTATTTTTTGTAGTTTGTTGATGATAGCAATTTCGCGTAAAATTCGAACTGAATCGTACACTTACAGTAGTATCATTTAACATCTACTACATACCAATTTTCACATCCCTACGATTGGCAGTTCTTCAATCAATTCGACCAAACAAACAAGCAAATATTAAAAAATCATAGCGTTCTGATATATACGATATTACTTGTAATTTTATTTTGAAAATGGAAACTCAAACTGAGAAGTACTCTTTTAGTAATCGCATAATGTATGTCAGTTTTCGACCTTTACCGAGAGATTCTGTTGCTCTTTCGCTCTTTCCATTTTGGAAATGAGTAATAATTTGTCGCCTCAATATACCGATTAAGATTTTACTTGTTCCTATTAAAATTTTATTAGTAAGTTATTTATATTTGAAAAAAACAATTTTAGCGAGAAAACATGATTATAACTTTATAACTTGGTAAAACGAAAGCAGTAATCCCAAAATGACTACTGTCTCAAAAGGTTGAGATATTTATATTTCAGTGAGTGGTCTTAAACATTTTTCAGCGACTCTATTAAAGATATGAAAATTTATCATTTATTAATTATAATTTGTAGAGAAAGAACTGGGAGAATTCTAAACTATTACCCCTTTGAAACATTAATCATGAAGTAAATATATTTTTTGATTGGAAATTATTAACATTTTATCTAAAATTATAATTCTACGTAGGTCAGACAGAAAGTTTTTACACTCAAGCACTTAAGCTTATCAGAATTAGCTATAATTTTCACAGTTTTATAAAATACTCCCCATCACAGTATATGCAAAGTTTCATCACCCAGAACCACTTTTTAAAGCACTCTTTCCACTGTTCTTGGAGATGTCTAAAATCGCCGAATTGTAGTCATCAACTTCTGCAAGTCCTGGGGTATGTATACATCGATATACCAACACCTCGTAACTGTCTTCTGTTCCAGTAAAGTGATGGTAGCAATATAACTACTCTAGGAGTCCGAATAAACGGGCCCCCCCCCCCCGCTTATTAATTTTTGAAAAAGTTTCCACCCCCCCCGCCTATTCCAACCCCCCCGTTTATAAAATTTTATACTAATTGAAACTTGAATTTTTACCAAACCATAGTTTCTGACTTGATGTTCTGAATCAGTTAGAATTCTCTACTATAATATTGTACTTTATTCTCATTTCGTAGACGTAAATATATGCTCGAATTTCTTTTTGTTGATTTTAATAATTAAATAATAATTTAATCTTATTAGCATGACCCCCCCCGCTTATTCTACCCCCCGCTTATTCCACCCCCCCCGCTTATTCCACCCCCCGCTTATTCCACCCCCCCGCTTATTAATTATTGAGAAATTTCCACCCCCCCCGTCTATTCCAACCCCCCCGTTTATTCGGACCCCTAGAGTTGTTATTGACACAAATGTAGCGACCATTTGCTTTCCAGTATTCCAAGCCCGCTTAACTTTTGGGGGTGGAACCTCATCAGGAAACAATCAAACTATAGAATGTTGCTTTGTTTCAGGATAATAACTATCATCACCCGTAACGATCTTACTTGCAGCTTTCAGCTCTCCAGATCTGAATTTGTGGAGCATAAACTTGCACCATTCCACCACTCTTGTGTATATTTGCTAATCAGAAAGCCCATGAGGGATCCAACGGGCTGATACTTTCTTGACACTAATCATGAAGAATGGTTTTAATCGCATTTCTTGCCAACTGAAGTTCCTCCATTATCCCATCATAGGTGATCCGCCGATCTAACTTGATGATTTTCTTCACTTTGGCGAGGTTATCGGGTATTACCGGACGTCCAATCGCTCTTCATCGGACAATGATGTTCTTCCTCTCCGAAACTCAGCAAACCAGTTGAAAACTGTTGCGTGGGATGGAGCATGATCTCCAAAAACAAAATAACTTGAGTGAGTGACTGTGAAGCACTCAAATCTCTAAAAAAATCGTAATAAATCATGGCTCTGAAATCATTCCGCTCCAACTCCATCAAAAAATAAAAATAATGCTGAATGTCAAGGTAAGGATGACGCTATATTTTGAAGTTTGCCATTTGAAATTCAACATTTTGTTACTGAACAAAGCAATTATGGTTTTACTGAAATTTCATAACAGTTGCTGAATAGGAAGTATGCTGTCTAAAAACTTTCGGTCTGACCCTCGTATCTCAATCGTCTTGTTCAACACTCATTCATTATATATTCATCGCTTAAACGAATTGTTTGAGGATTTGTAAGTGGCGAGTAATAATTATATATTACAATTTCCCCAAATGCGTTAAGGTAATGAATTGGGGAATATGTGATAACATATGCACATACTAAAATTTATAACTAGCCAATTGAAGGGATTAGGGTGCTGATACCTATATTTTGGGTTAAGTGTCTACAGCACCTACAAATTCACAAATGCTCGATCCCGCACTCCTCCAGGGCTTCGTGGCGATGACCTCGATAACCTAAATAAAGCTTATCAATAACATGTTTAGTTTGGGGTAATTTTTTGCGATGTTATGCCCCTACATTCTGATGGCTTTTTAAATCAGGGTTTTTTAACCGGGAGGAATTCCCTCTATGGGAAATTTCGAGGATAATTTGAAGAACATTTATTTCCCAAATTGGGCTAAACCTTATAACTCTACAGACTAAAATTGCATAGGTATTTACAAAAGGTGTCCAAAGTGGACAAGTAAATTGCTCAGTATCCAACACTATTAGTCTGCAACTTGCTCCGATTCTTACTTGTTTCACTTATCGTATCCCTCAAAACCTATTTTTATTACAGTAATTTATGAAGTAAATGTTGTCAGCTTCCAGAGGCTTTGCTCCTGGATCCCAATGGGGCATATAACGCCACCCGAATCCCAGATGGCTGCTAGGCCCTGCCATTAGAAAATTCTGACTATGGTTAGGAACCCCTGCATTAGATGATGCTGCAAAATTCTTAGCATATTCCGCATCAAAAAACAATTTAGTATTGAAGTTAGTGTATTAAGTGAGAAATTAAATATACTAACTCTCTAATGCAAATTCTAGTTCAAACCTTATCTGTCAGTCAGAAATATACTCACAAACTCAATGTAAGGGTATTCTACATTGTGTTCGAAAACTATTGAAAATGATAAAAAGACATCATGCTTTAAAATAGTGATTACCAGACCATTGCAAAGTTAATACTAAAGAATATGCATGTACTAGAAGCAAATCATAAGTTGAAACAAGATATCTTCAATAATTAGTGTTTATCCTTATCTCTCAAACACAACTTCATTCTTTGGCCTCTGAACTTCAAAAAAGATGTAAAAATTCTGGATCAACTGATTCAATTGATTTAAGTTTTGAGATTTTGCACCAATATTTTTCTCTTTCAAACAGCCTCACTATTTGCAAGATCTGGTCTATTTGGTGGCCAGTCGATCCGTATGGAGACAAAATCCGACTTCTACCCCTTGGCTGCCTTGCCAGTGCCTTGAAACATTATTATTATTCTCCTGTAAACTCCATATATTGCATTAGTTTCCCCCAAAAGACACTCGCAAAGATTGGAAATATATATATAGCTTGATCAAAATTTTTCGTTAGAATCTTTAGATTTCTGATTTCCATTTAGGAAAGTCCACCTCATAGATGAACGTTCGTCGGTTGCTTGAAAGGCAGCAGATGGATTGGTTACTTATTCTTTGTCCACACATTAACCCTTCTGGAATCAATCCAAACTAAGCACTCATCAGTGAAGAACGTTTTACTCCAGTCAAAGCCATCCATTCCTTCACACCAGACCATTCTTTTGACACATATAGGCCATTGAGTGCGGAGACTCGGACAGAGGTTTGCTGACGTAATCTTACCTCTTTCCTGGGGCATGAGAGTGCAGATGGGCGCATTCGCGCACGACCTGGGTAGAATTGAATGTAGTGAAGTCCTTCAGTTACTTTTTAAATGGCTGCAATTCTGCTTTTATCATCGAGCTTGATTTTGAATTGTCGCCCTGTTCCTTGCTTATGCAGAAATTTGTTCTTAATCTGAACAATGGACACGGAACACTGTCTACTTTGGAATATTCGTTCACCAACAGATATCAATTCCCTTACTAATTCCTGCATTATAGTAGGTATATTTTGATTTCTGTGTTTTTGTTATGTTGAACAATTTGATATTCGTCTTAACTTTTCAAATTATTGTTCGTAATCAGTGTAACATATTTACGTTTGAAATTAAATGTTTTTTTCGAATTCCTTTAAAAAAAATGATTTTATAATTATATTTATTGATTTTGTCAATGAATTATCAAGTATAGAAATTGTATCTATCTAGTAACATGAATTGTGAATTGTTGTATTTATAATATGTTTATATTACTGAATTTCATACAGTTTGAAGTCAGGTATGAATAGTCCCAATAATTTCAGAACACACAATGCATCCGCTTTCCTATTAGATCATCATCCAAGAAGTATGTAAACATACTTCCATTCTGTCTGAATTGCTTTTACAGGCTCTCTTTTTTCAAATATATGAATGATAATGTTTGATTTTTATTTCTGTAGCCATAATTGCCTTCTTCAATGTTATTTCCAACTAGATTTCTCAATCGTTTTTCTTGTTGGTTATGTTGAATAACCAATAATTTTTATACTATATACTAGTTTAATTATGATAAAATTACTTATGTACTTATTACTTTTCAAAGAATTATTGATCTCTATATAATTAAATTTATCATTTTTAAGGTATTGAGGCAACTAATTTTATTCTGAAGTCATTCTGGTTACCAATTTCACCTACTACACTATGCATAGTTACATCACAATTTATTAAGATTTTCGAATTGTCTCAAGATTGTTATTCTCCAATATTTTTCTTTGCACTTGACTCGGATACTATTGCAGATTCTACCTTTATTTCTTCTGCAAATTTACTATTTTTATTAATAATGACTAGTTCAGGTAAGATCATGACGTATGATTTAGATGTAAAAGGTACAATTATTATGTTATTTATTCTTCCTTCATTATAAAGCTTTAACTCCCTACTAGTTGTCCCGTATACCACCGACCTACTTATGCTCTGCGCACTCCTAAGGGATCAATGCGCCCCCAGTTTGGCAAACACTGTACTACGTACTGCATTAACATGGTATGGAGTTAGGTATTTCAACCTTCTGCATTTAGATAGAATATTTGTGGTATCTTCAAAATTATTAATTAAAAATAAATTCAAAGGTAGACATCAATCTCAAAAGTGAGTTCGCTGCCCGCAAAAAAATTCAAACAAGTCCAAAATGCCAGTGGAGCTCGTTAAAAGCATCCTTGATGATATATCAAAAGTCCAAGAAAGTCCACCTTTCGGAATCCAATTTTTGCAACCTATGCATGGCCGGCGCCATGTTTTATCGGCATTGGATGTCCTAAGAGGGATTTCTCTGAAATTGGGTGTCCATTTATGTAGGAATTAGGGTTGTAAAGGGTAGGAAACTTCCCGGGAATTTATAAGACCTGGAAATTTTCGGGAATTTTGGGAATTTTCGTTTTTCTTTAATAACGAAAAATATAAGATTTACTGTGCCGACTATAATATTGTATATTAGCCCAGTTCTAAAATGCATCATTTTGTTTTTTCTGTTTGTATTTGCAATAAACCTGTCCTTGCTATACCATTATACATTAAATTTGGCAAGTACAGGTTGGCTCATAAGTTCTGATACAAGCTTCATTAGGTATAAAATTTTTTATACTCAAACAATCTTAGTAATTATGGTCTTTAGAGATCGTAATTCGAATATTTTCAATGGTTTTAAAAGATTTTTCGAGTCTAAGACCTGGAACTGTGTTTTGTAGGGTGAATTTTATGGAGAAAAAATGTGTCCTGGCACGCAGCGAAAATCGAGAATCAAGGTCACTGCTTCTGTAAAAAATGTCTTCATAATCGATGTTCTATGACGATTTAGCACCAGATACCTTTTATTCACCATGGAATTATTTCATAAATCCATTGAATTCATTATCAGAAACGAGATAAAGTTATAATTTCACTAGATCAAATTAGTGCATTTAGCAAAATCACCCAAAATTGCACTTTTTTCCACATCACCAAAAATCTATCCAAATGGTTCTCAATATGTACTGATATAAACATCCTTTAATTCTACAAATTTAGAGTGTTCGAGGAAAATGTGAGAGCCAATTTTTCCTAGAATTTGAATACTCTAGAATGATCATTTGGAAAGCAGTGCCACAGTGGCTCAGAATGATTATTATCTTCAAATAGACATTTAGAAGACTCTTAGACAGGTGGAATGTATTATTTGCATATGGGTTATCAACCCTAAGGAGTCCATTGGTGCAATCAGATATTTTGTATGACTTCAATTTCTTAAATTATGACGTCACCATATTTTATAAAAATTCTTTGGCATTACTAAACAGACATTTAGAAGACTCTTAGACAGGTGGAATGTATTATTTGCATATGGGTTATCAACCCTAAGGAGTCCATTGGTGTGCCATCAGTATTATACTGCCTTGTTAGTAAGAACATTATATTTCTTTCTCGAAAAACGTTTGATAATATATTATAATATTTAAAAGTACTATATTATTATTTGACCCAAGGTAATGCATTGGCTAAACGAATTTGCATTTACTAGTAGTTTCCTCCTATTCATTTATAATTAACTAATCATCATTATTGAGCATTATTTCTATGAAAATGAACCTACAGTTTACAATCTTTACAGAAAATGTCTGGTTCACACATTATAATTGATTTTACAATTATATCTTGCTGGGACAATTCTTGGGACGAGTCCTTTGACTGTTTAGTTTCAAATTTCTTGAAACTATTTCTCCTAATTGCCAGTAGAACGGGATCGCTTTGAGTTATAAGCCTTACGAAGATGTCTCTTACGTTATCTTCGAAGGATGTTTTCCGCGCTAGTTTATCCCTGAATGAACGCACATATTTGTTTAGTGCTTCTATGCATTCCTCTGAGTAGAGCTTAAGCCCGTATCCATGATTGAAGCTAGAGATGAGTTCTGTTGAATGTACTAACCATTTGTGAAGGGAAGGGGTTATGCTAACCCAAGGGAAATTGACAATGTACATGTATGTCTCTTTACAAATGCTATCAAGCTTGCAAACATCCAATTTATGACTGCTGTTGTAAACACGGAGTATGGCGCCAAGGTTTGTGTGGATAGTCTTAACTTTTTCTTTGTCTTCTGGGTTAATCGTAGAGGTAACCCACTTTAGAAAATCGCGCTTGTTGTTAAAGCAATCTCTCGCAACATTTCCTGTCGAACTTGTTCCCCCATCACAGGAAGGTTTCTTGCAATAACAAAGAACGAATTCTATTCATTGCATTCTTCACTCGGGAGGAGGTTGGGGACCACTTTGTCACACCTGCGTCGAGATGATATATCAGGAGCATTAGCCATCTAAATACACATAGGTAACTATGCAAGGGTGAAATAGCGAGAATGTCCTTCCCAGATATCGGAGGATGTGTGAAGCCAAATCTTGAATTTGAATCCATTTTCAAAAAATCTTCAACATTGACATCATTGAAGATTTCAATTGCATCATGAATATGCCGATTGATTTGAAATCCATCACTTATTAGAGTTGTGTCTTTTAGTTGATTGTGATTTGCAGTACATAATTGACAGCTTGCTCCTCCAGCACTACTCAATGTTGCTGCCATTTTAGAATCAAATAGACTTCTAAATATCCTGACATTGACGTGCCCTCCTATAGTGTCAAATCCGGAATGTTCTATTTTAGAGGTTTCGTGATTGATCAGGGTTTTCATTATGAAATCGACATTTTCATGATTTTCTTTCAAAGACACCAATGTTATTGGTCTTGTTACGAATGGAGAATTTGGCGTATCATTTAACCATAATATCTGATTTTTGTTGTTCTTGATTGTGAGTATTCTAAAAGCAAAAAGGATAAAGCTTTTGGTTGAGAAGCCTATGTGGCTGTTAACTTGATTGTAAACCTTATGACTACCAGATCCGTCAAGGCCATCGGGTATTTCAATGTTTAAGGGAAAATGAGTTTCTTGTTTTGGTCCTATCTCCTCAATCAGTCTTTCGGTAGTAAATGATAGGATTTTCGAGTAGTTCATAGCGACGCCAATTGGGTAATTGTTGATGTTCTTCACTATTTCAATATCGTTTGACAATGCTAGTTGATGTCGATATAATGAGACCTTCCTATAAGTTGGGACAATGAATCCTTCTGGTTTACAAATGAGCCTTAATTGTATGTATTTCCTCTTCCCAATTTCAAGGATATCAATGAGGGCTGCTGCCTTATCGAAGACTAAAATGCAATTCGATGGTGCAAAGGCTCCTGTGGATATAATTTCCTTGCACACTTTAGTGGATTTTCGATCATATTCCCTTTGGGCAAGAATTTCGAGAGATAGTGTTGCTATTTTCTTTGCATCAACTGATTCTCTTTTAGCAATAAAATTAATGTGATCAATTAGAATTGATAGTCGCTTCGTGAGAGATTCAGTAGTTATATCAAGAATATGTTTTCGAGATGGTAATATATTCTCTTCAATAAACACTTCTTTCTCAGACGTAAAGTTTTTTGCTGAATTGTGGCTGAAAGAATCAGCAGAGATTGCCCCTTCTACATCATCGACAACTTCTTGGTGGTGAAAAAACACTTGACTATTCCAATTTTCAAGGCTCCCTGTCTTTCGAAAAACCTTTCGTTCCGAGATCAATCCTCTGAAACGGTATCTAAAGTGCTCAATTTCTGTTTGAGAAATCTGGAATAATTCCAGGAAATTCTTTGTAGCTTCATTTACGCTATCATTGTTACTTTTTAGGAGGTCATACGCTTCCAGGTTATTCATTGTTCGAAGATAGATATATTCGAATTGGATGTTTGATGAATTTATTATTTATTCGAATGTACTCCGCATCTTATTTATTTATGCTGATTCAAATTATTATACGCTCATTATTCGATTGAGTTAAATGCATACATGGCCTACTTAATATACGTCTATATATGTCACCGAGAAAGCCATAAAACGAAGAGGCCAGTTTTAACAAAGTCAAATTTCAATTAGACTGATAAATCAAAAACCGCTTCCGATAGATCTTTGAAATGTATTATTACCATATACAAACATTATATCAGTGTATCCAATTCCGCTGTCAAAGATTTGATATGTCATCATGTGATTGCGCAATAGGCTCTTTTTAGAGCGGAAAATGTTGTTGTTCTAGCTTATATTTCATATCGTTATCTGCATTTCCAATGCTTGATTTTTTGATAGAGCAACAATAGGAAGACCTCAAGCCACAAAATCTGAAAATTTTAGTTGGAATGTCTAAGCATTCCTCAGTTGCTATGAAAACAAAAAATTACACGTTTAAGCCAATAACTCGAAAAGTATATATCGTAGACACTAAGAAATTATACCATTTAATCCGTAAACTATTACTTCTTATATGAGAATAATACTATTCACATGTCTATTTTCAATATGTTCGGAGTTATATAGGATTTTGTCGCATCTCATTACTTCTCTATAGATCGTGATAAAATCCTATATAACTCAGAACTTATTGAAAATAGACATGTGAATAGTATTATTCTCATATAAGAAGTAATAGTTTACGGATTAAATGGTATAATTTCTTAGTGTCTACGATCTATACTTTTCGAGTTATTGGCTTAAACGTGTAATTTTTTGTTTCCATAGCAACTGAGGAATGCATAGACATTCCAACTAAAATTTACAGATTTTTTGGTTTGAGGTCTTCCTATTGTTGCTCTATCAAACAATCAAGCATTAGAAATGCAGATAACGATGTTTATATAAGTTAGAACAGCAACATTTTCCGCTCTAAAAAGAGCCTATTGCGCCATCACATGATGACATATCAAATTTTTGACAGCGGAATTGGATACTCTGATATAATGTTTGTATATGGTAATAATACATTTCAACTGTCTATCGGAAGCGGTTTTTGATTTATCAGTCTAATTGAAATTTGACTTTGTTAAAACTGGCCTCTTCGTTTTATGGCCTTCTCGGTGACATATATAGCCGTATATTAAGTAGGCCATGATGCATATGATATTTAAGTTCAGAAAATTAGCATTATACGAGTACAATTGAATACCATGAGAAGAAATAAAATGCACTATTTGATCGTTTTTAGCCATTGTTTTCAATCACATAGGGGAAAAACAGAGCTTATATTTAATAAGGTTCCTATAGAAAGAAAATGTAGAAAATACCATGTTATTTTCCAATGAGTTTAGTGGTAAATGTCCCAATAATATTCCAATTTCGGAGAATTCATAATATAGCATCGAATACAATGAAATAATATGCACCGTTTGATGCTATTATTATACATTGTTTCTTATTGCACAAGGAGAAAACATAACTATCTAAAGGTTTCCCCCAGTATAGAACAACAATTAAGTATAACACAATGTATTTATCCACTGGTCTTATTAATTTGATGTGAATACGTTCGAATTTTTAACAAACCACAATAAGTGAAAATATTTTATGAATCCAAAAATATTGGTCCGATTAGGCTTAGGTGAGCTGAAAGAGGTTCTTTCCGCCTTCGTGCTATCCTAAACCCCATACATAAAACATGCAAAATCGAGCAAGCTTTTAGATAAGCAATGTCTTGTATAACCCATATGAATCCACAAGAAGTTACAGCTTGTATAAGCTGATAAAACTTTGTTCTAAAATGGTGCCTCTATAGTTACTTCTATCTAATTACCATTACAATATAGCGCCTGAAATTTAGTTTTATCAAAAAGATCACGAAATTTTGATCTAGAATCTTCCATTTTGAAGAAAACTTCAGTTGTATTTTGCGATTCACAAACATTTGCAAAATGTGAGAATCTATGAATCCCAATAAACATCGAATTTTGAATTCTGGTCACAACCATATAATAAGGAATAGCTCGCAAAATACGAAGTCAATCGTAGTTTCTTTCTGGTCATAGGGTAATCAATATCGCTGGAAACGAATATCACAATATCGAATCGATTTGAAGTAGTAAAAAGATTTCCTATTCGGACATTCTGCTCCATAGTGCAGTGGGCCCCGATTCTCGATTTTCGCTGCATGCTAAGACACATTTTTTCCTCATAAAAATCACCATACAAAACATAGTTCCAGGTCTTAAACTCTAAAAATCTTTTGAAATCATTGAAAATATTCGAATTACGATCTCTAAAGATCATAATAACTAAGATTCTTCGAGTATAAGAAATATTTTATACCTAATCAAGCTTGGTACAGAACTTATGAGCCACCCTGTAGATATGAAAAGTCCATCTAATTTGCATCTCGGTATACGATTTTCCAACCAGCCACTATTTTTGTATTCAATATTTTGAATCACAAGATTCAGAACAATTATAGCCAATATACTTTGCATTTCAATGGAGTTAAATAAAACTCGGTTAATGTAGCCAATATATTATTATAAGCTAAGGTTCTGTTTATCTCATATCAGTTTTAACTTAATAACTAGTCAGAAACGTATCGTTAAATTATTTGATAGGTTTCCCGATTGTTATACGTATATAGAAGAATCGGATAACTTATACTTACAACTAGTATTCGATTTTGTATTACATTTATTATTGATCCATCTTGAATCAGTTCGGCACTGGTTGTATAATTTACATTTTTTTTACATTTTTCCTTTATTCTTTGAGTATTTAGAGGCAAATGAAGAAAGGTTTTAATTGAATTCAATTTATTTTCCTCAGAGAATTACCTCGGAAACAATCAGATTTATTTAAACACTGCAGAAATTTCCAGGTCTTATAAATTCGCGGGAATATTCCCGGAAAGTTTCCTGGAAAGTTTCCACATTTAAAATTCCCGGGAATTTTGCAACCCTAGGTGGAATATATACTATACAATTACATAAAATAGGAGACTGTAGGTGTTCGGACACCTAGGACACCCCCGGTGGTGCTGGCCCTGCTATGTCTGAAAATCCGATTCTTTATATAATTCTCTTTGGAATTATTTAGAATTGGTGGTATCAACTAATTTTTGATATTCTATTATGTTAAAATGTCAGATAAATATTGCTAAATACAAAGAAGATAGGATTTTTTAAATCGGATATTCATTCAAAGGTTTTAACCCAATGATCATGCAGTGCGAAAAAATTTTCCCCATTTATCCCCCCATTGAAATGCCAAAACTCTAAAACTATAAGTGTTAGGGTTTAGCATTTACGATTAAAAACTGCAGGAAGGCAGTTTTCTATACCTTTAATATGTTTCCCTTCATCCCCTAGAAATTTTGTAGTGTCATTCCGGTTTAAGCTACTCTTAGTTGGGAAGCCAAATAAAAACTAGGTAGTTACAATAAATAGGATCATAGCCTACTGCATATAAAGCCTCACAGTAACTTGCGTATTTTTGACTAGGGCTTGCGATAGAAGATGGTTAATCTATAGCAGGAAATACCTTAAATCATTAACCAATCACAATAGAGCTATTGTGCTTGGTTAATGATGTTGAAAATATCTTACTCCCGTGGCATATTCGAAGAAATACGGTATTTGTCTCCTTTGTGGTTTTGCCGAATATACTATGCATAGTGGCCAATATCTGAAGTGAGTGCCTCCCTATAGTTTGATATATTTTACCACCAATGCCTCGTGATACCTAGTGAGTTTAGTCTAACACAGTGAGATCGATTTGAACAATGACTGATCCTGGCTAAACTCACTCGCTATTCCGGCGTATTTGTGGGATGTCTGGATAGCGATTGTATGATAAAGGTGGAGGCAAACTGGGTATCTTTATGGTATTTTGTACAGGATTGAATCATTGATGAGTCACTATCTCATGATCATGAAAATTGTTATTTTTAAAGGTCTCTCAGTGTGTAGCAAAATGGAAGGCTAGTTTTAACCTAAGTTTACTAATTCATTAAAAAATGGCAAAGAATTATAATTTATTTCGAAAAATTCATGATTCAAGCATGAATTAATGAATAATTCGAATAATTCATAATTCAGAAATTATGAATTATCCATACTATTAAAACTCGATTAATATATATATACATAGCCTATTGTATATAAGGCCTCACAGTAACTTGCGAATTTGGGACTAGGGATGCGGTAAAATATGATTGAACTAATACATGAGCTGCCTTAAATCATTAACCAAGCACAATAGAGCTTAGGAATGTATTACCATCATATATAAATATTGGTTTCAAAGTACCCATATCCGTTGATAAAATTTAGATTAGTCACCGTATGGTTGCACAATAGGTTATATTTGTGACAAATTTTGTGATTTTCAGAGGCCGTTTAGGGGCACTTCTAAGTGTTTTTACTAAAATGTTTTTGCATATAACTGAGATGTGAATGGGTTAATGTGAAAAATTTGGATTTTTTTCATGGAATGCTGCTACATTCCAGTGTTGCTATGGAAACGTGTTTTGGTCATTTGAGGTTATATCTTGGAAACTGCAATTGCTAGACATTGAAATATAATTCCATTTGACAGCAAATATACTACTTCCGATTAAGCGATAATATAATTTCGACGTCTAAATTCAATGGTTTACGAGATATTCGACAAATTACCAAATGTGACCAATATGATAAATTATCGAATATCTCGTAAACTATTGAATTTAGACGTCGAAATTATATTATGGCTTAATAGGAAGTAGTATATTTGCTATCAAATGGAATTATATTTCAATGTCTAGCTATTGCAGTTTCCCAGTTATAGCGTTTGGAATTATCCGTCTTTCACAAATATCCGGATACCGAATACTTTTTCATCAGAGTATCCGTATATCCGGATATCGGCCTACAAATAATACCTCTATCTTTCACATTTATTACTTAAGATAATTGACTAATTCAACGAACATTAATTATTAATCTAAACCAGTGGTTTTCAATCTTTTTATCATGCGACCCCTTTTACATTTGTGAAATATTCTCATGACCCCCTATCATATTCATGTGATAAATGTGTTATTACTGCTCTTATACAATTATCAGAATATCTAATGTGGAGATTGGAACTGCTTTTTTTCAACAAGTAGAGAAATTCTAGGCTCTGTTTCTGAGAGGCAACATCTTAAATCAGGTTCAACATCCAATCTATTGCGATTCTTCGTCTTGATGACTACTAGGCTAGAAAAACCTGTTTCACATAAGTAGGTTGAAGGAAACGGCAGCAAAACATTGAACACCAAAATTTTGGAAGAGTTAGTGTTGAGAATAAGACTTTGGCATTGGAATCATTAATTAAATTTAGAAATTCTTCTTGTACTGCATTTAGCTCATCTGGAATGCAATCTTGCACTGTTTCTACAAAAGGGTTCCTCACTAGATTAAAGTCGGTTTTCTTAATTTCTGGGAAATATCGTGTAAATTCATCTCTCAGGACATTGAGGTGTAAAATGATTGCATCTCTCAACTCATCAGTTAATTGATAGTCATGTACTTCAATTAAATTTGTCATCCTAGCAAACATACCCATTCTACCAGCCTCTATTTTTCTTATCCACAAGTCAAGCATAAGTTCAAATTTATAAAATATATATGCATGTGGTTATTACACTTTTATACAATCATCAACCTAAAAGATACGCTTTTAGGTTTCCTTCACAATTGATGATACAGTGGAACCCTGCTTAACGACCACCCCGGAATAGCGGCCACCCCGATATAACGGCCACTTTTCGAAGTCCCGGACAACTTACAATAGACTTTAACATTAATTTGCTTCAGAATTCCGGCCACCCCGCTATTCCGAATTACGGCTAACCTTTTTGGAACGAAACCCTATTTTAACCTCAGAATTACGGCCAATCTTAACAATAGGGAAACATTATTGCAGGTTTGAAAACGAAAACAATTTCTTGACAATTCAATAACAACACACTCAATTGTATAGCGTACACATATAAATGCAAATCATATTAATTAGTAAGAAATTCATACGTTTATTAATGGCAACTAAAATTTATGTATTAGCTTGTTATAATTAGCATAGTAGTATGTTTAATATTAATGGAATATGGTTTCTTACAAAAAGTTTCAGAATTACGGTCATTTTTCTCGGTCCCAAGGGTGGCCGTAATTCCGGGGTTCCACTGTATATGGTATTCAATGAATGGACGAAATGTTGATCAATAAAATTATTCGTTTCGTGACCCCCCTAGGGGTCGCGACCCCCAGGTTGAAAACCCCTGATCTAAACGAATGACAAAATAAGTAACGATGTGTAATATATTAGTCCAATTCTTTTGATTCTTGAAATAACTTCTGAGGAAACATAAACTATCTAGAGTATCATCAGCTAATCTAGATCGTATTTTTGTTATGAAGAGACCAGCAGCCGAAAACGCTCTTTCAGACTCTATGCTAGTTGGAGGTATTGTGTCCAAAGCTTCCGAGACTAAGGTGAGATTTTTTGACTTGTACCAGTCTTTCTGAAGAGATCCAACTCATCACTTATAATTTGATCTAATGTCTGAGTGGGAATCTTGACGTTTGTGGTAGTTGTTGATTCGCGAATAGCACTTTCAAGTTCAACCAGCTTAGGTTAGTAGGTTGCATGAGAACTGAGCTTGTGAAGTTGTGTACAATTTCACAAGGAGCTTCTTGACCAGCATGACTCTCCTCGAATATCCCTTCAACGTTTATGAATTGCGATTCAGTATCTGAAAATTCGCTAGGAAATAATCTCAAAAATAATATCTTAATAGTTGAGACAAGCATGTGCTTGGAGGGTAGGGTGGAATTGTTTGTCTGTACTCCAGATATTCCACTTGGTTTAAGAAGAAAACGATATATATTCACAATATTATTTTGTCTTCGTTCGAGAAAGCGCTTCTCTACAGCCGATTTCAGATCTTGACAGAATGAAATTGACGAATTTTTATCAGACTGATCCATCAAAAATTCGGTATACCCCTTCAGCTGAGAGCAAAGTTGCATCTCTACGATTTAAGGCACAAACAGTTATCTCAATTGGTTTTAGGCATCGACAAATATTATCAAGAATCTCCCGATCAATTGAGTCCATCTTCTCTGTAGCTGCAATATCGATCAATGCTTTGCTTATAGTTTTTTTAAGAGATATGAATCTATCTATCATTGCTAGCAGACTGTTCCAACGAGTTTTGCAATCAAAAAGGAGAGATAACTCTTTGCCATTCTCTTCTCTCACATATTTCTGGAGGATTGAATTCTTAACCGGTGATCTTTTGAAGAGACGCACAATTCTCCGAACCTTAGAAATTACTTCCTCTATCCATTCTCTTAGTAATGGAGGTGGAATACTATCATCAATACCGCCATCTAAATCAGTAATGGCATCATCACTGAATTCCTCTTCATCAAGGGTCATCCTTTTCAATAAAGCTTGAGGTAGGTGAATATAAAAAATCACAAACGGCTAAATGAATCCCGTGTGCATAACAAAGCTGTTGTTCTGGTTCGATCAGTTTACCATACTTAACCATAACTGAGGCTCCATCATTAACAGTTGCTACAATATGTTTGCTTAGAACTAAACCATATTACAAAAGTTTATGGCTAACCATCTCAACTATTTTCTCAGCTGGCATACTTCCTGATATCCTTTGCATACCCAAATTCCAAAAACATTCTTTGGTATGCAAATTAATATTCATAAATCTGCGATTATGACATGAGGTATACTCATCTGATGAACATGTACGTAGAATATAATTGGAGGAAATATTTGGATAATATACTTATAGTCATCTTGTAGCTGATAGAATCAGATAGATAGTCGAGTAGTATGTATAGAAATGTGTTATTGCAAAACAATCATTGTTATTGGTATTATGCTTGAAGCTCGTCAACATCAACGAATCTATATTTGTATCAGATTTGTTATAACGATTTTAAACGAATCAATTGTATGAATCCGGATATCCGTCAGGCTAATATCCGGATAGCGGATAATTTGTATGGTTTAGGTAACCGGATAGTATCCGGATATTACTATCCAGATTCCAAACCCTAATGGTGACTAATCTAAATTTTAACTACGGATATGGGTACTTTGACACCATATTTATTTATGATGGTGATACATTCCTAAGCTCTATTGTGATTGGTTAATGATTTAAGGCAGCTCATGTATTAGTTCAACCATCTTCTACCGCATCCCTAGTCCCAAATCCGCAAGTTACTGTGAGGCCTTATATACTGTGGGCTATGATATATCCTTACTATTAAAACTCGATTAATGTGTATATATGTATATATATATACGTACAAGCACGCTTCGCTTGCTTGCGCTGCGCGCCTGGGAGACACTTCGTGTCCGCCGGAGGCTCCCTTCGGTCGCCTGGGTCACATTGGTTAATTATAAGGGAGATAACATCTCTAAATACGTCTGTCCTACTGTTATAATCTATTTCACACGAAAAATCACCAAATTTATCAATTTTTAAAATTTTGATGAGTAATGATGACGTCATAAAAAAGTGATGAGTCATCATTTTTTGATGATAGCGATATCATATGTGAGGTATGTTAGTATACAGATTCTATTAAAATTTCAGCTTTCTATCTCCTATAATGGCTGAGTTATCCCCGAATAACTGTGTTGCTTAACTTTTAAAAATGTGACAATGACGTCATAATTCCATGATGAGTCGACATTTTCGTCTGAGCTCAGAACTTACTGGAGCCATAGCCAAAAGACTCCCACATGCCAAAAATCAGCCTTCTGTGCCCGGCAGTTTCTTCAATCAATTCGTTACAGATATATCCTTACTATTAAAACTCGATGATTGTATATATATATATATATATATATATATATATATATATATATATATATATATATATATATCTGTAACGAATTGATTGAAGAAACTGCCGGGCGCAGAAGGCTGATTTTTGGCATGTGGGAGTCTTTTGGCTATGGCTCCAGTAAGTTCTGAGTTCAGAGCAAAATGTCGACTCATCATGGAATTATGACGTCATTGTCACATTTTTAAAAGTTAAGCAACACAGTTATTCGGGCATAACTCAGCCATTATAGGAGATAGAAGGCTGAAATTTTAATAGAATCTGTATACTAACATACCTCACATATGATGCGACTTTCATCAAAAAATGATGACTCATCACTTTGTTATGACGTCATCATTACGCATCAAAAAAATTCTAAAATTGACAAATTTGGTGATTTTTCGAGTGATATCGATTAGCACAGTAGAACAGACATATTTAGAGATGTTATCTCCCTTATAATTAACCAATGTGACTCCAGGCGCCCGAAGGGATCCTCCGGCGGACACAAAGTGTCCGCCAGCCGCGCAGCGCAAGCAAGCGCGAAGCGCGCTTGTATATATATATATATACAATAATCGAGATTTAATAGTGAGGATATATCTATATATCTATATATCTGTAACGAATTGATTGAAGAAACTGCCGGGCGTAGAAAGCTAATTTTTGGCATGTGGGAGTCTTTTGGCTATGGCTCCAGTATGTTCTGAGCTCAGAGTAAAATGTCGACTCATCATTGAATTATGACGTCATTGTCACATTTTTAAAAGTTGAGCAACAGAGTTATTCGAGCATAACTCAGCCATTATAGGGGATAGAAGGCTGAAATTTTAATAGAATATGTATGCTATCATACCTCACATATGATACAACTCTCATCCAAATATGATGACTCATCTTTCGTTATGACGTCATCATTACTCATCAAAATTTTAAAAATTGACAATTTGGTGATTTTTAATGCGATATCGATTATAATATTAGGACAGACGTATTTAGAGATGTTATTTCCCTTATAATTAACCAATGTGCCATCAGGCGACCGAAGGGAGCCTCCGGCGGACACAAAGTGTCCGCCTGCCGCGCAGCGCAAGCAAGCGAAGCGCGCTTGTACTATATACCGCGCTTCGCTTGCTTGGGCTAGCGGACACTTTGTATTCGCCGGAAGAGCCCTTTGGGCGCCTGGAGTCACATTTATTAATAATAAGGGAGATAACATCCCTAAATACGCGTGTCCTACTGTTACAGGGTGGGGCATAAGTTCTGCAACAAGCTTCATTAGGTATAAAATTTCTTATACTGAAACAATCTTAGATATTATGGTCTTTAGAGATTGTAATTCAAATATCCTCAATGGTTTAAAAGATCTTTCGAGTCCAAGTCCTAGAACTGTGTTTTGTATGGTGAGTTTTTTAAATGATGCGTTACATTGACGTCATAACAGAGTGATGATAGACAGTTTCACATGTTAAAAATATTAATATACACATTCTATCAAAATTTCAGTTAGAGTTATAGTCGAAAAACTGAAATTTCAAATTATTAAAAAGGTGACAATGACGTCATAATTCCATGAAGATTCGACATTTTCGTCTCAGCTCACAACTTTGTGGAGCCATAGCTAAAATACTCTCACATGGAAAAATTCAGCTTTTTGTGCCTGGCAGTTTCTTCAATCAATTCGTTACAGATATATATATATACTATAGTGTATTAATAGAGTTTTAATAGTAAAGATATATCTATCTGTGAGAATTGATTGAAGAAACTGCCATGCACAGAAAGCTGATTTTTAGCATGTGGGAGTCTTTTGGCTATTGCTCCACTTCATCCTGAGCTCAGACGAAAACGTTTGGATTTGAATGCGGTAGAAGATGGTTGAACTAATACATGTGCTTCTTGCTTGGGCCGTGCAGTGGTTAGGGCGTTTGAACACCGAGACTTAGGTCACGGGTTCTAACCTCGCCCTAGTCATTTGTATTTTTCTCTCACATTGCTTCTGCTATGTAACTGAGCCTAGCCATTATACGATTCCGCAATGGGTTATATTTGTGACATATTAGTTATTTTCCGCCATTTAACGGCACTTCTAAGTGTTTATAATATAAAATCTTTCTCATAGAACTGAGCAGTGAATGAGTTGATGCGGAAAATTTAGAATTTTTTTATGGAAGGTTGCTACATTCCAGCGTTGCTATGGAAACGTTTTTCTGTCAGTTGGTGTCATAATTTGAAAACCACAATAAATTGGCATTCAAATTTGACCCTATTTGTAGGCAATAGACTACTTCATATTAAGCGATAATATAATTTCTAAGTCAATGGTTTACAAGTTGTCCGACAAATTTTTATTCTGACCAAAAAGATAAATTGTCTAATAACTCATCAACCTTTGAATTTAGACGTAGAAATCTATAATTGCTTAATAAGAAGTAGTAAATAGGCAATCAAATGATGGTAACTTAGAATGCTTAGCTATTAAGGTTTTCAGGATATAACCCAAACTGACCCAAATACGTTTGCATAGCAATGCTGGAATGTAGCAACATTCCACGAAAAAATAAAAGTGTATATTATAAACACATAGAAGTGCCTTTTAATGGCCTCTGAAATTCACAAAATATGAAACAAAAATAACTTATTTTGCAAATGATGACTAATCAAAATTTATTAACGGATATGGGTACTTTGACACCATATTTGCTGCAAGCTCTAAATTGATTCATTTGAGTGTGTAGTTTTTGAAATTGATGTAAGATTTCATTAACTCTGATGGTTTTAATTTATTGGGTTCCATTAATTAACCCGTTTTTACTACTTATGATGCAAAGCAATATGGCTTTCCAATAGCTTTGGCCATGCAGTGTATTTGAACTTAATATGCATTATGCAATTTGTGGATTATACTTTAACAGCCCAGCTTTAACAGCTGTTATACTTTAACTATATACTTATACTTATAGTTATACTTATACTTTAACAGCTGTTAAAAGTCGACAATTACGTTCACTTACAAATCTATTTAGATGATTTGGAAAGTCTACAATTGGGGAACATGAATAATTAGAGAACTCGACAGTTAGCGAGAACTTTAGTATATTTTCTTTATTAATTTCTTGTTCCAGTAGCAAAGCAAATGAAAATGATATTTTGTTGGGTCTTAAAGTGGTGGCTTAATAATCTCAGCATAATTTAGTAGAATCATTTATATATTTAACATTGAGTGATAACGTCGCGGTCTAAAATTTAATCGCAAACATCTAAGCTGGACAATGTCCAACTGAATTGTGATGAAATTTCTTTCATATGAGGATATGAGGAAATTCGGTAACATTGGTCGATTACGAAAATTTTAAAAATAACCTTGTTTTATGCAAATAACTTGTTTAACATTCTTATTCTCCGCTTAAAACCCCCTAAAAGTCCCTATACGGTACTGATCATCATTCTACTTTTTAGTTTAATACATTGAAGGGATCTTTATGCACCACTAATTAATTTTTTAACTCTATTTTTGTATTCTATTCATCTAAAAAAATACTTGTCTTAGGCAATTTTAATTAATTTATAATAACTCATATCGTAATTGGAATGGCTATGCATTCCCGATTGCTATAGAAACAAAAAATTGAATGTTTAAGCCATAACTTAAAAGGTATAGCACGTAGACACTAAGAAATTATACCATTCAATCCGCAAGCTGTTACTTCCTAAATAATAATAATACTGTTCATGTGTTTATTTTCGATGCTCTCTGAGTTCTCTAGGATTTTGTCGCTCCTCATTACTTCTCTATAGATCGTGATAAAATTGTAGCTAACTCAGATAATGTTTAAAATAAATACATGAACAGTATTAGTAGCATGTAGGAAGTAATAATTTGCAGATTGAATGATGTAATATCTTTGATTCTGCGAGCTGTACCTTTGAGTTATGGCTTAAACATCCTATTTTTTATTTCCATAGCAACTGAGGAATGCGTAAACATTCCAATTTAGATTTCCATATTTTCAGGATTTAGGCTTTTCTATTGTTGCTCTCTCAAATTATCAAGCATTAGGAATGCAGATAACGATGTTTAAAATCAGCTAGAGCAGCAGCACTTTCGTTCTATAAAGAGCCATAGCGCAATCACATGACGACAATTTTTGACAGCTGAAATGCATACCCTGATATGATGTTTGTATATTGCAATAATTCATTTCAATGGTCTATTGTATGCCGTTTTGATTTTCGTTCTAATTAAACTTTGAACTGTGCCAAAACTTGCCCACTATTTTTCATGCCTTCTCGCTGACATACAATATGCCAGTGTAATCATTCGCGCTTTGGTTTCATTCTGTAGGTGTAAATTTAGTCCCAATTCAACACTTATGATATTATATACTACAAGCGCGCTTCGCTTGCTTACACTTCGCGGCTGGCAGACACTTTGTGTCTGCCAAAAGCGTAATGATGGCGTCAAAACAGAGTGATGAGTAATAATTTTTTGATGATAGTTGTATCACATGTGAATAATATTAATATGCAGATTCTATTAAAATCTATCACCTAAAATGACTGAGTTATAGTTGAAAAACTGAAATTTCTAATATTAAAAAAGGTAACAATGGCGTCAGAATTCAATTCCATGATGAGTCGACATTTTCGCCTGAGTTCAGAACTTATTGGAGACATAGCTAAAAGACTCCCACATGCCAAAAATCATCTTTCTGTGCCTTGCAGAGTTTCTTCAATAAATTTGATATATACATATATATATATATATATATATATATATATATATATATATACATTAATCGAGTTTTAATAGCAAGGATATTATTATGAACAAAAACACTCAGTCAGAATACTAAGAGCCTCAAAATTGCTAAAGGCCTTTTCCAGTCTTTAAAGGGCATCGTTTTATTTAAAGGGGAATTTTTGAACTAGCCTGCCTATCATTTTTATGCATTTTCGGTCCAATATGTTGCAATGTTACCATATGGCGTTGTGTACTTAATATTCGAAATTGACACTAATTTGTTAATAAATATTGAGTATGGACGAAAGCTACGTTTCTAGGATCGGGGAATCTAAATAGTTGTATTGGTTTAGATGGCTTTGAAATTTGAAGATTTGATAGGCACTAGCCTAGACTATATTCACATGTTTATTTCATAAAATTATTACTTTAGCTATTTTGTTTCTTCGTTTCTTTATAGACATTTTATTATATTTTCAATTTCATTCTTCTAGTCTTGTATGCTTTCTTTTGACGTTACTTTTTACATTTGTTTGTATAGGTCACATATATGTTAACCCAATTGATCAAACTTGTAATGCGACTATTGGTCCGTCTAGTCATTATGAAATAGAGGTTATAAATGATAACTTAGAGAAAACTGATTCAACTATTGGACAATGTAAGTTTTTTCTTTTTTGATATTTCACATATTTTATAACTTGTTTTACTTCATTTCTTATACAGAGTGACAATTCATATTGAAGGTCTACTATTTTATTCCATTTATTGATGGTGCTGTGAAATTATACAATCTAACTTTTGATTTATGTAGGGTCGTTAACCGACTAACCTGAATTATGTGATTAACAAAATTTATCTGCCAATTTATATTAAACAAGCGCGCTTCGCTTGCTTGCGCTGCGCGGCTGGCGGACACTTCGTGTCCGCCGGAGGATCCCTTCGGTCGCCTGGGGTCACATTGATTAATTATAAGGGAGAGAGCATCTCTAAATATGTCTGTCCTACTGTGAGAATCGATATCACTCGAAAAATCACCAAATTTGTCAATTTTTAAAATTTTGATGAGTAATGATGACGTCATAGCGAAGTGATGAGTCATCATTTTTTGATGATTGTTGCATCATATGTGAGACGTGTTAGTATACAGATTCTATTAAAATTTCAGCCTTCTATCTCCTATATTGGCTGAGTTATGTCCGAATAACTGTGTTGCTTAACTTTTAAAAAGGTGACAATGACGTCATAATTCCATGATGAGTCGACATTTTGCTCTGAGCTCAGAATTACTGGAGCCATAGCCAAAAGACTCCCACATGCCAAAAATCAGCTTTCTGCGCCCGGCAGTTTCTTCAATCAATTCGTTACAGATATATATATATATATATATATATATATATACACACAAACATTAATCGAGTTTTAATAGTAAGGATAACTAATTATGATGTATAATGGCAGACAAAACACTACTGTAGGGTTTTCACATACCCACACCCCTAAACGATTCCTAGCTCCCTTGGACATTATTAAATTTGAGGATTTGATTCAAATGCTAATTTGACGTGTTTTGTTGATTCTCAATGATTTCTGGATTTATACAGTTCAGAAAACAATGATTGAAGTGGGCGAACGATTTAATTCGCCATGGCAGACTTCTAAAATTCTCCACTACCATGTGTTGTTTTTGTTGGCCAACTTTATCATATTTTATAGCTAACCTTTTTCTATATTTATAATTTTCCATCGTGTTTATGGGCTGAACAAGAAACTCGATTTCCATTTTTATCCATCGATATGCAATTGTGTCACTTTTCAGTGTGCTTCCTATAGTATTAGTATAGTCGCATAGCTACTATACTAATAGTATAGGATGCACAGTACTAAAATGAGGATGTTCCGGTCATGCGAAATTCGTGTCCTGACCGGAGTTTAAGAGATATCGTCTTGAAATTTTAACAGGAGGTGCAAAGTGATATGGAAATGTGTACCTCGGTATACGATTTTTGATTTATGCTGAATCAGCATGATGATACAGCATTTGTCACTGACCATTTCTCCTATATTAGCCAAAGTATAAATAGTAGAAACTTGATATTGATATGGAAGGTAGGCAATGGAGTCTACTAGATAGTATTAAAGTCTCCAATTGATCGGGGCGATATCCAAGGTGACAATGACGGATCAAAAATTTTTATCTCGTCATCATTTCATTTAATATTCAAAGTTCGATAACTCGAGTTAGAAAATAGATAGAAGTAAACATATGACGGATGAAATGTTCAACTTTAAACATTCTACAATATTATGATAACACCATCACCCTAAGGTGACGATGACGTCATCAAAATGCAAAATGGAAGCACACTTCCATTCCGTCTGTGGGGTTTTTTTTCATTCTACTTTTGACACAAATTTTTTTCAAATTCAACTGCATCTAATAGACTAAAAATTTGGATCAATTTGCCATTGGAATCTTTTCAATCTTAAAAAATGTAAAAAATTTTATCAATTTCGATTTTGACCCTAATAATTTTATTTATTCAATTTATATTACTTAACATCTTATAAATTGGTCCTGGATTACTTGAACTCAATTGCAACTAGTCAGCATTGTTAAATTAAAACAGTTGAAAGGAGAAATTGAATGATTTTTGCATTTTTTAAATTAAACAAATTTGATATGAATATCTTTGGACCTTATTTTATGAACCGACGAATGCTACACAAGGCTAATTATTCACCCCAATTTATTGCTTATTTTACAACAAGGTTGTTTTTAATTTATGAATATTCTTGTATGCAATTAATTCTCGCAAAACATTTACTTACTATATTGTATAAGTTCAAATTATTCAAATCGTTTGCTTATTTTTTGCCAAAAAGCCTCGCCATGGGATTTTTTGCTGTTTTAATATGTAGCTATAAATCTGTTCTTTACCGCAATACTTTTTTAATATTAGTTTAATCAGAACCAATCATTAGTCTTAATGTATTTGAATGTGCTAATTAACATAATTTCTTTTCCAAATTTGTGACTGAAAACTCTTGAGGGATGATTAAAGAATAATTTTGTATGTCTACAGCTTCGCCACAATCTGAAATGTTATTTTGTTCGGATGTTAAAGTGTTGAGAAATTCCATAATATGAGCTCTATCCTCTCAATTAGTTTGTCGATTGAAAAGTTTTAGGATATTTGATTGTTTTAACGTTCATTCATTTTCAAGTACTTGCCAAACTTATAGGTTATGATTAGACCCCAAAGTTTTTTTGTAAAACTGAGTATATAACTAAATCAAATATCTTTTGTGAGATATTTAACAAGTTGGGCAATTGTTTTACGAGAATATGGAAAGTTTTTAAAAGTTTTGGGCGTTAATTTCTCTCGCCGACATTATGATGCTCTCCACTCATCTAACCGATGAACGATTGAAGATATGAAGTGGAACTTGGGATCATTCAGCTTAAATGGTAAGCTATCTTGGGTCATTGATCTACCTGCTTGATCCATACGTGCTGGATATTAAGAGCAGCGATATTAGAATAATCGAAAATCCGCTGTTCTAGTGTTACATTTTGTCGTTCTAAAATAGATGAGCGACAAACCTTGTAAGTTAACCTCGGTGCAAGTTTCGCAACAGATAGCTGTTCAGGGATGTAGCCTCAAATCCTACATATACTATTTAGTGATTATATCCCTACTCATAGCCTACTCTAATAAATGCCTCACAGTAAAATAACCAAGAATGCAGTAATAGCCGAATGGATTAATACACGATTAGCCTAAAAGCGTTAACCATTCAAAATAGACATTAAGAATGTATTACCAGCATACTATATAAACATATGCATCAGAATACAAATATATCCTTTGCCAAAATTTCTATTAGTCATTATATCATTGCGTAACACAGCGGTTCTCAAACTTTTTATCATTATGTACCCTTCAAGCAGGATCTTATGTGTATTGTTCCCTTAAAATGGACAACCTTACATTGTAAATATTACTAGCGCGCTTCGCTTGCTTTCGCTGCGCGGCTGGCGGACACTTTGTGTCCGCCGGAGACACCTTACGGGCGCCTGTGGTCACATTGATTAATTATAGGGGACATTCGCTTGCTTGCTTGCGCTGCGTGGCTGGAGGACACTTTGTTTCCGCCGGAGGCGCCCTGAGGGCGCCTGGGACATCGATTAATTATAAGGGAGAGAACATCTCTAAATACGTCTGTCCATAGCCTACTACATACAGGCCATTTCACTACTTTAGACCAGGGATAAGATAAAGTCCAGTTTTTAATACAATGAAATTTAACACAATATCATTTTGATATATTTAATATCGTGTAATTATACATCCTCTACCCACAATAATGATATTACTGACTACTGGCATAATTTAGTTGACGGACAAGGAGTACTACATAAATATATAGGTGTATATATTTACATATACAGTCGAACCTGCTATAACGGCCACTCTATATAACGGCCACCTGTCTATAGCGGTCACCAATGAACAGTCCCGTCCGAAATTCCATAATATTGAACCTGTGTATTGCGGTCACCTGCTCAACGCGGCCAGCGGCCACCCGTTTGTAGTACCTTACTGACCCTGAAACTGTGTATAACGGCCATCACCTGTCTATAACGGCCACTACCTGTCTATAACGGCCATCATCTTTTTCACCTTTTTATTTGTTTATTACAGGACCTGTTGCGTTCGATAAACAAGTTTCATGTAATTACTTTAGGTAATGGAACTACATGTACATAGTAACTATGTTTCATTCTAGATAGGGTTAAGACAATCACCTGTATATAACGGTCACCTGTGTATAACGGCCAATTTTGTCCAGTCCCTTGGGTGGCCGTTATATACAGGTTCCACTGTATTAATTAGAGGTAAGTTTAAGTATCTTCCTTTGAGTATCTTTGGGACAAGAGGTGATAAAAGTAATATTCTTGGCCTTGTTGTTGAGTAAACAGTTACTTGAAGTCATTAAAATACAACGTAGCATATCTTCCGTCAATACAGCAATCAGTACACTCAAAAGCCCAATCCTCACATTCTTCATCCTCAATTTTTAGAATAGCAGCATCATCTAAATGCTCCAGGTGCGTATCGAAACTGGGCGAGTGGACACATGTGTCATCAACAAATTCCTCTACATTCGGACACCCTCGTACAGCCTGGTCTACCGCTCGCTGATAGGTAGCCTGTGAGTTTGACAATCCAAAAGGCATGCGGTTGAATTCAAACTGGCCGCGCGTTGAAACAAACGCAGTAAACTCCCTATGCTTTTCCTTCACAAGCACGCTCCAGTATGCGGATGCCCCATCCAGTGTAGAGAATACAGTTGCCCCTCCCATACGATCGAAAACATCTCGGGGATCCGGCATCGGATAGGCATCTCGCTTCGTCACATCGTTGAGATCCCGGTAATCTACGGCAAATCGATGGGTCCCGTTCTTTTTCTTCACTAAGATCACTCGACTCGCCCAAGAGGAAGAAGAGGGACGTATGATCCCATTCTCGAGCATTTCATCTATCTGCTTGAATACCTCCGCCCCAATTTCCGGAGAAACACGCAACGGCCGGCTTCTGGTCGGCCGCTCATCCAGAAGAGTGATAACGTGTCCCGCGGTTCCAATTTCGCGAAAACGTCTTTCCATCTCGACAGCAACTTGCAAGTTGGATTTTCTTGAGACTTGGTCCATATTCCTACAGTCCCTCTATTTAACCAGATAGAGCATTCATCGGTGAAGAAAACATTTTCCCATTCCCTCTTTTTATGAATTTTATACCATTCAACTCTCTTTTTTGCAGTTTCATCGGTAATGAATGGTCCAATAACAGGGGATCTAAAGTCAAATCCACACGAGAGTCGCTCGATAGACAGTCGACTTGGATGGGGTATCTGTGAACTTAGATGAAAGGTTTGCGTGGAGAGAACGTGTGGACATCTTCGGATTACAGTTTAAAGGTCTTATAATTGATTGTTTTTGTGAATATGTAATAACTTTCGGCCGTCCACTAACACTCTTGTGTTGTAAGCTTTTCCCTTCACGAACCATAGATTTTATGCGAAAAACTGTTCTTATCGGTATCCGCGTTCTTCGAGAAATTTCAGTTGGGATGTGATTCCTGCATCGATTAGAGTTTTTACCTTCTTCCTCTGTTCTAATTGAGTCATTCTAAGGCTTAATAAAGGTGAATAATCTAAAAACATGCCAATTAATACTCAAGTGATCAGCTTCGGCGAGCTGAAAAATCCAAATTGTACTTTTTAGTAGACACTCTTTTGGTTGATGGAGTATCTACTCAATTGGTATATAAAAAATTCAATTGAACTTGATAAATGTCATGAGAAATATCATCGCATAAAATTTCAAGTGAAACAATGATTGAAAACTACATCAAATTCAATAGGCACATGATTCATGTTACTATAATTGATTGCCAATACTTTTGAAACACACTGTAGATTTTTGTGTCGAAAATTTTTTAAACTTTAGGTGGTCAAATTTCAATGTACAGCAATAGTAGCATACTCATGTTTTCACCTCTATCGAATCTAAATGGAAACTCGAAGCTAATGTTGGAGTATTCGTCTCAAATAAAGGAATAATTGTTACACTTATGGATTAATCTAAATCAGATCTGATGAAATCATTAATTAAACACGGAATGATTGAATTGAAGAAAGAAGTATCTTAGTAGATATCATTGGAATTGAGAAAATAAACTCATATAATTGAGGGCTAAAGTTTACAAATCTGGGGGGCTAGGCCCAAATAGCTCCCCCGTAGATCAATTCGTAAAATTTTCAGGGGGGGGCCATGGCCCCCCTGGACCCCCCTGTATCCGCCCCATCATTTCACACCAGAACTATGTGAGTGCGAGTGTTTCAAATTTATCAGATGATACCTTATGACATACTACACATTGTGGTAGTTCCTGTCCCTCTTTTAGTATGGATGCAAATCCGTATTTGATATAATATTCATTATACTTCCGTTTCTTAGCAGATTCTATATGAATTTGGTTATAATGTCAAGGTCTCAAACAAATTCTAGTTCAATCAAGTATTTCCATTTTCTAAGAACACTACGATACACAAGTAGGTGTGATATGCAAATCGATATGGGGTAATACATATGTAGAGATAGTGGAATCCTTAATAGCATAGCCTCAAAACATTGAATGTTCAGGTGATAACTAATAATTATAATTATTGATGAAACCATTGCAACCGATATATTTTAACTATATGGCATGAATTTACTTTGTATGTGCTGGTCTGTTGATATGATGGAATGGAGCGAAATTTATTATTACAGAATTGATATTATTTGGTTTAACATCGGCATATGCCTATAAAAAGTATTGGCGTATCCCAGTTTGAGAAGAACTGGCGTAACAGGTCATTTTAAGGATACCGCCCTCGAAAAACATCGCCTGACATTAAAAAAAGTGGTATTTTTTATTGTTAATTTCATCGGATTATTGAGTAGTCTACCATCTAATCGTACTTGTTGGACGGTATTTATTTTGATATTCTAGAACTGAGCACGTAAAGCTCAGTCGTACTAAAAATCGGAAAGTAATTCGTGGTTTTGCGGCGCATTCATCAATTACTTTCTTAATTATCTGATATTTTTTCAATTATATGAACCTCAAAATGGTTATGGCCCCTTTAAATATTATAAAACAGATGAATTTAGAAAAAGAGGCACTTAAAATCCAATCAAAAATATCTTTCTGATGGACTTCTTTCTAAAATGTTCGGGAAATAGCCTTTGTAATATTAGCTATTGTGTATAGAAAAGAATTCTGAACATTTTTTAAAAAAATTTGTTCAGATCCGACCATTAGTTCGTAAGTTATAGTATATTGTAGGTAAAGTTCGGACATCAAACTTCTCTATGGCCCCGAAAGTGCTCGATGTCAATGCTTAAAAACTATTGAAGATATATAATCTATTATAATCTTAAATGAAAGGATATATATGATAATATATAGGTTCCTCAAACATCTCTTTGTCAAAAAATAAATATTTCTTGACTTATCATCGATTTTATTGTAATACAAATTCTATGGAGAACTTTGAATATATTAGAAAAAGGCGAATCTTGTCATGAAATAAGTTCCCAAAAGTAGCTATTATACGCAAACAACAATGCAATAGTCACTAGCAATGTATACAGTAATTTTGAAGCACTCAACATGATTATTTTGGAAGTTCAAAGCATTAATCTCCAAAATTCGGTCAAAGCCCCCCATTTATGGTCCAAAAACAGATTCCTCCATTTCTCGGGAAATATACCCCCAAATTCTTAGCTCTCAATTCCTAATATACTTTTCAAGACGGTATATATCTGATTCTTAAATAATAAGTGTACTACATGGAATGGAATGCTAAGTTTTAAATTTTTAAAATATTCGGGGTTAGAGGCCTCAAGGTAATTTGTGAATTTTCGGTATAATTTTTCTATTTTCACCAAAATCGGTTGGAATACTTCTAATTCATTAGTATACATGCGATTAAATGCCCATGGATGCTTTTATTTATCGTTAATAGCTCATTTTACATCGTTCTTTACATCAAAACTTCAAATCCCTATATCTCGGGACTTTAAAATTCCAAAATTTCTTATTGATGATTACCGTGAAAGAAACCAAAAGAAGTAATCATATTTTAGTATTTTCAATTAAGAACTGACTATAGAAAAATATGAATATATTTATTCAGGAGAAAAAATTTATTTTCGAACTTGACATTTTGAAGATCAGATCAAAAATATTTTGCGCAAACAGTGTTTTTTCCTATACTGGAAGAGTGATAGATTCCATAGATGCAAACCGATTTAAAGTAAGACTTCAATTATCTTAGTCATATCAATGTAATGAAATTTATTGTTGCAGAACTTTTTGGTCACCCTATATTTTGAGATATTATCTACCTTATAATTTATCAATGTGAGCCTAGGAGTCTAAAGGACTCCTCTGGCGGACACAAATTGTCCATCCGCCGCCCAGCGCAAGCAAGTGAAGCGTGCTTGTAAATGTTAAGTATGTAATAACATACTAGAACAATTAATTTATATTCAATTATCTATAAAGATGCTTGTAACAAACTCAGTGAATAGTTGGGGTGCAAGATGTCATCGAAGTGTGGAGATATAAATGTAAGGTTATTGACTTTTTGATGATCGAGTTAATTCTAGTGTAATTTATAAACTGGATATTTTCATGAAGTGCAATACATTCAAATTCTAAGAGATACTGGATTTCAGATCCGAAATCTACATCTACAATTCGCACTAGTCATAGTTGAACATCCATAATATTAAAACTCGATTAAT
Source organism: Aphrocallistes beatrix (assembly GCA_963281255.1). Lineage (NCBI taxonomy): Eukaryota > Metazoa > Porifera > Hexactinellida > Sceptrulophora > Aphrocallistidae > Aphrocallistes > Aphrocallistes beatrix. The sequence goes on from OY725496.1 coordinate 1,472,440, forward strand.
GTGGGTATACATATATATGTATGTATACTATATATATATATATATGTGCATAAACTGATTGAAGAAACTTTCAAGCACAGAATGCCCAATTTTGGCATGTGGGTCTTTTGGCTATGATTCCACTAAGTTCTGACCTTCATTGTCACCTTTTTATAACTAGAAATTTTTTCACTATAACTCAGCCATTTTAGGTGATAATAGGCCGAAATTCTAATTGAATGTATATATAATATAGTTCTATCATATATGAAGAATACTAACATTAACAGTTTATTTATATTTCAGCCATCTACCACCTAAATGGCTGAATTGTAGTCAAAAAAATAAAATTTCTAATAATAAAAAAGTGACAATGACGTCATAATTCCATGATGAGTCGACATTTTCGTCTGACGTCAGAACTTATTGGAGTCATAGCCAAAAGACTCAGACACCCAAAAATCAACTTTATGTGCCTGGCAGTTTCTTCAATTAATTCTGACAATCAATTTAGAATGGCTAAAATCTCCCAGTTTGGAGATATTGGTTCAATCAGTTGGGGCCTAAATAATAGTTACAAATTACGAAGGTTGATCCCAACTGATTTCACCAATATCTCCAAACGGTATATTATCCCATCAAAATGTATTATTTATCCCATCAAAATGAATTATTTATCCCATCAAAATGTATTATTTATCCCATCAAAATGTATTATTAGCTGATAATAATCCACCCCCAATATCTCATTGCAGAGTTGCTAGATCCTTTGCTTATATCAGAAGTACTCGATTTGCAATTTCATTCGTAAACCGGAAAAATCCCATTTTAAACTGCACTTGGAGAAGCATACCTTGCGCGACCACTAAATAATCTCCAAATTGCTTGAATTTATTTACGGCTAACATTTGGGATCAAAGTAAACTATTTGAAAGTTAAGCATCGAAAGATTCAAACTTTTGACTCTTTTTGAAACACTATTACTAGTATTAACACAATTCAACGTAGTTGAATCTGGTTGATTATTCCATCCTGATGAGACATGTATATAAAATAATATGTTCGTCTGTTCATCAAAACTTCCTACTACAAACGTTCATTGTTACTTTTCCAAACACGCACTACCTAAATTAATGCTTTAGTTCAGATTCCCTTTTATACCTATCAAAGCGCTGTGATTTAAGACAATCTTTACTATTAAAACTCGATTAATGTGTATATATATCTGTAATGTTTTAGTATGTAGCAGCCTTTTGGCTATGGCTGCACTAAATTCTGACCTCAGACAAATTGTCGACTCATCATGGAATTATGACGTCATTGCCACCTTTTTTAGTTATTAGAAATTTCAGGTTTTCGAGTATAACTCATCCATTTTAGGTGATAGAAGGCTGAAATGTTAATATAATGTGTATATTAATATTATTCACTTGTAATACATTTATCATCAAAAAATGATGACTCATCACTGTTATGACGTCATCATTGTATCAAAAATTTTAAATTGACAAATTTGATGATTTTGAGTGATATTGATTTTATCATTATATATTTCGAGATGTTATCTCCCTTATAATTAATCAATGTGTGCCCTGGCAGCCAAAGGGCGCCTCGGGGAACAAAGTGTCTTCCAGCCGCTCAGCGCAAGCAACCGAAGCGCGCTTGTTATCATTAAAACTGGTTGGGTAGTTAGGAAGATATTTAGCTAATGTTCCTTTCTTCAATCTCGTTTATATACTTCCAGTTATCGAGATACCATTAACGTCTTAAGGGTGGGACATATGTAAGTTATGTCCCCATGCTAATTTGTGTTTTTTACTCTCTTCGCTCCCATAATCTTTGTTATTAATGGATTAATATTGTGGATGTGATATTCTGAATGATTTTGTGAGAGTTTGTTTAATCTAGAACCTTAAACTATAATTTGCAAGACAAAGGTTGCGACAATGTGTCGCAGGCTGAAGCTAAAACGAGAACATGGGCCAACTGCTTTTCCAACTATCTCTTCAGCATCGATTTTCGGGGATGGATTAGCATCCGAAATATCTTGATAAACTTTGAATTATCAAAGAAACCATTAAAATTAGTTTCTATAAAAGAAGCTGGTAATTCAATGACTAACTTATGCCCACCCTGAAAGTATGTTTGGCAATTTTTATGTCTTGGGGATCAAAATGCTTGGGACATAAGTACACCTTCTTTAGCTGGTCAGCATCTAAATTTTAAAATATATTTCTTAACTTAGATTTTCGATACCCTCAAGCAAAATTTTAGTTTTTGCATAAAGTTTAATAAAATTGAAGAATTTCCGGAGAGTTTTGTGAAATTTCTGAACTAACTAAGTCAGAACTAAAGTTGGGTTTCACAAAACAATACTTAGGAAAAATTAAGAATTTTTAAGAAAATTATTAACTTTAAACAAAACGTAATTATTAAAATGTCCAGGACGGCTTAACTATATTAAAGGTAAAAATTAATCTGTCATAACGTATCTCAACCCAACATGTATATTTCTTCTATAATTAGAGTGAGCAGCATTTGTAATTTACTCTATCCACCTTTTGACAAATTTGTAATGGATTCTTAATTACCGAAAGAACACGGTATGTCGCTCTATCTAAATTGATCAAAGTAGATAAATCAATAATGAGTTGCTGAATAAGATCGAATTTTCAAACTGGAATAAGCTCGAAAATGGGGCTGGAATAAGGGCAACAAATTTGGATTGAAAAGAAATGAAGGGGAACCCAATTCATGAGAATGTTATTGAATCATTAGCACTGCTAAGACCTAATGTAAGCTTTAATCTTCATCTTGTTTTTCTACTATACTTATAATAACTGCAAACAATGAAATAAGATCCTGAATCGTATCAAGACCTATCTTAAAAGCTCGATGAGAGAATAACGAAAAGTAATATAAAGATTGACATTATTTTTATATTTTTTAATGAATAAGGCTGGTTAATTTGAATATTAATTGTGCATTCAAATAATATTCCGGGTATGGCTCCTTTGCACTTCCCCCAACGATATAAAAGAATGAGTAAATTCAGGTTCATCAAAGTATCGGCTATTTAGGATTAGTTACATATCAGATATAGTGACCATTTGACCTCCCCAAAGGAGTGCAATCTCTTTAAATACAATGTTTACTCTATGTTTGTCCATTTGCGGTGATACCATTTAGTTTACTCAAGTTATAGGTACAGTGCACCCTCGCTAATCCGAACCTCGCTAGTCCGAACCCTCGCTAATCCGAACACTTCATTCTTACAATCCGAACACCCGAAGTATAATCTTATTCGCCTCTATGCCTTAAATCAACGTTTATAATATTATACATTTCAATAAGATTGAGATACCTCATTAAAGAAGCAATTATAACAAATTATTATCCTTAATATTCTAACAATTCAAATTTTTTATAGTTAATACCCCATTGAATTAGTGCTATTTCACTAATCGGAACAAATTCACTAATCCGAACGATTTTTTCGATCATTGGCACAGAGCTGTTCGGATTAGCGAGGGTGTATTGTATTTAGTAATTTCATTGATTTTTGATGCATCAAAATCACATTATAATTTAAATATTACTCATCACTGGTTTAAGATAAATCAGATCAATCCAAATTTCAAGTTGCTCGTGCGCTAAAAAGTCATACTCTATAATGGGATAATACTAGTAATGATTCATCCATGGTCCATTTGTGCTATTCCGATACTAAATTGTGTTTCACGACGTATTCTGGATCCTAGAAAGGTATCAATTATTCAATAGCTTTTGCAAGCTGTATAAATTATCTTGATTAGTTCTTCTTATATTAAAATGGATATATACGGACCAAATATGCAATTTTAGAAAGTGGAAATATTGAAACAAAAGGATTATAGGGGAGGAGGGACAATTTCGGTACCCAAACTAGAAGATTTTAGCTTTGTATCGCCCTCAATTTTTTACTCATTTTGATGACACACATATAACTTAGTGCATGGATATATATCTATATTCATTTTTGAAAAAAATATTAAAGCACTACATTACATACAACTGGAGTTCTTTGCACAATGTGTCCAAAAGTGGTAAAAGGTCCATAAACATAATATTTAGAGTTTATAGCCTCGATTCCCCAATTTTGAATATATTTTGGTGAAACAATCTTCCCGTTTCTGAAAGATCGATTGCTCGAATTAGCCAAATTTTAACAATATTCTCTTGATGGATGTTTGAACTTTGGTGCAAGCACCTTTTAACTGAAAGTGTCAAAATATTTTCGCCAATCCGAATACTGGGATTTGATAATCATCATTCCAAATAACTTATTCGAATATATTGATAGGATAGAGGATTTAAGCCTAATTTAATGTATTTAAGCAAGTTATAATGACTCTCTATGCTTTTTGGCTGAAATGGAAAATTTTACGAACAGCAAATGAATTCCTAGATCGAAGTGAAATTTTATCACCTCTACAAGATTGTGCCGTCCAATGAAATTCAATTATTTTATACTACGAGTATATAGTGATTAGAATCTAAGCATTAGTTACTATAAATTATTAGAAGCATTCATCCGAAGTGTCCATTCGAGTTTAAAGTTCATTGGTTTGTGTGAGCCAATCAATTATCAAGCTTTTATAAAGCGATTCACGAGATTAGATTTTACTAAACTGATTTATCTAAATACTATGTCCGCATTTGCCTCTCTTCGGGTGCCTCTTCTTCTTTTATTGTTTTTTATGTGTTTTTTACACTGTGATTTAGGAAATACTCCCAGTGCACCCTGATTATATACATATAACCCTTGTCAGTTGTTTATAGATATCTCGATTGTCATTTACAGTGAGAAAGGTGCTAAAATGTGAATTATTCCAATACTTTTATTCAAAAATACAATTTTATTTGCAAACCATAACTTTGACTAAATATTATTAAACGTACCTGTGAAATTTTACGTTTCTAGCCTCATCAGTTCAATCCCACATACACTTCTCTCTATTGAGCGGTCAAGCATCAACCGATCAATGATCGTCCAATAACGACCTTTTCGACCATCAATTAAGGATTTGTCGATCTTTTTTTCAAACGATCGGAAAGACAATCCCAATCCTATTGTTGAATAGTTAATTTGAATAGTTAATCATCATTAACTTATTTGTTTAAATACTATTGTTGGAAAGAACAAATATACACCTGAGAGACGGCTCAAGGAGGCGCAAAGTGTTCGATTTCGAAGAAACGATAATGAGCGTGGGACCTGGTAGTACAGCAAATATCACTGATATACTTTAAATCACCTAGCATTTGGACAAAAAATTCGGTTTCGGTATCCCGATATTCTTTTTAGATCAACGAATACCGTACAGAAAAAAATAATTATCACTTAACAAACTCAACTCAATGCAAATCTGATACTTGGTTGGATGTAGTATACATACATACAAAAAATAAACAATTTTAATAATACCTATTGATTATTCTCATTCTTATTTTATTTAGCTGGCGTGTCTATTTATTTTTCTCACTCTTTACAGCTTGTATTTTTCAGTTTTTCCCAGGGGTTGAATTTTTTTGCTTCTTTTAATGAGAATTATACAAAGTTCATCTGTATAAATTCAATTTTGCTCAAAACTTCTAAAATTCCTCCAGTTCTTTGCCAATGGACTGATTCACACCTATTTCCAGGGCTAGTTTGTGCTCAAATAGTTTCTTCCTCTGTTCCTATCATGATTTATATTAGTCCTAAGAAGATATTTATTCATGAAATCAAAACTGCAACGAAATCTAGAGTTCAAGGTTGTATTATGACAGTTGATTCGAAAGAGGCATCAATACCAGGTACTATTTCATCTAAATATATAAATATTCTTTCTAAAATGTTAAATTTTTAGATCTTATTTATTTAATTTGCTTCTATCATGTGTTCAATATCATATACCTGCTGGGAAGTCACATGTCTGTTGGGCTAGATCCAGCACTGGATTTCAGAGGGGGACTAATGAGATATTTTCAGGGGGATGCTAGCCTCCCTTTACATGGTAGCAGCTGCAGGCTGGATAGGCTTCCTAACCTCAGATGGGGGGAGGGGGGTAAAACATGTCTAAAATATTCCTTAAACCGAAATAAGCTTCGAATATTATGGTTCTAGTTTCATTGATAGTTTTCACCTATTTCAAGCTTGTACATTAAAAATATGGCAATTTGAAATAGAAATAGTTCAGCATCAAGGCAATTTCTATCTGCGATATGTTTTCATCAACAATTAAAATTGATTTCAAATTATTTAGAAGCCTTTTGAACATCATTCTTCTGTATTTTGCCCACAATTATTCATTCATAAAAGTGTCAAAATAGAACATCGTGATGAGATCTTCTTTCGTTGTCCTTATTAGTTATAATTACTGTATATTCTTAAACATTGTAATGGGGCATTTTGATATAATCACCCATACATTAAAATAAGACTGCTAGTATCCTCTCTTATTTGGAAAAGATAACAATATAGAAGTTGTCTTCTTCTAATATTATATATCTCCTCCTTTTCTATCCTTAAGTAATGAAATATACTTTAGGCATTCTTTCTATCAACCTCCTTTTTTTCATTTCAATATATTTTGGTTGAATAAAGAGAGGTTGAGATTGATCATCTAAATTATTTAATCAGTTTATACGTAGTATATATATATGTGTGTATATATACACATTAATCGAGTTTTGATAGTAAGGATAACAGTTTATATTATTAGTAATATTACCAGAGTAGTTTAAAATTGTTTAGTTACTAGGATATTAGATGATGTTAGTTAGAGAAGATATATTACTAATTAGTGTAAACGGAATTTTCGTCGACGGATTTTTTGTCGATGGAATTTTCGTCGAATTTATTCGTCGAATTATTCGTCGTTGATATTTTAGAATGGAATTACAAACTGTTGGGATGAATTTGTTCTAAAGCTGAATAGAATTGATAGGAGAGTGAGAGTGGGCATTTTGGAGAGTATTTTGTGTAAGAGCAAAGAGAATGTGGGCATTTTTGAATTTGAAATAATATCAAATGGCACGCGAGAGTGGTATTTCGTGAGGGGGTGGGTTATTGTCATTTATTATTTGTTAGAATGAATGGGAGAATGAAAGTGAGGATTCAATAATTCCATTCAAAGAAATATCAGCGACGAAACATCAAGATTCACTCATTAGGAGATTAGATTTTAATTAGTTATTAGAACATTTACAATTACTTGTATGATTAACCTTGAAATTCATTAATTTTTACATCAACTATCGTGAAATAACAATATTAGATATTACAAAAAATATATTCTTAACGCATTCTAAATGTCAACTGATTGGTGGACTGGTTCCAGAATTATTGCATGTTTGCTCGATCATATACTAATTGAGAAAAAGAAAAAAATAGTCGCAAACCATACAAATACACGTACTACACTGCCTGAACAAAGGTATTCGTGCACCCCATAATTCCCCATACAAATAGTTATAATACTGATTTATTTAGCGAGTCAAGGTATTTAATTGGTAAGAGATACGCTTAATTTAACTTCGAATTCGAATTCTCCATATTCGAATTACCGTATTGCTTCGAATAAGCGCCCGGGCGCTTATTTATTTCGTGAACCCTTTAGACCCGGCGCTCTTTTTTTTGTTTACTACATTGACTGGCACTTTTTTTGCCACAACTGAGAATGTTAGTTCTATTAAAAAATGATAATGTAATGTTTCAAAACGCACTTGTATCTATGCCACTACTGAGAATGCTAGTTTGATATGATGTTCAGAGAACTAAAATGCCCCGGCGTCCGACGCTTATTCGAGCCCCGGCGCTTATTCAGGGAAATACGGTACTCACTTTTAAAATTTCAACTTGTTTACACTCCCACAAGGTTAATAAATTTCTAACGGTGCCACCTCATACCACCAATGCAATCATATACAATAGTGATCACTCGTGACATGTGGCATAGGAAAGCAAATGCAGAAAATATTTAATCTTGAAGAAGAGTAATTAAGTTGAAAACTAATAAAGTGGGTAATTTGAGTGTGGAGAATTCGAATTTGAAGTTAAATTAAGAGTATCTCTTACCCATTAAATACCTTGACTCGCTAAATAAATCAGTATTATAACTATTTGTATGGGGAATTATGGAATGTACGAATACTTTTGTTCAGGCAGTGTAGAATGTAGAAAAAATACATATTGATCTATGTACGTATCATCAATAGTATATAAAATGAAGGCATTGTAGTACTTTCAATTCTCAAATCAAGGATGCATCATTTATAAATATACGTAGTATATTTTATTTGGTCAACCAAGGGGTTCGGATAACTGAAGTGTTCGGATAACTGACGTTCTAATGTATATATATATATATATATATATAATGGAATTATGAGGTCATTGTCACCTTTTTTATAACTCAAAATTTCAGTTTTTCGGCTAATACTCAGCCATTTTAGGTAGGGCATTAGAATATTTCGATCCATGATCGAAAGATCCGAATCGCGATCCTTTTTTAAAGGATCGAGATCGGATCGACTATCCTTTTTAAAAGTAGGATCGGGATCGGATCGAAACTTTTACTCAATTCGATCCGATCCTTTTTCTTTTTAATCCCTAAGTTGGAGGTGAAAATGTTGAAATTTATGGTGATTAAATATACTTTTTTGATGTGTTTTATGGTTTAAAAACTGACTTAAGCACTAGGTACGCCCCAGGCTACCGCAGACGGACGGACATTGCACGCGTCCATGCCATAAGGCACCTCCTTCCAGGAGCTGTACTAAAATGATGTCCTCTGAATATTATTGAAAGGATCTTTTTGGGGATCGTGATCGGATAGAAGATCCTTTTATCAAATTAGGATCGTGATCGGATCGCAGATCCTTTTATAAGTTAGGATCGGGATCTGAATCTAGATCCTTTATTTGAGGATCGACTAATGCCCTAATCTTAGGTAATAGAAGGTATTAATAGATCTCAAAAATGACAAATAAAATTCTAAAATTGGAAAATTTGGGATTTTTCGAGTGATTTCGATTATAACAATTAAAGACAGACTATTTAGAGATGCTATCTCCCATATAATCAATCAATCTGATTCCAGGCGCCCAAAGTGCGCTTCCGGCGGACAGAAAGTGTCCTCAAGCCGCGCTGCGAAAGCAATCAACCGCGCTTGTTTTTATTATAAATTTCTTTTAACTCTTTCGTTATTTAGGAAAAGCATCACTTGTTCTTCTGTATGAAGATGGTTCATTAAAGATTCATTATATTAACCTTGACAAAGATCAGATGTTTTACAAATTCAATTATCATAATCCTTTAATAACTTTCCAAAAGTCGAGAAAGAAAAATTTAAAATCTATGCAAACTAATTTCCCAATTGATTTCTTTGAGAGTTGTATGGTGACTGACGAGGTAGAATATGGTGGTTTTGATATTTTGCATATTTATAATCAAGAGCAAGTAAAAAAGAGGTATTTAGAAAATAAATTTTTAGAATTCCACACTTATTATTTTTTTCATTTATATCATCTCTATTTAACGAATCTTGCTTTATTTTAATCTTTTGATCTCAAAATTCCGCTACAGACAAATAGTAGTGGAATTCCACACCTCGTGCTATACTAACGCAACATTCAATGTATTTTGAAATTGTGGAACGGCTCCTAATCCATCTGAGGATTTCTTTTGGGAAACCTGAAATTGTCCTAAGATAATGTCGGAATTTATTTTAAAGTTGGGTGTCTGAATTTATAGTAATAGAATTGAATTGTCCTAATTTAGAATGAATGAGAGAGTGATAGTGAGGATTTTGAGAGTAATATCAAATTTGAAGATTCAATTGAAAGTTTATTACAGAATCAAACCATTACAAATTAGGACGAATACCAGGGTTTTATAAGACATATTAAAACTATTAAAATCTAGACAAATTACAGCAATCCGAAGCTTTTCCTTGATACCAATTAAATGCACTATATATTTTTAGGATAAAACGTGGATTTATATTTTTGATATGTCATCATGACATCATCATGAACATGCTAGCTTATATGGATCCATGTCCTTAGGAATCGGTGCGGCTAGTAAGACAGATTTTCTATGACGTACCATTTTTTTACAATCTTTATTTTAAAGCTAATTATTCATTTCGCACTATGTAATGCAAATATATTCCTATTGTTCTGGATTTAACATCCATTACCAGAGTGGGATTGGATATTGTGAAATAACTTAATTTTATTATTTCAATATTATTTATCATTGATTTTAGTACACAACGAAAATATTTATTACTGGTTTAGACTTGAACTATTCGTATATATCTCAATTATATTTCCCAAATATACTGAGCTAGATTAATTTTATCCGTACAAGGATAATATTATATTGATGTTTACAATAATAAGTTGATAAGTTTTGAAAACTTTCAAAGAATTAATGTTCATCATATATCTTGACTCCTTTTATTAGATGAATATTTCTGATCAGGTGACGATTACTCATCATAAAAGTCGAAAATATTGAACTTGCAACATTATGCTATACAATGTTTTACAAAATATTTCCTCAAAATATCAGAATTTTTCACACCTTGAGAGTTGTTAAAGGTGATATACAGGGTGCTTTATAATTTTGTCCTTTATTAAAATAAAAAAGAATCAACTGCGAAATATTGAATTGAAAGTTTTAATCATTTTTATATCTAATCTCCACCCCATCCATCTGTATATAGAATATTTCTAAACTTTGATTAACTTCATTGTAATACAAATTCAATGGGGAACCAAGTTATAAAATGTCAATTCTGATCAAGAAATGTATGCCCAAGGGATGACAGTATGCAAAACAAACATTACAATTGTTGTTAATAATGTGTATTAACAAACACTTTTCCTTGATTCTTTGGAAGGTCTGTCCTCGGACTTTCCATATTCATCAAACCCCCATTTAGGGTTCTAAAAGAGATATCTCTCTCTCTGTAACTATACTCCCAAATTCTTCGCGACCAATTGCTAATATACTCTTATATCGCTATATTTATGATTCATTAATAATAATTACTCCACATACAATGTAGTGTTAATTTTTTTTTGAATTCTATGGTCATGTGATGACGTAGCATTACCCGAAAATCCTAACTTGGAAACTAACAGTCGTAGATTCTTATTCAAACTTCCTAATATAGTACTCTATGCAAGCTCTTTATTCATCATAAACTGTTAGATTTACTAGTACTAGTAATTGTAGTAATATTATATGAATTATTTTTAACAAATACATGGAAATATTTGGGATTAGGGACCTCAAATAAATTAATGGAACTTGAGCCTTCTTTTCATATTATTCCTTAATTTTGGTTCGAATATGTTAAGGTCATTACTGTAAATGCGAATTTATCCTTGTAAAAGCTTTTATTAATCCTTAATGACCCATTTTACATTGTATGTACATATTCATTTAAACTTAAAATCCCTGTATCTTGGGACTTTCTAAATTGGCTTTCACTAATTAAAAAAATGTCAAATTTGGCTTGAGATAGAAGGCTGAAATTCCACAGTTGTTTTACAACATTGTGCGATATTGAAAAGTCCATAACCTTTTGAATTCATGTATTTCAGAGATTTTATTGTAGATTTACTAAAAACGGAATTTTTTCGTCGATTTTTGTCTTATTTTTATTATGCTCTTTTATGTTTCAGTTTTTGTAGCATTTGATACTACGGTTTGTTCAAAACTTTATACGAGTGAATGGGGTCTACCATTTAGATTTGCTAGCGAAAAACGAAAAAAAGACTTTGAGACTGTATCTCAAAAACTGGACTTGAGAATAAAAAACGGTTTGGAACGGATCAATATCTCTATAACCGGAGACGTCCCCACGCCCTTCATCTTTGATAGCTCCCTTTTCATCATATGTTGTAAGTCAAACCGAGAGGTTTTTGCGGCCGGTATCCTTATTGTCAAGTGAGATACATGACCATTGCTCTTTCCCCCAGAAGGAGTTGTGGCTCTCAAAACACCATTTTTTTGTTCTGATCGCAACGTAGGTCATTTGCTGTTTCGGTATTTTGTATGCCTTGGGTTGGATACTACTAGTTAGATGACGATGAATTGTGTCTTTCGAAACTGAGTCCCCCCCTAAAGCTGTAGTCCTTTTGGTCGAATTGCTTGTCGACCGACGTCGCTTCGCTATGGACTTGACAATGGTTATTTGGAATGCTCACAAGCTTTTTATGCGTCCAATCCCTGATCAATGTTCAAGGTTTTCACTTTTCTTATGCTTGAGCGACAACCTTTTTATGGTTCGAATATATTTTTCTATCCTTTTCGCAACATCTTTTTGCTCTAACTTCTAACTTCTGAAGTCTCTATTTTGACAACCATTTCGTTAACCCCAGTTTGCCTCCACTTTACGCAAGAAGTCGCTATCCAGACATCCCACTAATGCGTCGGGATAAAAAATGAGTCTAGTCGGATTCAGTTATTAGTCAAACAAGTCCCACTGTGCTAGACAATAATCGCTTGTTTTTGCAGTGCATTTGTGGGATATCTGGATGTTGACTGCTTGATAAAGGTGGAGGCAATCTGGTAGAACTTCTCCTCCGTGATCATTCGTTTTCGAGAAAAGTAACTTTGAGGTTCTAATGTATTTGTTGTTGGCTCCGGCAATTACAATTGAGGCGTTCCCTCAATGGGTGCAGGGAAGTTGAGTATATTGTAGAAACGGACTAGAGGACGTCATGCTATGCGACGTCATGATCCAGCATTGGAGGGTTTGACGTGGGCGTAGGTGATTACCTTTTGATCCTCCGGGAGTGCACGATTAAGAGAGGCAGGTGATACGTATTGTTTCGAATAGGTTTCTATGTTGCTTAAGCATTTTGACTTTTACTGTTCTACTTACTTCTGAAGCTGGTTTGTGGGATGGGAGGATTCTCAAGCTTCCATTTGTCGCGGACTTGATCCTTTGGGAAGATTAGATGTATCCTGTCTAAGGCAATGGCTTTGTCACAGTTGGGTGTGATGGAAGTGGGTATATACTGGAGGGATTCTGTCGCTTCTTGCACTTAGAGTTCGAGGAGTGTGGCTAGGTTTGTATACTTCGGCTGGAGACTGAAGTTGATGGAATGAGTTTTCAGAGACAAGTGCAAGCAATGCAAAGATCATTAATGAGTTCGTCGATGGAATAATAGGTGGGTATATTTCCTGTCCTTTGGTTAGTGTTTATATGGGTGGGAGTCTTCCGGGAGAGGGGAGCAGGATTTGATCTTTGGTTGGTATCCTCTTCCAGCGTTGAAGATGTGAATTGATCCGTGTTTGCAATGCGGTAGGGGAGCGAGTGCATCCTCGTTGTGTTGCAGACATTCGTGGTATTAAGTAGTCTGTGTCGTGCAATCAGTGAATAAAAATGCAAGAGTTAGTAATAGGATTTATTCTACTTTATACAGGGTGTTTCATTGATTACACACAAAAGTAAATTGCTTTCATTTCATTTGTGATTGAGACAATTTAGTTATTTTGGTTGCTTTTGGAAGGAAATTCTTTAACATTTATGAAAAACAATGAAGCAAACCGTTGGAATAAAAGTAAATTATTTTAAAACATCATTAATATGGATAACTCATTTCCGATTTAGTCATTTGGGCGGGTAAACCTTAGAAGTGTGGGGTAGTATTGAATAGGACTGATTTTTATGGTAGAATTCCACCATCTTGTTCTTCTTTTGTTTGTCATCTAGCTTGTCCATTTTGCTGTCACACAAATGTCAGAAGGTGCTAAACAACATCGTAAAAGGGGAAGATGATTAGTAAAATATTGACCTAGTAATTTCAAATTATTTTCGTGATACAATCGCTGAAACACCCTGTATATAAAATTTTGAGCTTATTTATAGCTCTAATCAGGTTTATGTCTTACCAGTAACAGGTCAACATTGTGGGTAATAATAATCGTAGTGGGTGGCAAGTGTGGACTCTATTGTATCATAGGATACTTTATTTGTATGTAGTCATAGAAACTGTGGGTAATCATATTTTTTAAGATGAATGAAGAGTAGGCGGGTATAGGAAAGGTGCGTGACTACCAGGCCCAAGGTATTTAAGAGCCATATTGCTTTGCATCATAAATAATAATAAACGAAACTATCCATGAAGGCCAATTCATTCAACCACGACAGCAATTTAACATCTAATTCGAAATATTAACGACCAATTACTCAGTTTAGAAGTTTCCCATAGATAATATTTTCTAAAGAATAATTTCTTGCTCCTATGTCAATCACCTTGAGCCACTTTCCATGACCATCCGATAGGATGAAAGCAAGCGGATCAAGGTTTGAAAAAGCGATGTAATTCGAGTGTGTAGATATCGAATTTGCCATCAGATTTTCTGTAACTGTATGTTCTCTCTAATTGTCCAATAATGGACAATGGGGTCCAAAGTGGACAGTTGGGGAAGAAGGGAAGAATTCGATTAAAACTAAATAGAAAGTACCTGACGATGTCTAATCTCTGGGAACTATCGCATTATACACTGCCTAAACTAAAGTTTTTGACACCCCAATATTTGGCATACAAATAGTTTTAAATTGCTAATTTATTTATGGTTAATAGTATTTAATTAGTAAAAGCTTCGTTTACTCCATATTCGAATTATTCACTGTATAAGCTTTCAACATAATTGAATTTGAAGAAAAATAAGTATATCTGTTACTAATTAAATGCCATTGGAACCATAAATAGATAAGCACATAGCTTACTGCATCTAGGTCCTCACAGGAACTTGCGGATTTGGGACTAGGGATGCGGTAGAAGATGGTTGTACTAATACATGAGCTGCCTTAAATCTTAAGCCAAGCACAATAGAGCTAGGAATGTATTACTAGCATATATAAATATGGTGTCCATGTACCCACATCCGTTGTTCAAATTTAGATTAGTCACCATATGATTCACAAATAAGTTATATTTGTGACATATTTAGTGATTTTCAGAGGCCTTTTAAGGGCATTTCTAAGTGTTTTGTTATAAAAGTTTTTCCGTGGAATGTTGCTACATTCTCCAGTGTTGCTATGGAAACGTGTTTTGGTCATTTGTGGTCATATCTTGAGAACCACAGGGGCTAGACATCCAGATTTAATTAAATTTGATTGCGAGTAGACGATTTCGTATTAAGTACTAATTAATCTTTTTGTCAAAATTCAATGGTTTACGAGTTATTAGACAATTTATCGTACTGGGAACATTTGGTAATTTGTCGAATATCTCATAAACCATTGAATTTAGACGTCGAACTTATATTATCGCTTAATAGGAAATAGTCCATTCCCTATCAATTGGAATTAAATCTGGATGTCTAGCTCGCGTGTTTCTCAACATATGACCACAACTGACCAAAACACGTTCCCGTAGCAACACTGGAATGTATCAACATTCCATGAAAAAATGTCGTATTTATTAGCCCATTCATATCTCATTTCTATCCTCAAATTTTGTGATAAAAAAACTTAGAAATGCCCTTAAACGGACCCTGAATTTGTATATTAATATATCTCAAATATAATACGACTCTCATAAAAAATGATGACTCTTCACAGTGTTATGACGTCATCATTACGCATCAAAAACTGACATATTTTGTGATTTTTCCAGTGATATCGATTATAAATCACTAAGACAGACGAATTCACAGTTGGCATCTTCCTTGTAATTACTTTCATGTGAGGCTAGGCGCCCGAAGCAAAGTGTCCTCAAGCTGAGCAGCGCAATCAAGCGAAGCGATTGTAGTAATGATAACATGCGGCAGCGGAGTTATATCTTTTGACCTTATTAGCTAGTAAACAGTTGGCGCAAGTGGATTTTCAAAATAGAGACACCACAAGAAATGCAATTCAATTTAGCAATCTCTTCTAAGAATATCAAAGTTACATCCGCAATAATTTTGATCCTACATTAATATCACCATCAATTTGTCGTTGTTTTCAATTACAATTAACTTATTCCATAAAGTTACTATATATTCTAGGATAAACTCAGATGGATACTTTAGACCACCACGGCCGGTTAACTGTAAAGCCAAGAACTCGGGTTGTGAATCTTAATCAAGGAAACATTTGTCAATAGTCAGTTTTTCATATATTTATGTACTGCATATCCAGCAATAAATGCTAATGACTGAAGTGTCTAAACTACATTCAATGAAAGTTAGATCATCAATTTCATCCAAGACTAGTTGGACATCGATTTAATCGCCATTATTCTTATCGAAGGATGAGTATGAATCAATAAATCTGAATTGCTTATAAATCAGAATCTTGTTGTAAAGCAAAGACCTTTAATGTGTTGGATAACCGGAGGCGGCGTTCAGTTTCAAGAATAGGAAGATGTGGGATATGATAGTTTTACCGTGACCTACGTTATATAAAGTATATTCACCAACTTCCATAACCGTGACCATTGATAAATGAAAGGCCACCGAATGTATATACAACATATCATAAAACAATTAGCCATCTATAATATATCTGAAGAATGTATTACAAGCATATTAAAAGTTGTATACCAAAGTGAACATATTGAGAAAATCATGAAGAGTCATTATTCTGTTGCGCAATAAGCAATATATTGTACCAAATTGTTCATTTTCTGAACTGTTTTAAACATATACTCTGAGCATTATTTACATGGAATTTATTTTGTACAACCAACTGGGGATGGGGTGATTCGAAAAATTGTGAGATTTTTAATGGAATGCTACTGCCTTTCCAGTGTTGCTATGGAAACCCATTTTGATCAATTGATGCTATATTGTGAAACTTCTTGCAACTAGGCATTCAAATATTATATATTAAATCGCAAGGATTGTGTCTGTTTGTTTGTTTGTCTGAATTGATGGAAGAATTGGCAAGTCATAGAGATACGAAAATTGGCATGTCGGTGTCAAATGATGAATCTACGATCAAGTTCGAAGATCTAGGCAAAAATTTCACACCTTTGCAAAAAAATGGAAAACAATATTTCACACCTTTTCTATAAAACAAGCGCGCTTCGCTTGCTTGCGCTGCGCGGCTGGGGGACACTTTTGAGTCCGCCGGAGACACCCTTTGAGCGCCTGGGTGCATTTATTAATTAAAAGGGAAATACCATCTCTAAATACGCCTGTCCTACTTTTATAATCGATATCACCCGAAAAATCACCAAATTTGTCAATTTTTATAATTTTTGAAGCGTAATGATGACGTCATAACATAGTGATGAGTCACCATTTTTTGATGATAGTTGCATCTTATGTGATGTATATTAATATACATATTATATTAAAATTTCAGCATTCTATCACTTAAAATGGCAGTTATAGTCGAAGAACTGAAATTTCTAAATATAAAAAGTGAGAATGACGTCATAATTCCATTATGAGTCTACATTTTCGTCTGAGGTCAGAACTTAGTGTAGCCATAGCCAAAAGATTCTCACATGCCCAAATCAGCTTTCTCCGCTTGGTATTTTCTTCAATAAATTCGTTACAGATATATATATACTATATATATACACACACACATTGTACACATTAATCGAGTTTTAATAGTAAGGATGCTATGTGCGGCTTTACTCACACAATAGAAATCATTGTACGACACTATTGTAGCCTGTCATTGTTATTGATACTTTTCATAGAAAAACCTTAAGTAGATGTCTCAATGATATTATCGTGTATGGCAATAAAAAATAGTTTTGTTTATTTTCTCGCCTTTTTAAAAAATATATTTTATCACCATTTGATGAATTTTAAAAAATTCGCTAGAGTCTAGCTTCCAACTGTTGACATTGGATCTTTTGAGGTGTAGAGTTCGAATATCTTTTTTTTTGTTTACTTTTGTTTACAATAGACGCATAAAATAGACAAATTCTAAAAATAGGTTGGAGACTAGCCAATTGTTGACATGGGATTTTAGGGGTGTGGTGTTCGAATATTATATTTTCAGATCAAAATGATAAATTGTTTGTTTACTTTGTTTACAATATTTATATAAAGTGAACAAATTCAAAATAGGCTAGATTGAGTAATTCCATACTCCCGCAGGGAGGATCTGCGGACACAAAGTGTCAGCAAGCCGCGCAGCGCAAGGAAGCAAAGCGCGCTTGTCTGAACTAATTCGATAGACAATAGGCTACTTCCTATTCAGTTGTAATATAATTCGTATCCCCAAATTCGATTATTTCTGAGTTATGGTTCAAATTATACATTTTTTTAATTAAATAACCCATGACTAAGATTTCATCAAATTTAGGCATACAAATTATATTAAAACTGAATAGAAATTAGCCTATTGTCGATCGAATAAGTTTAAACTTTTATTCTAATTACTATAGATTTCATAATAAAGTATCAATTGCCCAAAATGGGTTTCCGTAGTAACTCAGGAAGACAGCAGCATTTCATTAAAAGTTTCACAATTTTTCGAAACACTCATTCCCAGCTTGATTGTACAAAAATTATGTGTTGATAGTAATGCATCGAAGTATGTTTAAAACAATTTCAGAAAATGAATAATTGGTAACGAAATATCGCCTATTTTGAAACAGGATGATGACTAGTCATAATTTTCTGAACGAATATGTATACTTGGATATCCTTATTGTATTGCTTGTTATACATTCTTAAAGTCTATATCATGCTTAGCTAATGATTTATGTTATCTAGTTAAATGGTTGATAATCTGAGGAAAAACAGTACATGTATAAAACTGGTAAACGTTTGTTTACTTTACTTTCCTATATTTCCTGGCAGGGCCAACCATGTTTCAAACCAAATAACAACACAAGCTAAGAATGGAAATCGTTCGTCTTGGTATGTTAGAGGTCTTGAAGTATAAACGTTTACCTTTAAATAGAGAATTTATGTTACATTTTCCAAAGTTGAAGTAATATTTCAACAGTTGT
Organism: Aphrocallistes beatrix; assembly: GCA_963281255.1. Lineage (NCBI taxonomy): Eukaryota > Metazoa > Porifera > Hexactinellida > Sceptrulophora > Aphrocallistidae > Aphrocallistes > Aphrocallistes beatrix. The sequence continues at coordinate 1,491,382 of OY725496.1, forward strand.
GTGTATTGTTTCGCTCTTCTTGGTTACTCAGTTAATTGGGAAAGCGGAATAAGGCCGAATTACTACGGGCATTCAATAAGTAGTCGTTATCATAGTATACTTTCCCCAAAACAAGTAATATAATTAATATCAATGCTGCAATTTCTCGAACTACTCTCCTTGATGCTGTATAACTAGTATTAGCCTCTTAATCCAATCCAAAAAACTTTTTTGAAGTCTCCACGTGGTATACCTTTCATATACTGAAAAATCGCCGATCCGAGGTGAGGCCGACTTTCGAATTCCCTCCCTGAAAGGTGTTTCTTCAGCTTAGGGAAGAGCCAAAAGTCGCATGGAGCGAGGTCTGGTGATTAGGGAGGATGATCTAGCTCTACAACTCTCAGACTTTCCAACTTTTCCCTTACCAGCTTGGTCTAGTGGGGTCGGGCATTATCATGCAATAATCTCAATCCTCGAGTTCCAGTCCTTGGCCGTCGATTGTGGTAGAATTTCTCAACCTCAGATAGGCACTCACTCATGTAAAATGATCCAGTAATAGTGGTATTCTTGGGGACACAAATCTGGCACACTGGACCATAAGAATCAAAAAATATGCAGTACATAACCTTGGGGTTCCGGAAGTCATATCGAGGGATTATTGGTGGGTCCTGGCCTTTAGCTACCCATACTTTGTTAGCTTCCTTTGACAAAGGCTCGCTATAACGCACCCAAGTCTCATCACCAGTCACGATCTCGAATAGACTCCTGGAGTCGGTTCTATCGAAGTCAGAAAGCAACTTTTGAGCACATTGAACCCTCTTAGTTTTCTGGGCCTGTGCTAGTGCATGCGGGACTCACCGAGCGCAGATTTTCCTAAATTGAAAATTGTCATGCACAATGGTATGAGCGGTTCCCGTTGAGACCCCAACTGCATTAGCTATCTCCATCAATGAAATAGGGGGTCTTCTTCAAGTAATTCGGAAACCTCGAGGACAAATTTGTCACTGGCGCCGGAAATCGGCCTCCCTGCTCTGGGCTTATCTTCTATCGACTCTCTTCCCTCACGAAAACGTCGGGTCCTGTCAACTATCGTGGAATATGGAAGAGTTATATCATTATAAACCTCCATCAAATCCTTGTGGATGTCGGCTGAAGAAACTTGGATCTTTACATAGGCTCGCTGCTCAGTTTTGAAATCTGCACTCTCGGAAGCCATAATAAATGCCAGTATATAAAAATGCCAAACTAATAATAGCCACAGTATTAAAACCAAAGCTCAGAATTGAAAAAGTAAAGTATCATTTGAAAGAGCATCGGTAGGGCTACATTAGATATGCTAACCCAATTCTGAATCAAATGGAACAACCAAGATAAATTGCAATAACGACTACTTATTGAACGCCCGTAGTATTTCGAGAAATAATTACATGACCATTTTTTTGTGTTAAATAGAAATAATGATAACAAATACAGTTCTTGTGGTGTTTCAGAGGATAAGTTATGACCAAATATTTCCTCACCCTTATATGAGGTATCAGACTTAGCGTGGATCTCATCTATCTGAACAATAACATTCGTCTTTTGAGAACTAAAAGACGAAGTTCCCCGGGTAAAGTAAGTACAAAAGTCGTTTTCCAAACCCAAAGAAGAGTACAACTCTCTAATGTGCTAATATGTGGAAAATAACTATATTCTAAACTTTAGAGAAATAGGCAACTTGCAGATTACACCAGATGCGTTTTTATAGCCAGAATTTGCGTAATAACATTATTTCTCCTTCTCTTTTTGTAAATACCATTCTCTAGTTGACCAAGAATGAATTGAAATCTTCAGAACAAGGGATCCTTTTTCATCACTATATATTAGATTGCATAGAGTCTCTTCAATTTGTTATTTTGCTTTAGTTTAGAAATATGATGAGGATTTTCTTCTGAAGGGATGAACTAAGTTTCATTGTAATCTTTAAACTTCTTTTCAATTTGTCGGATATCAGTTTATAGGATAAGTGGGGTAGAAATGGACTTCCAATATATTATAAATATCCTTTCACAGCTAAAATGAATTTACCTATAGAGAAACATCTGCACCAATATTATGATTTTCCATCTTAAGCAAAGAGAAATTTTCCAATTATCTTTTGGAATCCAAACTAGCCAGTCATTTGGAGTGATATTATCAAATCAAACTCATCTTGTATCCTTCTATATAACCAACCGAAACTTCCCTATATCTGCGTTCTCTGATCGATGTTGAGAATAGTTGGTTCAATAAATATTCCTCTTTGAAGTTGTAATAGAACCGAGTCAGTTTGATTATATTTGAAGAGGTAGAGGAATAATTTGACGTGGAACCAGGAAGGAGAGAGAGGACAGTGGCAAGATTTAATTTTGGTGTTCTGTGCGAGACCTCATAGTATGTGGCATTCCCTCTGGGTATCGTGTAATTGAATATCTTCCTTCTGAAAATGCTTAGCACACACATACCCTATTTTGAGGTCAGAAATATCGTCATTATAAATAGCACGCTCCCAAGCATGTCGTTACTCAGGTCGGCCATCTGGAAATTTGAAAACTGGGATGCAATCTCCTTGGATATAATTACCCCTACAACTATGGACAGAACAGTATCGGTGGGATTTGAAATGCATTAATTAATTACTAAAAATTAACATAAATCAGTAACAAGTTGATCAAACTATTTTTGAATATTTCTAACTGTACAGGGTAATCCAAAAGTTCTGCAACTATAAATTTTACTTCATTGATTTGACTAAGATAATTTAGTCTAACTTTAAATCAGTTTGCATCTATGGAATCTACCACCCTTCTAGTTTAGAAATAAACACTATTCATTGCGCAAAATATTTTTTATACAAATTTTTGAAATATTATATACACGGGACTCCAATAATCTGATCTCAAAAATATCTCTCCTTATTAAATATATTTATATCTTCCTATAGTCAGTTATTGACTCAAAATACTAATATATGACTATTTCTTTTGGTTTATTGACCGGGAATCACCAATAAGAACAACAATTGTTAAAGTATAATCATAAAATGTACCAAGCAATCGAGATTTTTTTCTTTTTCCTAAACACACAAACATTTATGATCCACCTTAGCAAATATATCAGAAATACAGGCAATTGGATTGCAAAATAATTGAAATAACCCTTATAATTCTCAAGTAAAACGAAATGTCGGATGCTAGATCCTCATGTGTAAGTATAATACTTCAGCAAAATTTTAAGCAGAACTTTTGGATCACCCTGTACATAGAAATTTGTTTAATAACAATCGATCAATATTAATATTGTATACTACTTCATCCATGGTGCAAAATATCAGCTTCGATAGTAGAACTGTTTCATCGTAACTTGATTACCATCATAACTTGATAATTACCATGGATGCACAAACTTCAATCGTAACTTGATTATCCAGAGTTACTTGAATTAGAGTGTTAAGTTGAATTAGGATTCGACTGAGCACACTTGAAGTGTTAAATTGACAACCAACTTCCGATTTGAATAAATTCGATGTTATTGGAAAGTGGATGAACAGACGTAGTATATGAAAATGTGTTAAAATTTTAATTTTTATCCCTTTTAGGCTAGTGAAACTGAGCACAGCCTCAACAATATTCTTAGTAGTTCGGCTATAAATTACAATTCAATACTTTTGTACCTATATTTCTGAATAACAGGCATTTATGCAGTTAAAATTCATAAAATTTATTGGGAGCTATAAGTTGGTAAAGTTGACCCTCATTTAGTTCCTAGTTACCAGAGTGAGCATGCTTTAAGCTTTGATATTTCAATCAATTGAAGATGTAGCTTAGTTGGATATATTATTAATTGATAAAGAATAGACACATATACGTTTTATGGGACGTGATTTGAATCGTATGAATTCACTGGTTTCTTAGGACTACGTCATCAAAGTTAGCTAAAATCCGAAATTTTGAATACTGACTTTCGGCGATTTTTCAACATTTTTGTCCCGCTTTTAGAGTTGATGCTCCATCAACGTATTCTTTATTACCTTAAATCTAATTTTAAATAATAAAAAGATGAGGCTGCTGATCGGTTTTTGGGAGTATTTCATTTTTAATCTCTCCAAATTTGAGCATCTTCCCAATAGGTAATGTTATCCAGCAACACTTGACTGAGAATTGATTGTGTATGAATAAGACTACTGACAAAGACTGTCTTTCCTGCTTAAACGTATAGTTCCGATAATGTCACTGATACATTTTTCTGGTGTGAATGTTTAGTAACATTATTGGAACTATATCTTTAACTGTAGAATAACTAACATTTATATGTTTTCGCACTTTTATGACTTCATCGCCATAGAAAATGGCTGGGAGACATCCGCGATATCGGGGACACTGTGTCCTCAGTGTGCATTCTACGTTTAAGTATGAAAGACAGTCATTGCCAGTAGTCTCATCCTTACACAATCAATTCTCTCTATACAGTCTAGCGATGCTGGATTACATTACTACCTATTGGGAAAGATGCTCAAATTTAGAGAAATTAAAAATGAAATACACTCGAACCTCTCTTATCCGGACCTCCGATATCCGGGCACCTCTCTCAACCGGGCAGCCCTTTCGACATTTAGTCAATATGCATTGTCCTATTTTCAAGTCAATTATTAACCACAATTCCAGCAATCATTATCATGTAATATTATTTTTTGACATTAATATGTAATTAGTAAAACTGTGGGTTTTGCGTACTCGTATATTGTCTTGGTACGTAAATATTATAGAATAACCTCATGTGCATAGACATGATTTCGAATTATCCGGGCAAATTCTGTTATCCGGGCACCCTCTGTTATCCGGGCACCCTCCGGTCCGGCACTGCCCGGATAAGAGAGGTTCGAGTGTACTTCCAAAAATCGATTAGCAGCCCTATATTTTTATTATTTAAAATTAGATATAATATAATAAAGAATACTTTGATGGAGTATCAACCCTAAAAGCGGGACAAAAATAACTTTGATGATATAGTCCTAAGAAACTAGTGAATTTAAACGATTCAAATCACGTCCCATAAAACGTATATGTGTCTATTCTCTATTAATTAATAATACATCCAACTAAGCTACACCTTCAATTGATTGAAGTATCAAAGCATAAAGCATGCTCACTCTGGTATCTAGGAACTAACTGAAGGTCAACATTACCAACTTATAGCTCCCAAGAAATTTGGATTTTCTTATGAAATTTAAACTCATAAACACCTGTTATTCAGAAATAGACAGGGTGGGGAATAAGTTCTGCCACAAGCTTCATTAGGTATAAAAATTCTTATACTCAAACGATCTTAGTTATTATGGTCCTTAGAGATTGTAATTCGAATATTCTCAATGATTTTAAGAGATTTTTCGATTCTATAACTTAGAAATGTGTTTTGTATAGTAAGTTTTGAGAAAAAAAATGTGTCCTGGTCCGCAGCAAAAATCGTGAATCAGGGCCCACTGCTTTTAAAGTTATCTTCCCAGAGTCTTCAAATTCTAGGAAAAATTAGCTCACACATTTTCCTCAAATACTCAAAATTTGTAGAGATATAAGATGCTCAGATCAGTGCATTTTGAAGACCAATAGTAGTAGTAGTAGTAGTAGCTGAAAATCAAATTTTTTTAACTTTTTGAGACTAGTCATTTAGAGAATACTAATTCTCGTTTACCCAAGCCATAATATCATGTAATTACCCTAAAATTGTTTCTTTCAAATATATTTAACTAACTAATAGAATTTTCATGGGGAAATTCGAATCTTGCTCATATATTGACAGCCCAAATTATTACTCATTTTCAAAATGGAAGGAGCGAAGTGCTATAGCATCTCTCATTAAACGTTCGAAAACTGCTATACACCATGCGATAGCTCTGTACAAAAGTACTTCTTACATAATACCCCTATATAAAATATGTGACCTCGCTGCTTCGAAGGATATCGGCAATAATTTCAGCTGGTATCAGGAAACACTGATATTGAAATGTTTAAAAATTTACTGAATAAGTACAAATAATTATGTTTACTTGACCCAAGCTTCTAATTAGAATCGTCTACTACTATACTACGTCGTATTAAACAAATATTTTCTTTGAATAATCATAATGGTTGAATTAGTAACTAAATGCGGTGAATGGCTGAAATTACCAATTATCTTAAGTGGTCTTAAACATTTTTTGCAACTGTATAAATACATATGATAAATGCTGATTTTATCATAAAATAGTGCCTAAATACATTACCATAGACCTAAGTGCTTCAAAGATAAATTCACAAACTCAGTGCTAGAATTTTGCAAACAAAGAGGATTTGATTATAAAAGAGAGATTTTGAGGGAAAACTTATAAACTGGCCTTTTCGGAGAAATACACGGCCGTGTCATTATTTCCCTAGCAACTAGTAACACTATTAATCTCCAGAGTTATAGAATTAACAAGAAAAAGTCAATCGAATATTTTTGCTTTCACACTCAATAATTGGGTTAGTTGATAATTTCAAGAATTTTGGCACAGCACCTTAATATCGCACTCTATGCCGAATGTTGAATATAATTTGTTGAACGAAGGTTTAGCAGTGCTTTATACGTACAAGCTCTTGTATTTCAATTCGATAATTATAATGTAATGATAGCTGGGAAATTTATGATCTTTTTCTGAATTGTTAGCAAATTTAAATTCGCTGATATAGTATTTGCTTTATTTTCATAGCTACATTTATAATAATAACATATTAACTGACATTATTTTCAATTCAATTCAGGTAGTTTTAGCCAAATTTCGGTGGCCTCCATCATATCTAACGTAACGTATATTATATACCGGGTGGTCAAAAAAAAGTGTACCCTACATATCTTTTTCAATTTTTGCCATTTATTTTTGGTTTTGAAGCAATTGAACAATTTTTTTAAAAATATAGACAAATTGAAATTGAGAAAACAATTCGAAATCATTATAGCTGCTTTGGTATGGTCGTTCAGAGCAGATATTCCAGATGTCCTCCTTTCAGATTTATTACTTTTCCTATGCGCATAGTAAAGTTCTGCATGACAGACTTCAAAATCGGTTGTTTAATCCCTCTGATAACGGTTCTGATGTTAGTTTTTAGCTCCTCCAGTGTCTTGGGGTTGTTATGGTATATCGTTTCTTTGATATAGCCCCATAAGAAAAAATCTGGAGGGCTCAGGTCGGGAGAATAAGGGGGCCACTGGATCTCACACTTGCGACTGATGATCCTGGACAACAGACAGAGCCTTTGCCATGACCAGCCTGTTCTTCTTGTCCGTTTCTGTGAGCTTCTGATGAATGCTAATACGATAGGGAAACAAGTTTAGGTCTTACGTGATTTTGTTACCAAGTTCAACCCCCCTAAACCACCATACAAATCTCTCATTGTCAATAGCTCTCAACATCGTAGAGCGTGAGGAAGCCAGCTCCTGATACCTCCTCCTCGTCGATTTGTGAGGTGACTCTTGGACGGATTCTCGCAGGCGCTCGATAAACTCCTCATTCCGCTTTCTCTTTCGTCCTGAGTGACTTTTTCGACCAGGAGTTATCGAGTTAAGGTTCCTGACTGTCCCTTCTGTCCTAAACTTGGCTACCCACTTGACAATGAGAGATTTGTATGGTGGTTTAGGGGGGTTGAACTTGGTAACAAAATCACGTATCGCTGCATCAAAGCTTTTCGTCTCCAAGTACTTCTCAACTGCGAATGCTCTCATTTCGACAGTCCACAGAGAGTTTTTCTTGGACATAGCTAGTAGTACTTGAAATGTTAAAACGGTATTAAAGTTGAAACAAAAGTTGCAGTGTGGGTGGTCCAAAATATGTACGGGTACACTTTTTTTTGGACCACCCTGTACTTGATCCATCCACTTTATTGGAATTTACACATCAAATAACCTATAAATTTATCATTTTATTAATAAATTTATTTGTTACAAATAACTCACAAGAAGTCACATTTGTTGTAAATGTGGAGTCTATTTATGCATAATCTAGATATCCATTTGTATGTGTTAGTTCATCATTCATTTTCACATCCAATTTAATATTACTATTTACTTAGGGAATTTATTCAATTAGTTCGTAACCCTTACTTTTACTTATATTTTTTAACCACATTTCTCCCCTATTTGCTTCCAATTATATAGCTTATATATATTCTTCTCGTAGGAACAATTTAGTTTGATAGAATTGATTGAATAATTTCCTAGTTACGCTTTCCTAAAGATTGGCTATTATTGTAATCATAGAAGAATTTATGGCTTCTAAATCGAGCGAAATTTTACTTGAACAGAGAGCCTACATCAAAATTCGCTCATTACTCAGCGATACTCCAAGGAATATCCACCAAGATTTGGTTACCGTATTTGGGGAAGAGGCCTGTTCGGAATCGACGGTTAAGAAGTGGAGTCTTCGTTTTCGTGGAGGTAGGGAGTCGATTGAAGATGACCCTCGGATGGGACAACCCGTTACTGCTACTACCTCCAACAATATTGCTCTTGTAGCTGAAATGTGTGATTCTGATCCGCATATTACAATAGAACAGTTAGCTGGCACCCTGGACTTGTCAACGGGAAGTGTTCATACTATTCTGACAAAGCATATCGGTATGTCAAAGGTTTGTTCACGTTGGGTCCCACATTTCTTGACACAGGCTCAAAAGAAGAACCGACTGAGAATGGCCAAAAACTTGCTTGAAAAATATGAGCATTGCGATGAGAGGCGATTATCTGAAATATGTACCGGGGATGAAACTTGGATAAGATATTCAGAACCTCCACGCAAGCAACAGAATAAGGTATGGGTGGCGAAAGGGAGTGCTCCCCCTGGATTGCCGAGACCCGATCGCTGTGCTCCCAAGGTTATGTACACGAATCTTTTTGATGCGTATGGTCCAGTGTGCCAAATCTGTGTCCCAAAGGGGCAAACAATTACTGGCAACTTCTTCGCAACAATTGTTCTTCCTGAGATCCAAAAACATTATTTTAAACGTCGACTAGCCACCGGACTGAAAGAAATCAAACTTTTGCACGATAATGCCAGACCACACAAATCCAAGGAGGTAAAGGAAACAATTGCTTCTATGGGTCTTGAGGAATTAGAACATCCACCATATAGTCCTGACCTAGCACCCTGCGACTTTTGGCTCTTCGATGGGCTCAAAAGACACCTAGCTGGATCAGTTTTTGAGGAAGATGTACAAATTGAAAGGGAAATTCGTCTGTACAGAGACATACCCCCCAAGAGGAGTATAAGAAGACTTTTTTTAAGTGGATTGAACGTTTAAAACTAGTAATTGAGCAGAAGGGAGACTACTTTGAACATTTAATGTAGTTTTTGATGTTTAGGTTTCCAAATAATAAAAATAATTGCAGGGTTACGAACTAATTGAATGCCCTAAGTATATTGAAAAGAATAAAGTGTTTACTATTTTATATGATTAGTGTATTGTGAACCTGTTATCAGCTACGTATTTATTTATATATGTATATATATATATATATAAATATATCACTGTAAAGAAATATTCTGATGAAAATCTTTAAACTATCAATTTATGTCCACAATTAATTTAACCAAAACAGTAAGTTCATGCAATTTTCCTAAAATATCTAATTGTTTTCGTGTTTCACTCATGCCTATTCAAGAATTTGTAAATGAGCATTACTTCAAAATAACTTTTGATCATTATGAGTAGCTAGTTGTAGAGTATTGTAACCAACTTTTGAAGTAAAAGAAATTAGTTGCTGGAACTTTGTTACACTCAATAAAGTTGCATGCAACAATTGCTACAACAAGTTATAATCATCATGGTCGGCTTAAGGTTCACATTTATATTCAAAATCAGACGATAAATTCTTGTTTTGATTTTATCAGAGCATTAAGGAAACTCGTTCCAATTGAAATAGTAGTAGTGGAGTGTATAGTGCTAGCCAATTTTCGGAAACTCTCATTAGACGACACTACACTGCCTGAACAAAAGTATTCGTACGCCTCATAATTCCCCATACAAATAGTTATAACACTGATGTATTTAACGAGTCAAGGTATTTAATTGGTAAGAGATACACTTAATTTAACTTCAAATTCGAATCTTTCATATTCGAATTACTCACTTTTTAATCTTTCAAATTGTTTACACTCCCAAGGTTAAAAACTTTCAGACTGTGCCACCTCATACTACCAATGCCATCATATACAATGGTAATCACTCGCGACATGTGGCATAGGAAAGCAAATGCTGTTAATACTTAATCTTGAAGAAGAGTAATTAAGTTGAAAACTTATAAAGTAGGTAATTGTATGCGGAGAATTCGAATTTGTAGTTAAATTAAGCGTATCTCTCACAAATTAAATATTCTTGAAACGCTAAATAAATCAGTATTATAACTATTTGTATGGGGAATTATGGAGTGTACGAATACTTTTGTTCAGGCAGTGTATATCATGATTTCTTCAGAATTTTCCCAATGTTTCTTCAATAAAATTATTTTTTTTGGGCGGAAGTTCAATTTAAATTTAGTAAGTGTTCTCAATAAAGCATGAAATCTCATTTGGTATTTATATTTTACTTTATCTATATTACTGTGAAACTGAATTTAAAATTGTAACTCACTCTTTAATGTAGATTTACCCTATTTCGCATCAAACTTTTTTTTTTGCTCTCCTCTCTCTTATTGTTTATATTTTTTAGACTTAATTCGGATTTTTTCTCTATTGTTAATACAAGGCCCTATGGATTCAAACTGGAAATTCTGAATTCTAACCATAGCAACTTTTTAGGGGGTTTCAGAATATATCTTGGAAATAATTCTATTGCACAAACCCCTTCCTATATTGAAATATTTCAAAGACAAAAGTTAATAGAATTCCCTAACGGTAAACCACGATGGTTTGACTTTCCATTTACTCGTGATGAATGTCTACTTTCGAATAAAAGATTTACTATTACCTTTGGTCCTAGTAAAGATCCATCTTGTATTAATCACATTGATTCTATTAAGGTATGTTTTATCAATTTATATATGTTTAACTCTTTATACTTACTGTTGAAATTCGATTAATATTTATTTGCTTACTTAAACTGCGCGGGTGGTGGACACTTTATGTCCGAAAAACTGAAATTTCTTTATGAAGAGGTGACAATGACGTCATAATTCAATAATGAGTCGACATTTTCGTCTGAAGTCATAACTTAGTGTACGCATAGCCACAAGACACACACACACACACACACACACACACACACACAAACACATTAATCTAGTTTTAATATTAAGGATGTTCAAGTATGCTAAACAATTCAATAATGCTAAAGTTATGTTATATGAACGTACCATAATAGTGGAGTTGTACAGACTTAGTGGAAATGTACTGAATAAATTTTTAGTGCTGGATCGAAATCTGAAACCGTTTTGCAGCATTACGTTTAAATTTTATATCTTGTCAATTGGTGGTTGTTGAAAAATGGCAAAACCAGCAAGATCAATAATTGTGTATGCTCAATTCAAAATTGGCTTACATAAAAAGCACTAACAGGAACTTTAAACGTGCTAAATTAAAATTTTGTAAAATTTTGCCAAGCATTTATAAATCACATTTTGTATGGGTTTCTAATGTGGGATGCAATGCAGTTATGCACACAATATCTGGATCCCATGACTTATCCTGATCTCCAAATTTCATCCCAAAATAGGTGCAATCGGGTTTTTTATTAACAAAATCATTGATAGATATCCTCTGTTCTTTAAGGGTGTATTCGCCACAAATGTAACAAAACTCATCAGGGTGGTTAGAGCAGCTTCTTCGTAGTGAGATCATTGTTTTAATAGTACTGGTGTAACGTTGTCTTGAATAGTGTCAACTAGCAGTGTGTTAAGATGAAAATAAGTAATATTTCTAATTCTCTGATCAGATTTCTAAAAACATCTAATTCTATGCAAGTTTAGCCACTTTGAGTAATCAAATTTAGTAATTTGGGGTCAATTTTGTCCATTTAGACATGGTTGTACACAATGCACAATATCATTAGAAATGCCAACTCGAATTTAACAACACTACTTATTATGCTGAAGAGTGCAGAAAATGGGCATTGGAATCTGATAGACATTGCCTCTTGATCATTGACTTAAAATCTTTGACTTTGACTTGACAACATCATTATTCATAACGAGGAAGAGGCTAACCATAATTGAAAACAAAAAATGATTCTTTAGGAAGGAATGTGTTACTAAGAAAAATATTGTGTACAACAGTATTTTAAATAATTCCTCGTGAAAGATAATCAATTAATGTATTTAGAGTGCAGGTATACATACATAGTACGTAATATACAAATATCCAATTAACTTTATCAAATGATGTTTAATCAATTTTTATTGCTGATATTCGTAATCAGCATTAGATTTCCAGGAATTATAGCGGTTGCATGACCAGAAGTGCAAAATGTTTTTTGGGGGGCGTAAAATGAATATTTTCCCTGTACGCGTACAACCCACAGTAAAAAGAAATTATATTACTATTGATCGGGCTCTCTATTTTATAGGAGAGCAGGTCAACCATGTTATTTCGATTGGCACTAGTCTCTTTTTTTTCTGATATTACCTAATACGAAATTAATTAATGCAAAATATCGGCAAAAACGGGGGACATGACACTATAAAAATGGCCACCATCTCGAAAATGATATGAATTCAAGATGCCTCCATATCCAACTTTTTTCATTATATAGAAAGTAAAAGTAAAAGTTTATAGATTTTTATACCCCCGAATCCAAGCTAATATGTTCTCATGGGGTTCACAATCTGGGTGAGGTTTAGTCTATGGCTCCACTAAGTTCTGACCTCAGACGAAAATGTCGACTTATCATGGAATTACGAGATCATTGTCAACTTATTATAGCGAGAAATTTCAGTTTTTCGATTCAGCCATTTTACGGTAATAAAAGGCTGAAATTTCTGATATAATGTGTATATTAATATATCTCTAATAGGATACAACTATTATCTGATGTCATCATTACACATCTAAAATTGTGATTTTTGAGTGATATCAAAAATTGAAAATTGAATTTTGTGGTTTTTCGAGTGATATCGAACATAATAGTGGGACTGATACATTTTAATGACCTAAAAGCTACCGGTTCGGAGATACTGGTGAAAACAGTTTCGACCAGCTTTCATGATCGAAATTATTAAAGGTTGCAACTGTTTTCACCAGTATCTCCGAACTGGTAGCTTTTCGGTCATTAAAATGTATTATTAGCTGATATAAAATCACCCCCAAATATCACAAAAATACAGTTACTAGTATATTAGAACATCAGAATTACGCCTTTTACAACTTTGAGCCTCAAACCGGACATGTCCCATTATAAATCTGCACCAGGAGAAGTCTACTTTGCGCGACCACTAAATCATCTCCTAATTGCTTAAAAATTTTATAGTGCATACCTGGTGATCAAGGTAAACTATTCGAAGAGTGTGCATCTGAGGATTTAAACTTTCGAATATTTGGAGCACCCTAATATATACATATGATATATGAATAAACATTAATCGATTTTTGATAGAAAGGATATACACTACCCGGACAAATCTATTTATCCACCACGAAACCTCCATGCAAATACAGTCGAACCTGCTATAACGGCCACTCTATATAACGGTCACCTGTCTATAGCGGTCACCAATGAACAGTCCCGTCCGAAATTCCGTAATATTTAACCTGTGTATAGCAGTCCATGCTCAACCCGGCCAGCGACCACCCGTTTGTAGTCCCTTACTGATCCTAAAACTGTCTATAACGGCCATCACCTTTTTCACCTTTTTATGTGTTTATTACAGGACCTGTTACGAACGATAAACAAGTTTCGTATAATTACTTCAAGTAATGGATTTCTAAAAACTTTTATTTATTGTACTACGTTGATTCCTTTTGGGGGTTGAGACAATCACCTGTATATAACGATCACCTGTGCATAACAGCAAATTTTGTCCAGTCCCTTGGGTGGCCGTTATATACAGGTTCCACTGTAGTTTTAAAGTCGATCTATCCATAAAGGATTATGTACTCAAACTATGAGGAATACTCTATTTTTTTATTTCAAATTCGTAATCTACACATTCTAATTACTCATAATTGAAGGCGGCAACTCAATTACTAACTCCCAAGTTTTAAAATATATACCTTTGATACCTGATGCTACTTGTCTCTAATAACGGCTATTAAATATGATTGCGATTAATGACACAAAGTGACACAGGTTGATGATTTACATGAAAATAGGTATTTGTGTTGAAATACGTCATTGTCACTTTTTTATAGTTAGAAATTTCAGTTTTCCGACTATATCTCAGTCAGTTTAGGTGATAGAAGCTAATTTTTAATAGTATGTGTATATTGATATAACCCAAATATTATCTAATTATCATCAAAAAATGAAAACATTACTCTGTTTTGACGTCATTACGCATCAAAAATTGACGAATTTGGTGGTTTTTTGGGTGATATCGAGTATAAAGTAAGACAAACGTTTTCGGGATGTTATCTACCTTATAATTAATCAATGTGAGCCTTGGCGCCTCCGGCGCGCAGCGCAAGTAAGCGAATGTAGTACACATATACACATCAAGGGGACAAATGTATTTACAAATAATACTTTATTATTTAACATATACAAGTATATTGAACTAAAACTGGTCTATTCATTAAGATGATTACTTCTAAATGGTATGGGATATGGCTAATCGGTCCATTTTCGAATAATGCCCATTCTAATTTGTCACAATTTAATTTTTCAAATTAATCTTTAATTCATAACATTTTGTAGTTATCAATCAGTGCCACCTTATGCCACAGGTCCCCATTTTAACCACTTTCCATGATGACATAGATTTACCTATGGTGGCTCAGGCTGATAATATTATTCATTCAGTTCAGTAATTTATTAGATTTGTTCAACTATGAATAATTCAAATGTTTAGATTTCGATTCTGAAATCAGCCTTTTAGTATCTCTTAGAATGTGAACATATTGCCCTTCGTGAAAATAATCAATTTAGTACTATTTGTATGAAAAAGATGCAAGTGTTCAACTACTTTTGCCCGGTTGGTGTACATTAATCGAGTTTTAATAGTAAGGATAACTTTTTGTTTTTGTCCTCTATATACTATTAGATTTGATACATAAGCAAAGTAATAAAGGTATGGTCTAAACTTTTAATGATGTGTTTGGTAAATATTACAAAAAGTGGGCGCTGGAAATTGAACAGCTAAAGGGTGATAAGCGAATAAGTTTGAGAAAGCTGTCCTATACTTTGAACACATATGCATGATATTTACACTTCAATGATAATGTTTATGATATCTATGTATTAACTTATTTTAATCAATCTAGGTTTACTGTAAGTCGAGACAAGAGTTAGGATTATTGGAATCTTCAGAAGCTGAAAATCAAAAGTATCGGAATCAAATTATTTCACAACCTGAAGATAATGATGAAGTTTTGCAGTCTGATTTCACTACCCTTGAAAATGAATTAGATAGGTATGTTTGGTTTTATTTTGATTTCTTAGCACTAATCATAAATATTAGCACATTAAGGAGAAACTATATCCGGTTCTCACGACCGATGTCCCCCTTTGACCTCTATTAAAAATTTCCCAATATTCTATCCACTATTGACAACCATTTTATCATGATATGCAAAGGATATTATGCAAAGTGTTTAAACTGCATAAAGTTATACTTAAAGCTTTCGCAGCTCTAAGTTTATTTATATGCCTCCTACATGTGGATTTCTGCTTCAGGTCACTTCTAAAAACAATCACGCTTCGCTTGCTCGCTTGCAAAACTGAAATTTCTAATAAGAAAAGAGGTGACAATGATGTCATGATTCCATGATGAGTCGACATTTTCGTCTGTGGTCAGAACTTAGTGGAGCCATAGCCAAAAGACTATCGACTCATCATGGAATTCTGACGTCATTGTCACCTTTTTTAATAGATATTTCAGTTTTTCGACTATGTAGTAGTAATAACTCCGCTATTTTAGGTGATAGAAGGCTGAAATTTTAATAGAATCTGTATAATAATATTATTCACATGTGATAGAACTATCTTCAAAAAATGTTGACTCGAGGTGTTTATTCTTGTGGGAGTTTGAAACTCGGGTGGGATGACTTGAGAATTTGCCATCGTAATTGGGGGCAGGCACGAAAGTGCTGGCAAGTAGCGAGCGTAAGTATTTTTGTAGGCTTCGCGTGGTGGGAGGCTAGAGAGGTGGATCGGAGAACCTGAGTGTAGAAGGATTTTTGAACCTGTTTCCGGGATGGGTGGTTAGATGAGATATGGATAGGGGGAGGGTTTCTGTAGGGTTGAATATTTGAAACTTTGGAGTGAGCTGTAGAATCATAGAACATGTATTGGGTTCTATTGGGTGTTCCTAACCATTCTGGATAGTTCTAGTGCGAGAGGGAGTCCCATGGGGATACCAAGGGTGCCGTGGGAGTAGATGTTTGACCCTTCTGTTATGAAATTGAGGTCTAGGAGTTGTTCAAAGAGAGGTAACAATGGAGACGATGGGTGGTAATAGCTAAAAGCTTCTTTGATGAGAAAATGCGGAGTTGAAGGGTAGAATTTAAAGATGTCTTAACAGTATAGTTTATCAGGAGGTCCGTTAAAGAAGAGTAGATTTGTGGCTTCTTGTACATCTTCGACGAGGTACGGGCTCGCTGTGATGATTGTAGTAATTAGGGGGCAGAGGTGTCGGGAGGATAGGGTCGTAATTGAGGGCTTATGGGACACGATGGGTCGTGTGAACTTTGACAGTTGGGCTGTGGTTAGAGACATGACGTAGATAACAGGTGTATCCATAGTTACTTTAAACTCGGATTTATGAGTCTTAAATTTGAAGTAAAAGGTAGGGGTCTATCATCCATTTTAGATTCAGTGTTGGGAGATATGTCAGATAGTTTCGCGTAGGGCTCGAATTTTCTCTGAATAGTGGTAGAGGGGGACACGTTCGGTTTGGGAGTGTAAATACGAGTTGTATATATGAGTGAGTTCTAGTCGGTGGAGGAGAATTAGGCCATGTCCTTTGTCCACTTGTGAAATAGTTAGGTCATATTATTTTGGGGATTTTTGTACCTGGGATAGTAGGGATTTGTACTCTCGTTGGAGTTCTTACCCATTTTGGTAAGGGGAATACCGTTAATGATGGGATGTTCGATTGCAGGTCAAGGCATTCCATGAATGGGGAGAGGAACTGTTGGTTGGGCGGTGTGGATGCTACCTGGTAAGATAGTCCGAATTGTAAGAGGCGTTGGAGTTGTCTAGCTATAACGACATCAATGCCGAGAGACACGAATACTGGGGGGTTTCGTATGAGATATTATCCTTAGTGAAAGGTATGGGTGGGCGTACTATTTTGAAGGGGACGCCGGGGTTCTGTCTTTATTCCTAATTTTTAGTAATTATCAATCAGTGCCACCTTATGCCACTTACACCCATTTTGACCACTATACATAATTGCAATGAATTACCTATGGTGGATCAGGCTGATAAGATTGTTCATTGAGTTGAGTAATTTATTAGTTATGTTCAACTATTAATATTTCGAATTAGTAGATTTCGAATCTGAAATCAGATTTTTAGTACGTATCTCTTTGAATTTGAACTTATTGCCCTTCATGAAAAAATCCGATTTAGTATTCTTTGTTGTATAAGAAAGATCAAGTATTGAAATACTTTTGTCCGGTTGGTGTAGTTATACTCCATCATTAATGTCTAATTATCTCCAAGAATCTTACTTGGGACCAGGTGTTTAGAAATAATGGAAATTTATCAGATGTTCCTACATTCCAGCGTTGCTAGGGAAATGGAATTTGACTAATTTCGACTATAATTCAAAATTTGCAAATGCTAGACGCCCTTATCCTTACTATTAAAACTTGATTAATGTATATATATATATACTTCCGGAACAAAAGTATTCGTACATCCCATAACTCCACATACAAATAGTAGTTATAAAACTGATTTATTTTGCGATTCAAGGTATTTAATTTGTAAGAGATACGCTTAATTTAACTTCAAATTCGAATTCTCCCTATTCGAATTACTCACTTTTTAATCTTTCAACTTGTTTACACTCCCACAAGGTTAAATATTTTCAAACTGTGCTACCTCATACCACCAATGCCATCATATACAATGGTGACCACTCGCGACATGTGGAATAGGAAAGCAAATGCTGAAAATACTTGATCTTGAAGAAGAGTAATTAAGTTGAAAACTTATAAAGTGGGTAATTTGAATGTGGAGAATTCGAATTTGAAGTCAAATTAAGTGTATCTCTCACAAATTAAATATTTTTCAAACGCTAAATAAATCAGTATTATAACTATTGTATGGGGAATTAAGGGGTGTACGAATACTTTTGTTCAGGCAGTGTAAATATATATATATTTATAGATACAGTTGAACCAGTATATAACGGCCACCCAAGGGACTGTTCATTGGTGACCGCTATAGACAGGTGACCGTTATATACTAGAGTGGCCGTTATAGCAGGTTCCGATGTATATACTATCTTCTTGTATATACGTATAAGCATTAATCGAGTTTTAATAGTAAGTATATATATGTATATCTGTAACGATTTGGTTGAAGAACCTGCCGGCCACAGAATGCTGATGTTTGGCATGTTGTTTTGACTTTGGGTCCATTAAGTTCAGAATAAAATGTCGACTCATCATCGAATTATTACGTCATTGTCACCTTTTTATAATTGGAAATTTCAGTTATTCGACTATAACTCAGCCATTTTTGGTAATGGAGGGCTGAAATTTTAATATAAAGTGTATATAAAATACCTCACAAAGGATACAACTATCATAAAAAATGTTACTCATTACTCTGTTATGACGTCATCATTACGCATCTAAATTTCAAAAATTGATAAATTTGGTGATTTTTCGTGCGATATCGATTATAACAGTAGGACAGACATATTTAGAGATTTTATCGACTTATAATTAATCAATGTGACCCCACGCGCCCAAAGGGAGCCTCCAGCGGACACTTTGTGTCCGATACCCGGCCAGCGCAAGCTTGCGAAGCGAACTTGTAGTATATTATCTCTACGACTCGCCAATTCTTTAATCAATTCGGACTTGCAAAAAATTCCTAGCGTTTAATATATAAGATATAACATGAGTCATAGCCTACTCAATATAATGCCTCAGTAAAATAACCAAGGATGCAGTAATAGCCGAATGGATTAATACACGTCAACTTAAAATCATTAACCATTTAGAATATACCTAAATAATGTATTACAACCATATATAATCATGGCTTCAAAGTATATACATATGTGCATTGTCCAAATTTTGATTAGTCATCACATCATTGCGCAATTGGTGATTTGAATTCGATTTTGGCCATTTTCTGAGCTATTTAAGCCTACTTCTAAGCGATATAATTCATGATCTTTGTGTAGACCCAATATTTGTACTAGTTGATTTTAAAAAAATAGAATTTATGATGACAAAATCCTAGGATTACAATCTATTCCCTGCTAAAATTGCCTCAATATTCCCAGAAGGGACTGCCGCCTAGAAGGCTTCTACACTACCCCCTTTCGACAGAAAGACCACTTTTGCTCTCAATTTTGCACTATTCTGAACATAAAATCAAAACATGATTGCAATTTCGGGAACAAATACATAATGCAAATTTGGGCAAATGCATGCTTCTTCGGTCTGATGCAGACCTCAACATTCAGACAAATACAGCTCCCCCATTAAAACAATGATCTCAATGCGAAGAAGCTGCTCTAACCACTGATAAGTTTTGCTACATTTTGACCAATACACTCTTAATGAACAAAGGATATACATATCACGATTTTGTTAAAAGAGCCTATTGCGCTTATTTTGGCTTGAAACCTGCAGATCATGCCATGAGCACCATAATTGTGTGCAAAATTTGCATTGCATCCCAAAAGAGAAACTCAATTTTTTTCGTTTTCTGCCATTTTACAACAACCACCAATTGACAAGATAATATCTAGAATCATAGCCTACTTAAGATAAGGCCTGATCACTGAGCAAATTTACTGTACTAGGGATAAAAGGAAGGGGATTTTATTATTGACCCATAATGTATATTTTTAGAATTACTATGATTACAATATTTGTTCTCAAATGTATACCAACTAATTTCAACTTCTATTCCGCTTCTTAACTGATTTTCTTGCTGATTTTACTCCTAGTTTGTTCTTGTTTCGATTAATCTTGCTTGTTTTTACTATTAGCATCGTAAATTTGTCATTGATTATGCCAAACTCTTGTTCCGCACCTATGTGCCAGACTGGGTATTATAATGACCACAGTGGTATATCTGTATTCAAGATGCCTCATTCGCCAGATATACAAGATAAGTGGATGCGTTTTCCAGCCGACCAGCTTCAAGCTGCGAGTGTCCACGCCCGAGCCGTCAACTCCTCGCCCAACCGAGGCCGACCAACCGGTGAGGGCCGGCCAGCCCCAGTCGAGTAATCGGTATCTTGCCCAGACGCTTCTTCCCGCAGCCCAACCTACTCAGCCCTTAGAGCCAATCCTTTTCCCGAAGTTACTGATCCATTTTGCCGACTTCCCTTACCTACATTGTTCTATCGGCCAGAGGCTTTGCACCTTGGAGACCTGTTGCGGTGATGGGTACGGCCAGACACGAGACTAACATGGTCCAGTACTAACTCAGCTTTTCAAGGGCTCTCGACAGCGCACTGGACAATAAGTGCAGCACTTTACCCGACCTCCAGCCCTCTCTCAAGGTAAACTGCTTCCAGGGCTGTGCACACGGTTGGTACGGTTAAGAAGTAAAGACAACTCTTCCCAGGGCTATCGCAAGCGTCACCGAGTACTAGCATAAATGATATATATACGTTACCGTGCCCCATGCGGCCCACCTCCGAGAAGGCAAGACCACACGGCATCCAAGTGTCTGGTTCGGGAATATTAACCCGATACCCTTTCGAGAGAAGGTGCCACTTATGGCTCGGTGAAGAACCAATCGGACATGCTCGCCCTTTTTGAGGGAGCGAGCACATCTGCACCCTTACTAACCAGGCTTTCGCCCATATCTTAGGACCGACTCACCCACGTCCAAATGCTGTTCACGTGGAACCCTTCTCCACTTCGGCCTTCAAAGTAATACCTTCTCATTTGAATAATTGCTACTACCACCAAGATCTGCACCAGGGCCAGCTTCAGCCTGTACAGCTTGTAAAGAAACAGTATAGCCCTGCGCCCTCCTACACGCCGTGTCACCAACACTGGTCGTATCTCCACGGCGGCTGGGGATAGGTGCAACGCTTGAGCGCCATCCATTTTCATTCCAACTTCCATGGCAACCGTCCTGCTGTTTGTATCAACCAACACCTTTCCTGGGATCTCATGAGCGTTGACTTGGGCACCTTAACCCAGCGTTCGGTTCATCCCGCATCGCCAGTTCTGCTTACCAAAAATGGCCCACTAAGAGCCTCTGTATTCGAACATAACTTGTAACTTCACACAAGTGAGCTGCACTTCTTACCCATTTAAAGTTTGAGAATAGGTTGAGACCATTTCAACCCCAATACCTATAATCATTCGCTTTACCTGATAAAACTACACACATAGCACAGGCTCCAGGTATCCTGAGGGAAACTTCGGAGGGAACCAGCTACTAGATGGTTCGATTAGTCTTTCGCCCCTATACCCAAATTGAACCTGGGAGAAAGATCCTTAAACTTAGTTCAAAATAGTGTGTGTATGTATTTTCAGAGAAATTTTGAAAGAAACAAATTACTATTATATTTAGAATAGTACAGTTTCTATTAGTTGATTATGATGTACTAATAAAAAATATTGTACTCATTTGACAATTGAATGAATCGAAAATACCCATTTTTATGCTATGTTAAATTATAGAAAACTCGACTTCCTGTTATCCCTGGTCCAAAGTAGTGATCAGGCCTTATCTTTAGTAGGCTATGCTAGAATTAAAAAGTAATATTGCGAAACGCTTTTCAGATTTGGATTCAGCACTTAAAAATACATGAGTACGTTTCCAAAAAGTCTGTTACAATCCCACTATTATGGTATTTGAATATATGAAATTTTAATATTCGCTGTTTTTAGCTACTTTTAGCGAAACAGATGACATTTTGAGATTCTTTACGGCAAATCCCCCCTTAAAATCGAACTATCATCTTAGGCAACAAAATATGTGCTGACTAGTGTCCTACATAAAAAACAACACCCAATTAATTTTATCAAATGATGTTTAATCATTTTTAATGCTGATGTTCTTCATCAACATTAAATCTCTAGTAATTATAGGTGTCACATTTCCTTATAAATGCAAAAATAATCGTTTCATTGGTTATGTCACAGTTGCTTACATTTTTAGTTTACACGTCCGAAGACAAACTATATGTGATTGACGTGTAATTAAAAATAAAATTACACCAAACTATAATTTCAATAATGATTAATTACGACAGGCGCGCTTCGCTTGCTTGCGCTGCACGACTGGCGGATACTTTGTGTCTGTCTTTGGCCGTCTAGCCTCACATTGAATAAGGTAGATAACATCCCTAAATACGCCTGTCTTATTGCTATAATCAAAATCGCTCAAAAATCGCAAAATTTGTCAATTTTAAATTTTTTTATGTGTAATGATGACGTCATAACAGACAGAGTGATGAGTCCTTGTTTTTGGTGATAGTTTTATCATTTTTAAGATCATGAATATTAACATATTATTAAAATTTGCTCAGTTATAGGTCTATCATATGTGAAAAATATTAATATGTACGATCTTTTAAAATTTCAGCCTTTATATATGATGTATCACCTAAAATGGCTTTGATTTTATATGCAACTTAATGTATAGATCACTAGTTTATTATTTTCGGAATGAATGGCACTTCTCGAGTCAGTTCTCAATACTAATTTCTAGGTTAATTCAAGGATGATTCAATAAAACAAGCATTTAGCACACTTTATTAACTATTTCAGCTCGATTTTTGTACTAAAATGGCTCTTATCGGCCAATTTAATTAATTCTAGGTATATATTTTTAAAATTAGGTGCTATTATTTGCTGTAACGTCTTCGATCCCTTTAATTTGAAAATCGTGACCACTTTGCTATATATAAGGTAAATTTAAACTGACTTCATCGGTATCTAAACTTAGTTATAGTTGAAAACTGAAATTTTAATTATAAAAAAAGCTGACAAGACGTCATAATCCTATGATGTTTCAACATTCTCGTCTGAGGGTAGAATTTAGTGGAGCCATAGATAAAAGACTCCAACATGCTAAAATTCAGCTTTCTGTTCCTGTTAGTTTCTTCAATCAATTCGTTACAGAGATATGAATAACACATATACGTAAGGATGGTTATTGCCCTCTATATATAAGGCCTGAGATCTAAATCTCAAAATGGAATAGGGATACGTTTGAAAATGGTTCAACTAGTATTACTTGATCTGAATAAGATTTTGTTTCATGGAATATTGCTAGATTTCAGCATTGCAATGGAAGCGGATTTTGCTGAGTTATAGCCGAAAAACTGAGATTTCTAATTATAAAAAAAGGTGACAATGACGTCATAATTCCATGATGTGTCGACATTTTCGTCTAGGTCAGAACTTAGTGTAGCCATAGTCAAAAGACTCAAGTAGCCTGATCTTAATTCAGTTTTCTACTTACAACTACACTAGAAAGCAATGCCAAGGCTTAGGACAGAAGAACTAACGGTCGTTATGTGATACTGTGAAAACTGAAGGTATATTGTAAGCACGTAACAGCATTTAAGAGGAATTTGAGTTTAAAATCAGCTCACCTCCCGTGGCTCACCCTTTTTTTCAACAAATTGCCTTATAAAATTGTGAAGCGCTGTTACTCTCGCTTCAACCAGCTGGTTTAGTGGAAATTCTACTCTTTAACGCATCTATGATCTCTTTGCAAATTCTTACATTTTCTTTCTGATGTATTGCTTTCATTACTACTTTAACACGAAAAAATAATTTAACTTAATTAAGCGCCGATTCAATGTGCAGATATACTAGTACACAAAATTTAGGTACGTAGTGTTAAGGTCGGCAGAAACATCGCAATATGGGTCTTAACCTTGTACATTTTAGTTTTTACAACTGAATGTCAAGTCATGGCTTGCCTTGCATGCATTGGGCTTGATATAATTTTAACAAATCAAATGTGCACTATACTACAGCAAAACATAACACTTTTATAAATGTTCCTACTTCAAATAATCCATTAAACACTTAATGAAATGGTTAATGAGTTATTTTTAATTGTTTTGAAAATGTGGTATTAAGTTAACATCAAGTAATATTAAGTGAATGGTGAAATGTAATGAGAATATTGGAGGCTCGAAGATATAAATGGGTTAGGGGTTGTTGATCTAAAGTGCTTTTAACAATGCGAATTTTCATTGTGTTTCTGGATAAAACGGTCTATATTATTGTAGTATAATATAATATGATATTAACAAAAAATCAAATTTGATAAAAATTTTCCGATTGTGTGAAGTAAATGAATGTGAGTGAAAAATAGGTGGATAAATAGTCAGAAAAAAAGTTATCTTCTTTTATCGAGTAGAGAGCTTGATGAAGGAAAGTTAAAATCCTTATAGTTTATCCACGTATTATTGAAGTGTTTTGATTAATAGTGCTATACAAAGCGTTATTAGAGGCAAGCCTCCAGTTCCCATACTTTTCTTTTGGCAAAAAATATTCTTAAAATTATATTTTATGACATGTTTACCCTCTTGCGACTTCTGTTCACACATTTGCTTGTGTTACAAGGTAGGGTTGTGTGAAATCAGTTATTTGATTTATTTTTGTTGTCAAATCATTTTCTAAACAACACTCAACTCAATCTAATCAATCATTTTACTTTATAAATCATTCAAATCAGTCAATTGAAATTTAAAATATTTTGCCGATCAATTTTTGAATCACTTTTAGTTTGATTTTAAATCATTAATAGATCGATCTAGACACTAAGGTATCTTCTTTTTTATCTTCCACTCAATATCAATTCATTTTAGATCAATCGATGAGGATAATCCAATCAATCTAATCAGTCATTTCAACCATATCAAATCGATCAAAACATGTCATGATATATTTCTACACTCAGATAATTTGACTGAGCCTTCCACTATACTGGTCAAATTGAAAATTTGATAAAAAATCCTACTTTATGCGGAATCAAGGTTGAAACTTGTAGCATTGTGCCAAAACCCTAAATGCACTCTTTTGAGACATTTTGAGACGAGTAATGCGATTGACAATATTAAGAATAAAATTTTTTCTGTGCAGGATGGCTATAGGAAATGTACTACCAATATATACAAATGATATATCGGTACTAGAATATTTCGAAAAAATTTAAAATTTTATTAGTCATCATCATGTTCCTCACCAACTAATTTATAAATATTTAGGCCATTTTCATTGCTATTTTGCACAGTCTTCGTCAATGTTTTGTTTCCAACTTTCGTGGGAATAACGGGCTCAAAGAATTTTGATAAATCTGAATTAAGGAGTTAACGTTACATCAAATTCCTAGAAACTAGCATGAATCATCTCTGACCTTCTTAATTTTAATTTGAGATCAGAAAATATGGCTTCGATCAGATGCTAAATTTTAGATGAGTGAGTAATCAAAATGTTACTTTCGAGTACAAAATTGACTTTTGAGTAGTCGGCTGATGGCTCTCCAGCATCAATTTATTTCATTATCGTACTTTTCGCGCGCGCCAAGCTGTGAGGAATTATTTTACCCAGAGACAATCGTATTGCTGCGATATCTTCACTCTTCCCAACCGTATTAGACAGAACTGTTTCTACAGTAGGGTTTTGCTTTTTCTTTGTTTTTGTTTTGCCATCTTATCATCAAGAGCTGAATTGAGGATCCCGAGTTTTCAATATGATTTAAGTAGAATGATATATGAAACAAGAAATGGGGTCCTTTAACTATATTCCAAGTATTAGATTTGTGCTGTCCTGTCCCGTTCCAACTCTTTTTCTTCATATTCTCAGAATCATCATTTGTTAAAATATAAAATCTCGTCTGACTACTGGAAGTCTGGAACAGGCTCACAATTTACACGATCTGGGGAATAGATACCATCCGGAAACAGAACAGTGGATATCGTGAAAATAGATCGTATAGCAGCTAATAATAAATCAAAGATATAATTAAGTCAAAAGGTGTAGAGAACTACTTTGTATTGGGTTAGGGTAAAATATTTATGAATTAAATAATCAAATATATTTAACAAATGTTGAGTGGAGCTTATACAAGTACTTACCATGCAAAATTCATACTAAATGTTGTGGTTTAATTATTATTCACATCCGCTAATTCAAACATAATTCAAAGTTTTGAGGTTGATTCCTAGTTTTTAACACAGTTCAATGCTTAATTAGACCGAATTAAACTGAATACGATGGACCTTGGAAATGTACTATTACCATATACAAACATCATATCATGGTATTCAAATCTGCTGCCTAAGATTGATATGTGATCATGTGATTGCGCAATTGGCTCTGTTGAGAGCGAGAAATGCTGCTGTTCTAGCTTATTTTAAAAATCCTTATCTAAATTTCTAATGCTTGATTTTCGGAGACATCAACAAGTGGACGACCTTAATCTCAAAATCTGAAAATCTTAATTGGAATGTCTATGTTTTGCGAGGTCCGCTATTGCCCACATACACAGTCGAAGAGGGGTATTTCAGGCCACGACGCAGCATATCGTCTCATGTACAACACGAGACGGCGGTTGTGGTACCAGTTAAATGGAACGGCAAACCCATCAATGTAATGATGGACACGGGGGCGGATCCTACGGTGGTGGACAGGCACCGTACAAAAGATGAATATCCCTTACAGCACAAAGTACAGTCAAGTGTATGGGCTAGGGCGGACACCGCTTGCGGTCTGTGGTACGGCCTGCGTGGCGATAGATGTGGGGGATGGTCGGCCACTAGAACACGAAATCGAAGTACTCGATACTAACAATAGGGTGGTTATTTTGGGGCGAAGGTTCCTCTGCGCTTCAAGAATACTACTTTCGATTCTGAAAACATGAGAGTTAGGCTAGGTGGTTGTTGGAAAACCTCTTTAGCTGCGGCACGCGGGGGATACGCGGCGACTAGAGCAGAAATTATGCAGACTGAGATGGGAAAGGAGGGAGATAGCTTGGAGGCCAGGTTCGATATAAACCCGAAACTTTCACCGCGAGAAGAGACAACCATACGCAAGGTGCTGTCGAGATGGAAAGACGTTTTCGCGGAGAACCCGAAGAGCCCGCGCGAAATTGGAACCGCGGAACACATCACTCTTTCAGAAGCCGGCCGTTGCGTGTTTCTCGGGAAACTGAGGCGGAGGTATCCAAGCAGATAGATGAAATGCTCGAGAATGGGATCATACGTCCCTCTTCTTCCTCTTGGGCGAGTCGAGTGATCTTAGTGAAGAAAAAGGACGGGACCCATCGATTTGCCGTAGATTACCGGGATCTCAACGATGTGACGAAGCGAGATGCCTATCCGATGCCGGATTCCCGAGATGTTTTCGATCGTATGGGAGGGGCAGCTGTATTCTCTACACTGGATGGGGCATCCGCATACTGGAGGGTGCCTGTGAAGGAAAAGCATTGGGAGTTTACTGCGTTTGTTTCAACGCGCGGCCAGTTTGAATTCAACCGCATGCCTTTTGGATTGTCAAACTCACAGGCTACCTATCAGCGAGCGGTAGACCATGGGCCTTATTCACTAAGAAAACTTAAGATTTGCTTAACTTTATATAACTTTATATAGTGGAAATTTTGAAGAGTTGCATTACGATTTGGGTTAATAGATGTTCAATGATACCAATAGAAATATAAACTACCTAAATACTGGAAATATTCCAAGTCACTCTCGAAATATTCGTGATGTCATACTTAACTAAAAATATTACGTAACTTTCTGAAAAGTTTAACAAATGAGTCAAAATTTGGCAAGCATTTCAATTGTACCACTTAAAATTAATAGAGTATGCAATCTATTTGAATTCTTTAAAAATCTCTTCTAATTTTGAAGATTCAAAAGTTAAGCAAATCTTAAGTTTTCTTAGTGAATAAGGCCCCTGGCTCTACGAGGGTGTCCGAATGTACAGGCATTTGTTGATAACACATGTGTCCACTCGCCCAGTTTCGATACGCACCTGGAGCATTTGGATGAGGCTCAGTTCGCTATTCTAAAAATTGAGGATAAAGAATGTGAGGATTGGGCTTTTGAGTATACTGATTGCTGTATTGACGGAAAAGATATGCTACGTTGTATTTTTTATGACTTCAAGTAACTGTTTACTCAACAACAAGGCCAAGAATATTACTTCTACCACCTCTTGTCCCAAAGATACTTAAAGGAAGATACTTAAACTTACCTCTAATTAATATATGTATATATATATGCACCTATATATTTATGTAGTATTCCTTGTCCGTCGACTAAATTATGCCAGCAGTCAATAATATCATTATTGTGGGGTAGAGGATGTATAATTACACGATATTAAATATATCAAAATGATATTGTGTTAAATTTCATTGTATTAAAAACTCGACTTTATCTTATCCCTGGTCTAAAGTAGTGAAATGGCATGTATGTAGTAGGCTATGATTTATCATATGTTTAGGAAGAATATTATAATTTCAGGATGATTTCATTTACGTTTTTTCATCCTATATATAGATTATCTTGTGTCACACTATCATATCATACAGTTCCCCAGCAGTTTTTCTGGGATGCAGACTCATTTGTTGTGGCAATATTTTTAGAATCTCAGCAAATATCTACCACAGTATAGGAATGTATTATATACTACTGAATTTAGTTATGCAAATATCCAAGGATATCTATATATTTTAGTTGTGTAATTCTTTGAGTATTTGTTAAAGGATTCAGCAATTGAAAAAATAATAACATATATCAAGGAAAAATTATTTTAAAAATATTGAATACAGTTCCAAAATGAGTGTTGCTGTCCAACGGCCTGCCGTAATTTCTTCCCTTGCAAAAGTTCAAGAAATGAGACTTGAAAAATTTAATAAGAAAATTTTAACCTAAACCTTCGATTTGAGACTTAACTTCATTGTTCAATTATGTTTGATCGTAATATTTCCTCTTTTTATTTCCAATTTTTATTTAGGGTGAACAGTTTAACCATCACTCTACTTAGTGAAACTTCTCATTCTTTCACAGGTAGTCTCAATGAAGAAGCAATTACGCAAACGTCAAATCTCTTGACATCCCTCTTAGATAGACCTCAAAAAGAACAATGTTTTTTGCTTTTATTTACATTACTCCCAAATCTCAATGCCTATTATCTTCAGAGAGACGAAACTATACTTATATATGCTGTTGGGAGACTTTACCTCACCCCACTCTCCTTCTTTACTCCAGAGCTTTTTCAGCATGTAAGTCAATATAGTATTTAGTCAATCTACGGTTTAACCTGCGGTTGGCATGGTGTTTTTTTTCTATTTATCGTCAGACCCAAAACTTGTCTGGCTTTCCCGCCCAAAATGGCTTAATGACGCTAAAAAACACCTCGCCAAGCGCGGGATAATTATTATTTAAAATAAATTAATTAATTAATATAGATATTCAATTTATTTTGGATATTACATTCAACATCTATATATATACATTCAACTCTTAATAGGATCACATCGGTCAGAGGACATTTGGCCCGATTAAGCGAAGAACCCTATTAACCGAAAAATATTTTGTATTAGTTTCTATGTGTGAGAGTTTTATTTCAAAAATCACATATCCAAATAAAAATGAAAGTTGCTGTTAACAGCACAATTTTTCGGAATGCTGTCTACTGCATTGCTGTTTCCATCCCTGTTTATAACCAATATACTCTGGCTATACGATCAGGGGCGTCGGAAGCTCGTATGTCATGGGGGGGATTAAAGAATAATAGCATTATGAGATTCATTAACTTTAATTATTCATTCAGAATTTTGTATTTAAGAGCTAGGGAATTTGCCAAACTTCCTTTCGCGGCGTTCATTACTTATGAACGCTCTTGCTATTTTCAGACACTCTGTTTCCCCAGATTTTTCCCTCTCGATTGCGAGAATGGAGAGTTGGGTCATTCTTGCTTGTGTCATTGTCGATCTGAGCCATGTTTTAAGCCGACGAAGTACACTAAAGCTTCGTTCGGCACTCGCTCCAGAGACTCCAACTACCAATAGAATTGTCACTAGCCGTGTAATATTAGGTAGCATATCTCTCACCTCTTTAGTCAATGACTTGTACATTGAAATAAAGCATGTAATCGACGTAACCGGTGACTTTTCTGACTTTACTAATCGCTTTAACATCTGAAGTTCGAATTGCAAATCTTCGACTGAAGATAAGTCATTCTTGTAAAAGGTGTACACAGATGATATCAAGCTATCTTTATTATCTTCTGTATTTATCACTGACAGGAAAAGCTGTTCAATATTACCTATCATACCCAAGTTAGTTTTATCGAAGGTATGTTTCAATTTTTCAACCAACACATCTAAGAACTCTATAAACTTTGCTCTCCAATGTTCATAGGGGGATAACTGTAAGGCTGGAGTATAACTTGTTAAATTAATGTCGTATTCTATTATTGGATTCTTTTTGCGGATACGGTTTTCTTTTGGAGGATGAATATCTAATTCTTCAGAGATTTTCAAGCAATTTTTGTAAATCTCGTTGAAATCAGTGTCGTTCATTCTCATATCAGACAGCTCATCAATGACATAATTAGCTGCTTCTATAGCTCCAAAGATTGTGGCTTCTTTGGATTGTAGTGCCTTAGATAGCATTTCTACTCGTTTGAATATTGGAAGAAGCAAGTTAATTGAAAGTAGAGTCTCAAACTGATAAAGCCTAAGCTCGAAACCACGAGCAGTAGCTGCAGTTTTGGCATCTGCAGTCTCAGCTAAGTCATGCATCACTTGAAGCAGGACATCATATTCGTTTCGGGTTGCTGATAAAAGTTTACCACGAAGTACCCAACGAGTTGGACATGCTGGTCGTCGAACAGCAGAGTTTAGTTCGTCATCTGGATGAAGCTCACTGTGCAATTTCTTCACCAAATCAAATCTTTTACGGCTGTCACGTATAAAATTCGATTGAGAATTCAAAAATTGCATCAAATCACAACTCCAACGACTGCTTTCGATAGTATGTTGCAGATCTAAATTTAGACCGTGGTTTTTGCAATACACAAAAACAGCTTCTGGAACAATTTTCTGGATTTCTGCTCTCACGCCTTTATGAATTCCTATCATATTCGCTGCTCCATCATATATTTGACCGCGACAGTATGAAATATCAATATTAAGCCTTAGAAGTACATCTTTAATGGTATCTGCAATCTTCTCTCCAGTAGTTGAAACCATTGTGACTAAACCCAGAAAGTATTCGTTTACAGTGAAATCTGGAGCCACGCTTCTAAGAATCACTGACAACTGTTCCTGTCCTGTAATATCTGTTGTTCCATCAGCACAAATCATAAAGTACTTGAAATTTCTTAATTCTTCAGAAATTCGTCGTTGAACATCATGAGCTAATAGCTGGATAATCTCATTTTGAATATCAGGTGACATGTATTCCAAACGGGTAGAAGAAAGACATTTGGAAAAACTAGTGCTATCAGTTGAGCGCAGTTTCATCAGCTTAATTAGTAAACCGGAGTCTGTATCATGGCCTCGAACTGGCAACGCACACTCACCCAGAAATTTCAGACTAGTTATTACTCCAACTAGGAAGCTCCGCCACTGTTCTTGCGAATTCAGCATGGCTGCATCCAACTGAGTAGAGATAGTACCTTGCTTCGTGACATACAGCTGTACTTCTACTGCAACCTTGTGTTGCCGTGATTTCTTGTGGTCATGAAACTTTTCTATCGCTTTTTTCCAATTGCAAAATCCAATATTGCTATCAGTAAATGAAGGTTCAATTTTTAGATTATTAGGGAATTTTCGTTCTTGTAGTGTTTTGGAACATGGGTAACATATCACGATGTCGCGTTCCTGTACATAGTGCAAGAAATCAAAAGTTTCGAACCAATGTTTTGGGGCTTTAAATTGATCAGATGATTTTTCCCAAAGGTTCTGAAGGGTAAACGATTGCAGTCTAGAGGGGCATAGCGTTCTGTGAGACTTAATGAATTCACTAAGTCAGCTTCACCAATCACGATTTCATGCTCATCTAACTCCACAGATTCGACATATGGTTCTATTGATTCTTCGAAACCAAGATGGGCCTCTTGATCCGTATTATTAGTGAATCCACCTTGAGATTGACTGGCCTTCGGTATTTTGCACATCTCTACAAGCGATATTTGTCGATGTCTCTTACGATTATTACTACCAGATGGACAGGTCATGTTTCTTTATTGTAGTTTTTAGAAATCGTCGAAATTAATTAAGCACAGAAACAACAAATCAATGATAAAATCGTAATCTGAGTTAATTTATATTAAGTTGAATCATTACTAATGTCTCAGTAATAGTGTACTTTTTCATCACAGCAGATATGAAACAAATGGAAAACAATTTTATAAGTTATCAGTTATGTATACACACATAACAAGGTTTCAATCATCAACATATTCTATGATTTAAAGTATCAGGCTTCAAACCAGTTTTCAAATTGCAGACTGGTGTATGAGGTTTCCTATTCAAGCTAAGAAATTTGAAATTTGTTACTATCAAATCGCGATTACGCGTGGGGGGGATAATCCCCCCTCGTTTAAATTATGGGGGGGATGAATCACCCCCATCCCCCCCGCTTCCGACGCCCCTGTATACGATGTAAAATAAAACAATGTGCAATTTGGAATTAAGGTTCCAGATTTTGCATGATAATTGATTTTGACATCCTGAGGAATATTTGCTATTGGTCTACTTTGAATTCTGTATGGTTAAAAAATTGGCTTCTTGCTAGTAATGAATTCAAGTTTTCGTTTCAGAAGCTTTAAAATCTGTTTGTATTTTTAGATTAGCTCAGCTTATGTAGGGATATTGTTTATTTCTTCATCTAATTATGTTTTCATTTTATCTTTTTTATTTAACATTTCAATGATTTAGCTTCTATTAAATCTACATTCTATTGCCATAAAACGACCAAGAAACTTAGAAAAGCTTCTCACCTTTTCTTACTTACAATGGTGTTGCGAACAATATATTGCTTCTGAAACTTGCTTGGAACTATCTCAAATCCCCAAACTTGAAACATTCAAAGGAATATTAGATAAAATATTTGAAATCTTTTGGATGTTTTGGAATTATAGACCACTCGATCCTTGCTTGGCTCCTGTGGGATATCCCGGACTTCTCTATATTAAAGAGACAATGGCTATCATTTCAGGTATAGTTAAACCATATTACTTGTTTACTTTTTAACATCATGCACTCCCTGGTCAAAACTATTTGGACGCAATAATTTGCGCCATAAATAGTACTTAATTAGGTCATACAGTCAAATTCATTTAAACTATGGAAGCCATTCTATATCTGATGTGAAATGCTTATTCTACATAGGTATCCAAATTCCTCTACATTAATTATTTTCAAAGGTAATACTATCACATCTACCACCCTGGGCCACTTGTTACTGCTCACGGCCATTATATATGATGGCTGGTGAATCAAGGAGGTATACAAAATGATAATGACCTTTAAAGAAGAATTACTTAATAGAAAGCATCCAATTGTGAGTAGTTAGAATGTGTAGAATACGATTATGATATTGGATATGTCATAGCCCTCGTAGTTTGAATGAATTAACCTCCATGTATAGACCCATTTTAGTATTATTTATGGTGCAACTTTTGTTTCTTTCAATCCTTTTGTCAAGCAGTATGTACCATATATGAATAATTACTTTGAATTTTGAATTCATTGCATATTATCAGGAAACCATCCTTGCCTCAATAAAGTTAAAAAAAGCCCCTCACAGACGGGCCAGAAGTGTGCTTCCACATTCGTTGGATGAAGACACAATACATGTCATCCAAGGAATTTGGAAGCACACTTCTAGCCCGTCTGTGAGGGGCTTTTCTTACATCAATTAAAGTTTATAGGATTAAAATTGTGGATGTAATTTTTAGCGTGTCATCATGATGACGTCAGCATAATTAATGAGCATAGTTTTGTATATTCATCTACACTGAACACTTTCTACAACATATGTTTATTTCTATTTATTATCATTTTAACTCTATTAGCCATTTATAATTATTGCTGTGTCATCATGATGACGTAAGCATCATTAATTAAGATAATTTGACATCTATATTGAACACTTTATTGAACAATTTTTAATCTCAAACTATTAAAATTTGAGCTCTAATAGGCATTTATCATTAAAATTAGATAATGATGACGCGACAAAAAATTTAATCGCAAATTGCTCAGAGATCCTATGTTCGATGGATCTAGGCATGAAATAAGTTTTAGAGGGCCTCATACTTCACCAGTGTTAGCAATCTCAAGTTTCTAGCTCTTCTAGTTTTTGTGCAATACTCAAAAGAATGAAATCACAAAATGCTACGTAATGATGATGATTGAGCATATACAGTCACGGTCGCTTATTATGAACCCACTTAATATCGACATTCGTTTATTATGAACTAACCTCCTGGTCCCAATTTCATTTTTAGATAGGATTTGTATTGAATCAAGTTCGCTTAATATAAAGTACGTATCTCTATTATGAACATATTTTTTGGTCCCCTGGTGGTTCACAATAAACGACCCTGACTGTATTGAATAGGACATCACCAGTTTAATTTGAATGAATTCGACGTTACTGGAAAGTGGAGGATACCGACATTTATGAATAGGTGCCAAAATCTTAATAATTTAACCTTTTATTCGGTAAAAATTGATGGTCAAATCGAGCACAGCCTCAACCAATATTTAGTACATAGTTACTCTCAAAATTACAATTCAGTATTATTAATTAGAATAGACACAGGCGCTTTGTGAGACGTGATCTGAACCTTCTGAATTCATTATTTTCTTAGGACTACCTCATCAAAGTTTACCAAAAATGCGAAATTTTGATTACTAATTTCTGTCATTTTTCGAACATTTTTATCTAGTTTTCAGGGTTGATGCTCCATCAACGTGTTCTTTATTACCCTGTATCTTATTTTAAATCATGAAAACATAGGAATGCTAATGGGTTTTTGAAATATTCCATTTTTAATCTAGCTCAATTTGAGCATCTTTCCCAATAGGAAAATGTATTACGGCAACACTACATATACTTTGTAGAAAGAAGTGAATGTGTAGGATAAGAATATTGACAATGATTGTCTTTTCTGTTAAAGTTATAGTGCCAATAATGTTACATAACACTATTTTGTAAGTCTGGTGTGATTTCTAAAATTGGCAATTATTAACTTAAATCTAAATGACTGCTAAAATTAGAATTGCTTGAGGAAATTGGGAAACAAAATTATTTACTACAAATGATAAATCAAATCCTATTCAAACTTGAGTTCTCAAGCTTTATTGATTTTAATGATATCGTGGTCAATTGTAATTAAGAATACTTATACAGCCACAATCGGTAGTACGCCGATTATCGGCACATACTAAAATCTTACTGATCATTGCTACATCCTACCGATGACTTTGACATTTATCTGATTACGACAATTGTACATGCATTTGTAAACAGAGACTATACGACAAGAAACCGTGTTTTTGGTATTAAAACTAATCAATCTCACCGAAACAAGCTTAATTTCAAATCCACATTTTATTTCGTCCTATTCATTGTACTACTAAAATACTATTCATTTCTCCAACGTTTTAAATCGAGATGATATTTTGGCAACTATTAACGGGTATGGTAATAATTTATCTACAGGGCATCAATATTTATCCAGAGCCATCTTATCACCCAGAACCATTTTCTAGTTATGACTAGAGCTATCTGACTAATTCCAATTATATCGTCCAATCGAACTTGAGATAGGTTCGCCTCTTCCAAATGTTCATGATCATTCTATCCAACCTGAGAGATTCTAGTGCTATAGGAAAATACGGCAGATGTTAGTGATATTGTCCATTTAAAACGGTAACAGAAGTTGTTGGTATTCTGAAACTCGATTACCTCAGGATTTCACTACTGTTTCATGGACTACGGCTGATTTTGCATAACTAAGCTAAGCAACTGGTGCCGGTTCGCTTTATCCTAAATTTGGGAGCTAATGTTCCGAGAAACGTTAACAAATTCGTCTAAAGATATTAAAATGTCATTGCTCAAGAGCAGAAAGGCTAATGGGAGTAGGAAGAAATATAATTCTTTTAAATGGAATTATCCCTTTTTCATTTGCATTGGAAGTTTTCTAGTGGATGGACAATTGTTAGAGGGAACTTTTAACACAACCTTGGAATTCATCAAACTACCGGCTCAAGCCTAGCAGTTCTATACCCAAAGAATTGCAAAAGTTGATGAATCATTGACGTGTGCATGTTTTTAAGCATTCAAAATATACTCAAGCTTTAGAGAATGAGGGACGGAAACAGGAATTACCAATATCCTTGATTTTCGAGGCGTTTATAACTTCTTCTCTCCCAGTTCAGTGGAAAGTTCTTTTGATACGGTTAACTTTATCGAATATCTACGGAAGCGCGATATCGACAACGATCCATACTATAATGTTAATACATACACATATGGTTGTCTAGACGTTTTTATGAGATGAAGAATGGACTTGAACGCTGGGCTTTGGTTTCCTATTCTAATCTGAACAATATTACACATCGATCGATAGCTGTTCAGATGAATGGCGAGTCATTAAATGATATACCACACGGCAGATATCCTTACTATTAAAACTCGATTATTGTTTGTATATATATATAGTATATAGTATATATATATATATATATATATATATATATATATATATATATGTAACGAATTGATTGAAGAAACTATTGAGCACAGAAAGCTGATTTTTTTCATGTTGGAGTCTTTTGGCTATGGCTCCAGTAATTTCTGAGCTCAGACGAAAATGTCGAATCATCATGGAATTATGACGTCATTGTCACATTTTTAAAAGTTAAGCACACAGTTATTCGGGCATAACTCAGCCATTATAGGAGTTAGAAGGCTGAAATTTTAATAGAATCTGTATACAAACATATTTCACATATGGTAGAACTCTCATCCAAATATGATGACTCATCACTCTGTTATGCGTTATCATTACGCATTAAAATTTTAAAATTGACAAATTTGCTGATTATTCGTCGATATCGATTATTGCATTATGACAGACGTATTTAGAGATGTTATCTCCCTTATAATTAATCAATGGTGACCACAGCGCGGGCGCCTCCGGCGGACACAAAGTGTCTGCCGTTTTTACCGATTAAAAGGTTTAAATAATTAAAATTTTGACACATATTCATAAACATCGGTTCCTCTTCTTTCCAAAACATCTAATTTATCCAAATCGGACTTTAGATTGTTCCAAAATTTACACTTCAAGTGTGCTCGATCGAACAGTTATGCCAACTAAACACTCGTAAGAATATACCTGATTTTTAACATAAAATTTGAGTATACATCAAAGTGCTCTTTCGAAGAGGAATAATAATCTTGCGACCCCCTAGAAATAATTATGCGACCCTCAGTTTGAGAAACACTGTAATACACTCTTGGATCGATTATTTGAAGGTGTTTGAGGAAATTTACAGTATACAATTCTTAGTATCATCATGACTAGTATTTTCACATTTCCCTCGATCCAATCGTAGAATTGTTCTTCCAGGTGTATGATAAATTACGAAAAGATTTCGACATTATCACTATTTCGACGTTATCACGCTTCCTATTAAAACTCGATTAATGTTTGAGAGACAGACTTGACTTAGCTTGAGACAGACTTGACTTAGCTTGAGACCGACTTGACTTAGCTTGAGAATAGACTTGACTTCATAAAGGAACAATATACTTCTACGAGTAATTAGGAACAAGCACACATTCTGGCCTTCCAATTGGATATAGTCACACATTTCGGACCTTTACAGTTGACTAAATAAACAAATAATATTATTAAATTAGTTCTTGAATTTAGCAAGTTTTGTTTACTATTATCATGTTTCAATACTACGGTAGTTCATTATATAGAGGTCTTAACTTATTAGATAATGAACAGTTGAATAATGAAAAAGCTTTGGTAGAATGTATCACCGTGACGTACTGCATGTGCAAAATGCCTCAAAGTATACAATGTTCTAATTCCATAGTAGCATACGCCAAATGAATAAGATTAGTATGCGAAGAGCCAGAATAAAGTTTTAAAATCTCTACTAAGGGTGTGGATACATCGTCGTTAAAATGACTATTCTTCTCTGCCCAATTCACATTGAACATTTTCCAAACATCATTTGATGAATTTCAAGAACTCAACAGTTTGGTTCTCACAATGTTTTTTCCATGTTATAAACTAACTGTTCGACAGAAGTTGACTCATGGGAAACCTTAGGGGCCAAATTTATATTTTGCCTTTCCAAGCTGATAGCCAGCTGGCTTTCGATGTTAATTTGGGGCACTTTTAAATAAATTGCATTTATCCAAATTAAATAAGGTTCTTATGCTTTGGGAGTAACGAGGGTTGCATTCACTAAATTGGGGGAAGGTAAACCCTTTTTCATAATCTTTTAAATTCAGTCAATTGTTTCTAACAAACTTGAGTATATGCATGATTCTAGAATAATTACATTACTTAAGTCTTTAGAAACCACTCACCTTTGGAATCTTGTTGTTTTGGTAGTCTTCACAGTTCTTGTAATGGCTCGATACCATTTTCACGGAGAGCTTTATCTTTTTGGTAGATAAAAAAACTTCATGGAGGGTTCTACTCCTCTGTATTTGGAAGTAGAGCCAGGCGCGACACAAGTATTCTCGTCCAAATATTAATTAATGCAATTAGTGTTGTCAAATGAGGCATTATAAATTAGCAATAAAACTGATCTGTAATGAATTGATTGAAGAAACTGCCAGTCACAGAAAGCTGATTTTTGGCATGTGGGAGTCTTTTGGCTATGGCTCCAGTAAATTCTGAGTTCAGACCAAAATGTCGACTCATCATGGAATTATGACGTCATTGTCACATTTTTAAAAGTTAAGCAATACAGTTATTCGAGCATAACTCAGCTATTATAGGAGATAGAAGGCTGAAATTTTAAAAGAATCTGTATACAAACATACCTCACATATGATGTAACTATCATCAAAAAATGATGACTCACTACTCTGTTATGATTTAAAAATTGATAAATTTGGTGATTTTTCGTGCGATATAGATGATTGCTGTAGGACAGACGTATTTTGAGATGTTATCTCCCTTATAATTAACCAAAGTGACCCAGGCGACCGAAGGGAGCCTCCGGCGTACTCAAATTGTCCGCCAGCCGCGCAGCGCAAGCATGCGAAGCGCGCTTGTATACAATAAAACAATACGTAAGTGTAATACACTAGTGTTGTATGCGAAGTAAATATAAATATTGTGGTTACATAATATTTTCAAAATGAATATTTAATCAACCAGTGAATACAAAATATCTAATAATTATATAATTAATAATAACAGTATTAATTTTGCGGTTTAAGGATTGAATATACTAAGCAATCTATGGTACTATTTTTTCGGTGACTGCCATTGCCTTATGTATAGAATGTTATGAACCATCTTAACGCCGAGAAAATGCTCGCTGGGTCGAAGTCCAGGTGGTCCGATTGGGCAATGAGTTAGTTGGTCGTTAAGCTAGTGCTCCGGTGGGGCGGTTAGCAGCTCCTTGGAAATATGTCTGAGCCTCATAAGTTGCCTAATCCGCCCCTGTTTCTAATTATCAATAGCATCAAAGTTTAATCATAAACCAAAATAATGCCAAAAACCTAAACTAACAACATGTCTCGCATTGATTACGCATTCACTTGCAACATAGTAACCTAGGTTTCTGCATTGAAAATCCTAATGTTCTCTTATGGTCTTTCCCATTTTCTTATTATTATTCGTATATTTTTCTTTTTAGCTATCATATACTCTATGCTTATCAACGATCATGAACTTATTCCAAGCGCTGTTGATTTTATTATTCAAGTATTGAAATGCAAGGATATAGTAATATGGGATTCTTTTTTCTCAACATTCACTGGACACTTCAAACCAAAGATCATCAAAAAGACTGTTAAATCCAAAATTCATGATAATGCAGATGATCACCAATCTCCAAGTCTAAATAAAGGTTACTTCTCTTTGCATATTTTTTTATTGAGCCTTTTGTCTGCCTATTTTTGTACTAGTAGAATTAGTGAGTGTCATCATACTTGAAGGATATTATTTTTTAAATTTGAATTTAAACTAGTTTAATATTTTCGATATGATGATACATTACGGCCGAAATTAATCAGCTTTTATGTAATATAACGATAATTTGAGGTGATCCGGATTTGTCTTGGAATATACAAGTAGTCCTTAATTTTAAGGGATTCCCACTCGAAGTGACCACACCGGTAAATGAGTTCGCAAGTTACCATTCCATATTATTTGAAAATTATTACTCATCATAAGTGATGTCATTTGAATTGATTTATTGTGAATATATTAATTAACATTAGGCCTCTATAGTTATTTCATGGTTATTTGATTTTTTTGCAAAATCTCATCATTTCCGGTTTTTATTAGTACAAGCGCAATTCGCTTGCTTGCGCTGCGCGGCTGGCGGACACTTTGTGTCCACCAGAAGCGTCCTGCGGGCGCCTGGCATCACATTGATTAATTATAAGGGAGATAACATCTCTTAATACGTCTGTCCTACTGTTATAATCTATGTGAAAGTTGCTCATGTTATATACAGTTTTCAGTCCCTAAGTGAAATATCAAATATTTTTTCATTATTTTATTTTCAAATTTTGAGTCATTCATTGATAATTCATGAATTAGTCAACTTAGATGTATGTATACATACAAGCGCGCTTCGCTTGCTTGGGCTGCGCGGCTGGCAGACACTCCCTTCGGTCGTCTGGGGTCACATTGGTTAATTTGAAGGGAGATAACATCTCTAAATATGTCTATCTTAGTGTTAAAATCGATATCACGCGAAAAATCACCAAATTTGTCAATTTTTAAAATTTTGATGCGTAATGATGACGCTATAGCAGAGTGATGAGTCAGCGTTTTCGTCTGAGCTCAGAACTTACTGGAGCCATAGCCAAAAAACTCCCTCATGCCAAAAATCAGCTTTCTGCGCCGGCAGTTTCTTCAATCAATTCGTTACAGATATATAATTAAATATACACACATACACATTAATCGAGTTTTACTAGTAAGGATATATATATATATATATATATATTCACAAACAAACAAACAAACATTAATCGAGTTTTAATAGTAAGGATATATTCATATTTCAACAGCACCACTGCAAAGCTTTGTTTAAAGATATAAGTAAATATCTCAAAGACTAATGTAGGGTCTTTCAACATGTTGGATCCGATTTTCGTGCTTTAAAGGTAATAATGTCAATATGTTATTAGCACATGGATATATACATATTTTCACACCTTGTTATGAGTTACTGCATAAGTTTACAACATACTTGTATTTTCACACCTTTTTGAGAAATATTTAATTTTGAGTTAAAAGCGAGTTCTCAACGGCTAACCTAGGGTATTTAATATGTGGAATCTGATTTTCACATTTTAAAGTAATAATGTGAATATTAAAAATCACCAAATTTGTCAATTTTGAATTTTGATTAGTAATCAGGGCGTCATGACAGAGTGATGACTCATCATATGTGAGGTATATTAATATGCACATTCTATTAAAATCTCAGCCTTCTATCACCTAAAATGGCTTAAATTTTAAATCCGGTGATTGCGGGGGCCATATCAATTTTCTTCCTTTTTTAACCCAAACCAGGTTTCTACTCTTTTTGATGTATGGCACGGTGCATTGTCCTGCATGAAAACTTTCTCCAGAATGTCAGAAATGGATCTAGAATATTAGATATATAATTTTCTGAATTTAAAGTACTTGTAACTTCAATCAATGGTCCGAGCTTTTGAAAGGTAATGCATCCCCAAAACATTAGTGACCCTCCAAACCCCTTGATAGTCTTTGCCGTGCAATCAGGGTGATAGCGTTCATGCCCCTGCCTCCATACCTTTACTCGCCCGTCCGAATGAAATAAATTAAATTTTGATTCGTCCGAAAAAATAACATCTTTCCGATCATTTGCACTCCATAATTTATGACGTTTATGATATGCTAACCTTTTTAATCTATTTTTCGAAGAAATTAGGGGTTTCTTACACGCACGTCGAGCATGGAATCCCAGGCTATGGATATTCCGACCCACAGTCTTTTGCTAGACAGTGACTTCTTTACCTACATTGAATAACTAGTAAGCTCTCGGAGTCCTCCACTTGCATACACATCTCGAATTTTAATTGTAAATTTTACATCTTTACAGTCCATTAACAACAATATATTCAAGATTTTATTAACTCATCTCGGGTTAATTCATTTTAACAGAGAAGCTTGAAAATGTGTGAATTTGACTATAAATAGAATGACCCCCAAGTCCATGTAAGTTAATTAATACGTATACACAGGGGTGGTTCAAAATTTCCGTTGTGCAGCTAGCGAAAACTGTGTTACAAGAATTGCGTTTGAATTTGATACAATTTAATAATCAATATTAGTCTTCCTGCTTGCGCCTGATGTTACGTTAAAGACCGGTTTACATGAGTGGTCATACACTTAACACTATCAAAGTTCTATATATTAGGAGTCAAAATTAAGTTAATACATTTTGGTGAGTCAAATTTACTCTCCTTAACTAAGCTTTACACTTTTTTCTCATCGGTAAATATGTTCACACGTCTTAAATCTTTCTTTAAAGATCCTTTCTAGCATTCCCATTCTATACGAATAAATAAATCTATAAATACTTATTTCTAACTCATTAAAAGTTTCCGAATAGAATATATACAAGTACAATCGAAGTATTTCTCTTACACCAGAATTTTATTAACATTTTTCTTACGATTTTTTTAGAAATTGTAATTTATCTAGCTAACTAATATCCTTACTATTAAAACTCGATTAATGTTTGTTTGTTTGTTTGTTTGTTTGTGTATATATATATCTCTCTGTAACGAATTGATTGAAGAAACTGCCAGGCGCAGAAAGCTGATTTTTGGCATGTGGGAGTATTTTGGCTATGGCTCCAGTAAGTTCTGAGCTCAGAGCAAAATGTCGACCCATCATGGAATTATGACGTCATTGTCACATTTTTAAAAGTTAAGCAACACAGTTATTCGGGCATAACTCAGCCATTATGGGAGATAGAAGGCTGAAATTTTAATAGAATCTGTATACTAGCATATCTCACATATGATGGAACTATCATCAAAAAATGATGACTCATCACTCTGTTATGACGTCATCATTACTCATCAAAAATTTTGAAATTGACAAATTTCGTGATTTTTCGAATGATATCGATTTTAAAAGTAAGATGGACATATTTTGCGAAGATATCTCCCTTATAATTAACCAATGTTACCAAGCAAAGCTCGCTTGTGGCTATGAAGAGGTAATAAGTGCATATATATGTTATGGACCAGAGTATAAATGGTTTTTAAAGTTTAGCCCAGCCAAAGTTTTGCATAGCCAAACTTTTGGCTGGTCTAAATTGTTGAGTTAACTTAAAATTTACGGGATCATAGTACACTATGGGTCAATATAAATAGTATATTTATTTAATCTTATTGCGTTATGTGTTATTGTGTAAAGATTATGATTACCATTTGTGTAAATCCATTAATTACGCAAAGAAAATATGAACTCATTCATGTTAACATTAATTAGAAATGCACAATGATTAATTCAGAATATTGAATACCCAGAATACCCAAGTATTCCCAGGGTTTTAATTGAATCCATCATTAGTATCTAATTGTCACAGGAAATCCTACTTTGGACCAGTTGTTCAGAAATATGTGGAAATTTTCATCTCATTGTTCACACATTCGTGTAT
Source organism: Aphrocallistes beatrix (assembly GCA_963281255.1). Lineage (NCBI taxonomy): Eukaryota > Metazoa > Porifera > Hexactinellida > Sceptrulophora > Aphrocallistidae > Aphrocallistes > Aphrocallistes beatrix. The sequence continues at coordinate 1,535,610 of OY725496.1, forward strand.
TGTTAGAAAGTGTAAATTGGCTAATTTGGACAATACACCAAGGGTGAAAATGAGGGCTTTTGATTGAGAAATAAGTAGGTGCGAAAGGGGTATTTCAGGGAACGAAAATTCCAGTGACTGAAGTTCCGCTACCCGTTGCCCGGAACTAATGTTCAGAGGACGAAATGTCCGTGCGAAAAAATGTCCAACGACGGAATGTCCGAGCAATGAAGTATCCAGCGACGAAGTGTCCGAGCGACGAAGTGTCCGCCATTCCTTTTCTTTAATAGCATCTTCATTGTTAGCCCTATATTTATTAATCCATGATCGGCCATATAATTTATATTTGTTTTTAGATTGATGAAATAACTTAATATTTTGCTATTACCTGAAAACTACTTGCTCATAAACAACTTTTGAATTTTACTATTACATTAGTTATTACTTAGTGGCAGCGGGCGAGGGGGAAACGAACTTGCGGTCGCCCCCGATTGAAAAATATCCCAAGGTTTTCATTGTACATTTATTACTAGAAGCGCGCTTCGCTTGCTTGCGCTGCGCGGCTGGCAGACACTTTGTATCCGCCGGAGGCTCCCTTCGATCGCCTGGGGTCACATTGGTTATTTATAAGGGAGATAACATCTCTAAATACGTCTGTCCTACTGTTATAATCTATATCGCACGAAAAAGCACCAAATTTATCAATTTTTAAAATTTTAATGAGTAATGATGACGTCATAACAGGGTGATGAGTCATCATTTTTTGATGATGCATCATATGTGAGGTATGTTAGTATATATATTCTATTAAAATTTCAGCCTTCTATCTCGTATAATGGCTGAGTTATGCTCGAATAACTGTATTGCTTAATTTTTAAAAATGTGACAATGACGTCATAATTCCATGATGAGTCGACATTTTGCTCTGAGCTCAGAACTTACTGGAGCCATAGCCAAAAAACTCCCACATGCCAAAAATCAGCTTTCTGGGACTTGCAGTTTCTTCAATCAATTCGTTACAGATATATATATATATATAAATAAATATACATTAATCGAGTTTTAATAGTAAGAATATATATATATATATATATTCGCTTGCTTGCGCTGCGCGGCTGGCGGACACTTTGTGTCCGCCGGAGGCTCCCTTCGGTCGCCTAGGGTCAGATTGGTTAATTATAAGGGAGATACCATCTCTAAATATGTCTGTTCTACTGTTATAATCGAATTCACTCGAAAAATCACCAAATTTGTCAATTATTAAAATTTTGATGCGTAATGATGACGTCATAACAAAGTGATGAGTCATCATTTTTTTATGATAGTTACATCATATGTGAGGTATGTAGTATACATATTCTAAAATTTCAGCCTTCTATCTCCTATAATGGCTGAGTTATGCTCGAATAACTGTATTGCTTAACTTTAAAAAATGTGACAATGACGTCATAATTCCATGATGAGTCGACATTTTGCTCTGAGCTCAGAACTTACTGGAGCCATAGTCAAAAGACTCCCACATGCCAAAAATCAGCCTTCTACGCCTGGCAGTTTCTTCAATCATTTCGTTATATATATACACTAACAAACAAACAAACATTAATCGAGTTTTAATAGTAAGGATGACTAGAACCTAATTCTCAAATCTCGGACAATTTTCGGGTCCAAAATTTCAATTACTATTCAATCCCTGGGGATTTAAAGCCTGTATCCCGGAATTGTAAGCATAATTATATACAATGAAGTATAGTACTAATATTACTTTTCATGTTTTCATTGAAGATTTATAATAATCGAGTAAACATAACAATTTACAGACCACTCCGCTTAATAGAGTCACTGTTTAATATGGTCAACCTCTTAATCGGGAAACTTTTGGCTGGAGCGGTATAGCTCTCACACATGGAAGCTAGTACAAAATATTTTAGGTCAATAGGGTTCTCCGGTTTATCGGTATAAAATGACCTCTAACTGATGTGACACTATTAAGCGGAGTCGACTGTATTATTCTGCTATTTTATATATTCTTAATTGTTTCTCAAGGTATTGATGTTCCTTCAAATGCTGACATTCCTCATAATTTTATTCAGGAACGGTTCGGTAGTGATGAGAACATTCAAAATCCTGTTTCCAATCCTTTAAACGTGAGTTCAATTTTTGCTTAGAGTCGCTAACATAATCTTTCTATCAGATTTCAATTTGTATTTATATATTCATCGCACTTGCCTTACCTTCGCTCTGGTAATTCCGAAAGTAATGTATCTGTTTGAAGACCATTTTTACTTCGGCTGTAACTAGCAATGCCATCATTGACACAAAAGACCCAGTAATATGTATTACCAACCTTGACTTAGCTTATACATACCTACACTATTGGAACACAATATATCGGCACGTGGAAGTATCTGGCAAGCGTATTTGAAATTTTGTTAAAATCTAACCAATTGGAGTCGCGTAGTCTTCACAAAATTGTATCCCGATATCGGTGGGCAAATTATAGAATTTTTGGTGAAAGTTTGTCCAAGGGAGGAAATACATGCAGACCACCAACTAGTTTAAGAAAAAAACATAAACTGATGTTTACCAGTGCTCACATTATGACTATTTAGTGATTCTCAGTGTCGTAATGTTAGGAACTCACTCTTAATGTAGTCTTTTAAAATGTTCTTTGCGCAATATAATTTAAGAACTCTGCTCTAAAAGTTAAATTAAGGTGCAGATGTCAAAATTGGGAACTTTTTCATTAAGTCCACCTTTGCCTGAAATGAGGTTGTATTTTGCGGGGATTTTTATCGAACCCAACGAAGGACCCTTTTGAGACTTTTTACTCAATTGTCTGGAGCCTGGAAGCACATTGATTAATTATAAGGGAGATAACATCTCAAATATATCTGTCTTACTGTTAAAATCGATATCACTTAAAAATAATCAAATTTGTCAATTTTTAAATATTTGATGCGTAATAATGACGTCATAACAGAATGATGGGTCATGATATTTTTGATGATAGTTGTGTCATATGTGATATATATTAATATAAGGTCTGAAGTCTGAATGTAGTGGAGCCATAGCCAAAAGACTCCCACATGTCAAAAATCAGCTTTCTGTGCCCTTGCAGTTTCTTCAATCAACTCGTTACAGATATATATCGAGTTTTAAACCATAGAATGCCCACTGTTGACACAGTGTCGCCGATATCGCGGATGTTTCCCAGTCATCTTCTATGCAAGTGAAGCCATATAAATGCTGGACATTCTACAGTTAATAGTAAGGTGTTAAAACTAATTTGGACCGCATTCATCGTTTCGAGAATTCATCTTTAGGAGATTTACTGTACACTCCCTAGGCAAAAGTCTTCGTACACCACAGTATTTTTCAGCCAAATTGTTATGATACTAATCCTTATGTGAAGTCCATAACATTTAATCAGTAACAGATACGATAGATCTGGCATAAAATTCGTTTCCTTCACATTCAAATTACTCACTTTTTAAGCTTTCAACTTAATTCCTCTCCTTCAAGATTACGTATTTTCAGCATTTGCTACCCATTGGCATATATCACGTGTTATCACCATTGTACAAGATTGATACGAGGTGGAACAATTTGAAAATTTTTAATCTTGTAGGAGAGTAATCGCGTTGAAAGGTTGTAATTCGAATTTGAGGTTAAATTAATAATATCTTTTACAAATTGAATGGTCTTAATTAGCTAAAGAGCTTATTATTATAAATTTTTGGTGTGCGAATACCTTTGCCCAGGCAATGTATATGGATTATTTATTGCAAATGTTGTTCAATTTACCATATAATATATTATTGTGAAAGTTAAGAATAAATGTTATCAATTGTTGGATAAAATAACATCAATGATTGCAGATTTCTTAGACACAAGCTTGCTTCGCTTGCATGCGCTGCGGGACTATCGTACATTTTATGTCCGCCAAAGGCACACTTTGCGCATAGGCTCGCATTGATTAATTATAATGTGGTAACCAGTGGTGTTTTGCCAAAAATAGAAGTGGGGGGCGCTTCCTTCCCTACAAAAAATTTATATGTTTTTTCGTGAAACTTTAATCCCCTGATGGTATAGAAATGGTGATAATAAGAAAGAGAAAAAGAACAATTATACTAAAAGTGCACAATAATGACTAGCATGTACTGATAATAAGTGAGTAACAAATGCATAGTTTACATAAGCTTCCAAAGTGGATTATCTTCAACTTTGTGACTATTCTTTCCCTTTATTTGAGTATCCGTTGCAGAGCGATGTTTTCTTAGCCAACACCTAGCATACTCACTAGGATCCCATCTAGAAAGCGGAGGGCCGTTAAGTTTAATAAAGAGAAGAGCAGATATGTGGGATATAAGCAGCCGAGAACGTCGATCATCCAATATGACATTCATATGACTAAATCCACGCTCACATTCTGCAGTGCTACATGGGATAAGTTGGATGCAATTATTCAATGGTTTTAGATCGGGTGGCACAAGTGTCCCAACATTTTCATAGTAATCACAAAAAGCATTAACATGCAATGCTTCGTGAAGACCAAATCGTGTACAAAGACTTTCAATTTCGGATTCACCATATCCAGGTTGATGTTCAATTGGCCAACTATCTTTGTTCAAAACATTAAACTCACTCAATAGTGTAGAGTAAATAGTTTGATCAGTTGGGGACTTGGAAAATGTAGTAACAAATAATCTGCCTTTCATCTTGTTAGCAAGACATTCCAGAAATCTCTGCTTATTTATGGTTGAAATATTCTGACTTTGAAGGGAAACACCATGAAATGACAGAGAATGAACTGCAGTTTGAGCTTCAAGTGATTTAGAACCCAGAGTAAGTTGTAGTGTCTCTAAACGCCTAATAGTCCTACGTATCAATTTATCAGCACTGATAATGGTCATCTCACGATTTTGAAGCATCTGGGAGAGGTTTGACAATTCATAGAGAGTGTCAAACATCAAAGCAAGATCTGTTAAAAACTCAAGAGAACGCATGCGTTTTAAAAGTCCTGTCATCAGATGCTTTTTCGAAATGAGCACATAAGGGATGAAAATTATTCCAAACAGCTGAAACAGTGCGAAAAGAACTTGCAACCCACCTAGTGTCCAATATTCGCCCAATTCTTTGAATTTGCACATCCAAATCTTGACAGCATTCTCTTAGTTCCCTTTGATTTTTAGGTGAACGACTGTATAATGAATATAATTTATCAAAGAAATGGTGAAAATGATTAATTGCTGTCACTCAGTAATAGCATCATGGATGGATAGTTCTAGTCGATGATTTAAACAATGCCAAACAATGATATTAGGATACTTAGCAAGTAACTTGGTAGATACACTAGAGTTTTTACCAAGCATGACGCTCGCACCATCACTGGCAAAACTTACAAAAATTTTTCTTATGAAATCATCGTCAAAACCATGAGAATTTAGGCAATTCAATAAAGCTGTAGTTATGATTAGTGAAGATTGTCCTGATAGTTCCAAAAGTTGCAAAAACACAAAACGGGGATATTCTAGCTTGGATGTTTCGCATTTCATGTAGACAATCAATGTTGTTTTATTCGATATAGTAGTAGACTCGTCGACCAAGATTGAAATTTTACCATTTATATCGAGAATTCTGTTACAAACCTTCTTGCACATTTCACTAGCAATCATGTCAATCATAAGAGTTGCTGTGGATCGTGAGTACAAACAAATACCGAGATTCGCCCCATTCAATGTATGTAGTTCGATAAGATCTGGATGATCTGAATACGGTTTGTCATTTTTTGCGATATAATAAGCTGTACGAACCACCTTTTTTGTAAGTTCTACGTGAGATGCATGGATAACATCAAACCTTTCTTCCAATCGTTCCTTATTTGCTTCTTCCAAAATTTCCTTTGCTTTACCATGGGCAGTTGACAATAATTGTTTTGATATCTTTTTTCTTATACTTTTTAACATGGCAGATTTTGAATTTCCTGAATAAGACACGGTGCACTGAGACCAATTTCGCGAGATTGAACTACCTTGTGTGTTGTTTATACCCAATGATGATAAAAAGTGGGGGGACAGTGCCCCCCGCGCCCCCCCCCCAACACCAAGTGGGTGGTAACCTCTCTAAATGCGTATGTCTTACTGTTATAATCGATATCGCACGAAAAATCACCAAATTATCATTTTTTAAATTTTGATGAGTAATGATGACGTCATAACAAAGTGATAAGTCATCATTTTTTGATGATAGTTGCATCATATGTGAGGTATGTTAGTATACAGATTCTATTAAAATTTCAGCCTTCTATCTCCTATAATGGCTGAGTTATGATCGAATAACTGTATTGCTTAACTTTTAAAAATGTGACAATGACGTCATAATTCCATGATGAGTCGACATTTTGCTCTGAGCTTAGAACTTAGTCGAGCCATTGCCAAAAGACTCCCACATGCCAAAAATCAGCTTTCTGGGCCTGGCAACTTCTTCAATCAATTCGGTACAGATATGTACTATATATATATATACATAAACATTAATCGAGTTTTAATAGTAAGGATGAATAACGATGACGTCACAATAGAGTCATCATTTTTTCAAGCATATCTGAGATATATTAATATACACATTCTCTTAAAATTTCAGCCTTCTATCACCTCAAATGGCTGAGTTATAGTCGAAAACTGAAATTTCTAATAATGAAAATGAGTGCAATAATGTCATCATTCCATGATTAGTCGACATTTCCGTCTGAAGTCAAAACTTAGTGGAGCCGTAACCAAAAGACGCACACATGCCAAATACTAGTTTTCTGTGTGGTTATTCTGCGATAAATTAGGCCTGGAGCAGTCAGTACCTTTTGAATTAGGACTAGAGATGCGATAAACAAATGGCAACTAATACATAATCTGCTTCTCTAGTCCAAAGTCCGCAAGTTTCTTTTATCTTTTTTCACATATCTTGATCCCTTTGATGGCTATATTTTTGTGAATCGTTAACGTTAATTCATCATAAAAATGTAAAATTTTGAATTTTCCATTATTATGCTATACAATGCATCAAATTTTCTCAAAACCTTTATCAAGCATTCGCCATCCAGACATCCCCCAAATGCGCGCTGCGATACCGTCTAGCTCCGTCGTTCCCACACTTTTTCCTCTAATCCCCCTTTTTATAATACATTGATGATTGCTTCCACGATATGATTGAAAGTTGTTGCGGTTTCACCCCTGGCATTGCCTTTTAGATAATACTTGTCTATGAAGACAACAATGTTCCCAATCAATTGTGGAGCAACACGTTTTAGATGCATTATTATTCCTGTCATCTTGCTCATCATTGCTGGAGTTCCATCTGTAGTACTCGAAGCGAGAGTTTTCCAACGATTTTATGAACGTGAGAGTAGTTAGAAGTATTTTGTAGAATCTTCAGGTTTGCAGAATAGGAATTCAATTTCATCGTTCTTTGTCGATATATTAACGAAAGCGATCAATTGGGAAGCACTATGCAAATTTTACTGTAGTATTTGATGTGATATTTGTTTAACCTTGCTTACCTTATCCTTCCCCACCATTCGTGTGACTACAATTTCAACACTAGGTGTGATAAGAAATTCACTAATAGTGTTAAGTTTTTTAGTAAGTGCAACCAATGAACTGAGAAACGTACGACGCTATTAAACTTACCTAATTTGCAGCTGAAATAGACCTGTGCTATCTAATTTTGCTGCTTTGAGAGAACGTTCTCTTCCATAGAAGAAAATAATATCTTTACCCTGATAAGTTGGATAGACATTCGCGAAATGTGGTTTAGTTTGTTCCCCTCATAGTACTGTCAGCATCCATCACCTTCTGACAGAAGACACACTGAGGTTCAAATGTGAAGATAATGATCCTGATAATTTCGCTTCATCGCACTCATACTTAGGTCATTTCATAAGTCCTGAGCCGTGATCTGTATTCAGAAGTTTGTGAAAATATACTATTTTCGATTTGTCCATTGTATAGCTCAGGGATCAGCTTTCGATTTGCATATAGGATTGTTGTGATAGAACAATTATGGTGATTGGTATGTTCGATTTATATACATCGTTTAGGTGACTGTGGAAAAATTGGAATCTCCCCCATTGGAAATGGCTTAAAAATGAATTTGGTAAAATTTTTTTGAATTCGTGGAATAAGATAATTACAAGGTCAAATAATTAAGAACATATGTGTGATGTAGTAAACGGGAGGTGTTCAGTACAATTACCTCTGATAAAAAGTAATTACAGTCAGGGTCGCTTATTATGAACCTGCTTAATATGAACATTCGTTTATTATGAACTAACCTCCTGGTCCCAATTTCATTTTTTTAGATAGGATTTGTATTGAATCAAGTTCGCTTAATATGAAGTATCTCTATTATGAACAGATTTTTTGGTCCCCTGGTGGTTCACAATAAGCGACCCTGACTGTATGCAACTTTACGTGGATTTTTTCCCAATTTTCTCCCCCTAAAAATGGGACAAAAGTGGTAGTTACCATTTCATAAACAATTTATTCCCCAGCCTAAAACCATAATGCTACAAATAAATCAATATTTATGTTGTTTTTTTATATGTAGAATTTAATGGAAGGATCAGTTTTAATCTAAATTTGCTTAGAAATGAAATACAGCCTTAGGAAACTCAAAAATCACGTTTGAAGGCAGTATCCTAAACTGATGTACTTAAATCGGATGTAGGAATCACAATAATTGTCCTATCACAGTAATTCTGTATGCAAATCGAAAGCTGATCCATGAGCTATACAATGGACAAATCGAAAATAGGATAATTCTACTAACTTCTGACTACAGATAACGGCTCAGTACTAATGAAATGACTTAAGTAACTTTCTGACAAGAACCGCAACTTTATATGAAGCATTGCTTGGAGATACAAAGTGTCCGCCGGAGGCGACCTTTGGGTGCCTAGGCTCACACTTATTAATCATAAAGTAAATATCATATCTAAATACGTCTGTCTTACTGTAATAGTCGATATCACTCGAAAAACAGAACACATCAATTTCTTCTTTTATTTTTGATGCGTAATGATGACGTCATAACAGAGTGACGAGTCATTATTTTCTGATGATAGTTGTATCATATTTGAGATATATGAATATACGCATTCTATTAAAATTTCAGCCTTCTATTACCTAAATTGACTGAGTAATTGTCGATAAACTCAGATTTCTGGCTATAAAACAGTGGCAATGACGTCATAATTCTATGATGAGTCTACATTTAATCTGAGATCAGAGCTTAGTGGAGCCATAGTCAAAAGACTCAAACATGCCAAAAATCAGCTTTCTGTACCTTGCAGTTACTTCAATCAATTCGTTATAGAAATAGAAACATATACATAGATATATATATATACAAGCGCGCTTCGCTTGCTTGTGCTGCGCGGCTGGCGGACAGTTTGTGTACACCGGAGGGGCCCTGTGGGCGCCTGGAGTCACATTGATAAATTATAAGGGAGATAACATCTCTAAATACGTCTGTCCAACTGTTATAATCGATGTCGCACTAAAAAAATGTGTAAACAAAATTTGTCAATAAAAATTATAATGCGTAATGATTACGTCATAACAGAGTGATGGGTCATCATTTTTTGATGATGGTTGCATCATATGTGTAATATATTAATATACACATTCTATTAAAACTTCAGCCTTGTATCACTATAAATGACTGAGTTATATTCGAAAAACTGAAATTTATAATTATGAAAAAGTTGACAATGACGTCATAATTCCATGATAAGTCGACATTTTCATCTGTGCTCAGAAGTTAGTGGAGCCATAGTCAAAAGACTCCCACATGCCAAAAATTAGCTTTATGTGCCTTGCAGCTTCTTTTAATTCAATTCGTTATATATATATATTTTGAATTGTTTGAAGAAACTGCCTGGCGCTTAAAACTGATTTTTGGCATGTAGGAATCTTTTGGCTATGGCTCTACTTTGTTCTGGGCTCAGACGAAAATGTCCACTCATTCATCATGGAATTATAACGTCATAGTCACCTTTTTATAATTAGAAATTTCAGCTTTTCGACCATAACTCAGCCATTTGAAGTGATAGAAGGCTGAGGTTTTAATGGAATTTGTATATTGATATAACTCAAATATGATTCAACAGTAATCAGAAAATGATGACTCATCATTCTTTTGACGCCATCATTACGCTTCAAAAATTTAAAAACTGGCAAATTGTGTGATTTTTCGTGCGATATCAATTATACCAGTTGGACAGACGTATTTTGAGATGTTATCTCCCTTATAATTAATCAATGTGTCGGCCAGCCGCACAGCGCATGGAATGAAGCGCGCTTGTATATACATATACATTAATTGAGTGTTATTGGTAAGGATATATTAATTATATATAGTGGTAAATAATGAGAAACCTCACAAATTTTTTTTTTCGAATTTGATTTCATTTATGAAATATCTCTACACTCTACCATAAAGTCATTCAAGTATGTATACGTATGCCTTTTTAACAGCATTTTGGAACTATTTCATGGTTAATCAAATCTATTTGTCTTTATACTAAACTATCTAACCCCAATACACTTTGTAGAACCCAACAAATTTGCAGGTAAAGATATCATTAAGATACCCAAGTTTGCTTCCACCTTTCTCATGTAGACAATATCCAGACATCACATAATGCGCCCAATAATATTAGTATAGTCCGATGCATTATTATTCGCTGCAATAGGCTTCGCTGTATTTAACTATTACCAAAAGCATAAAATCGCCGAAATTGAGTTTTTTGAAATTTCTCAAAGAATTTATTTTCAGAATCGTGTCAAAATAAAGTTCGAAATGTACCATATACTATATACTATATACTATTTAAATCTACATTTTTAAAAAATATACGATGTCATTTTCGTCAAATAGTAATAGGAATAGTTCGCTATTCTTGATAGGGATTTCTAAACTGTAACCCAAGTTTCTCGTGGTTTACTATGTAGCAATATATGAGAGATAGTAATTTCATTCTCCTTTTATGCTCATTTTGGCAGAAGTAAACTTGCCTCTATTTATACATTTTAATCTTACTGTGAGACCGAACATTATGGTTAAGATAATCAAACTAGAGTCAAGATAAATATAATTTAAAAATGAACTACACAATAGGATTCTACAGTTTACTAGAGTTTTGTATACCTAATGTTCTACGATTACTATTTTGTGGTTTACTACTAATAACAGCTGTAAACAATCGAAAACATCACATCAGGAGGCATAAGTATATCTTAAATCATGGAGATACCTTGACTGATTTTAGATTACCAAATTCAGTTACCTGAAAAAAGTGTGTATATATATATACACTTATGGCCAAAAGTATTGGAACACCATATTGCTTTCCATCAAAAATAATACGAAAATGGGTCTCTCCATTGAGGCCAATTCATTAAACTCAAGTCAGTTCCAGAAAATCTGATATCAAATTCGAAATCCACACACTCGAGTTACTCAGTTTAGAAGTTTCCTACTCATCATTTATGTCTAAAGGGAATTAATATCGCTTGTGCCTCCTTGATCCACTTGTCCCATAATATATAATGGTGGCAAGTGGCACAAGGTGATTCAGGTACTAGTAGTAGCGCTTTGGAGAGGATTCTCTATAGGAACCTTCTAGATTCATTTATTCGAGTGTGTATATTTCGATTCATAATTCCTCGAGCCAATCATTTTCTTATATCTATATTTGAGACTTACAGTTTATTGAATCTTTTGTGCAGAAATTGGTGGATATATTGCTGAAATTCCTTTTTTTTAAAATTTAATGTATTCATTTTTAGCATTCCAAATCTTTAAATCCTGATATTACCGATCCAGAAGTTTTGTCACGATATGGTATAGATCCTAATCAACCTATTAATGAAGATACCTTAATGAACCTTGCTCTTGCGATGAGTCTCCATGATCATGGGTCACAGTCTGTAGAAACAGAGACATCTGATATTATAAGAACATCTCTAAGTGAAGAAAACGAAATATCTGCTGTTGATAAGGTTAAATATTTATTAGAAGATCAAATTGAATCAACTGAAGATTTAAATAAAGGTAATATTATATTCACAAGCACGCTTCGTTTGCATTCACAGCGCGGTTGGCGGACACTTTGTGCCCGCCAGAGGCGTCCTTTGGACGGCTAGGCTCACATTAATGAAATATAATGTAGATAATATCTATACATGCGTCTGTATTACTGCTATAATCGATATCACTCGAAAATCAATAAAATTGTCAAATTTAAAAATTTTGATGAGTAATGATGACGTCAGAAACAGTGATGAGTCATCTTTTTGATGATAGTTGCATCATATGTGAAGAATATTAATATACAAGCGCGCTTCGCTTGCTTGGGCTGCGCGGCTGGCAGACACTTTATGTCCGCCAGAGGCGCCCTTTGGGCACTTGGGGTCACATTGATTAATTATAAGGGAGATAACAACTCAAAATATATCTGTCTTACTGTTAAAATTGATACACTCGAAAAATAATCAAATTCGTAAATTTTAAATTTTTGATGCGTGGTGACGTTATAACAGAGTGATGAGTCATCATTTTTTGATAACGTATTATATGTGAGATATTTTAATATACCCATTCTATTAAAATTTCAGCCTTCTATCACTTAAAATGACTGAGTTATATTCGGAAAATTGAAATTTCTATTAATAAAAAAGGTGACAATAACGTCATAATTCCATAATGAGTCGACATTTTGGTCTGAGGTCAGAGCTTAGTGGTCCCATTGTTTCCTGCAAAGCGCTTTAAGTGTTTTAAATGATACGCTTAACTTTTTAAAGCGTGTCAAAGCTCGTTAAAGCGTGTGAAAGCATGTGAAAAGCACATTAAATCGTGTTAAATCGCTTTGAAATGTTACTCCATCGTATGGAGGATAGATAAAGAGATTATAATGCAGTGTCGACGTTGCTAAATGTGCGCATTCGAAAAATCATGTGGGAAACACTCAGTGGACCAATAACCAAAAGACTCACACATGCCAAAAATCAGCTTTCTGTGCCTGGCTGCTTCTTCAATCAATTCGTCACAGAAATATATATACAGTCGACTCCGCTTAATAGGGCCACTGTTTAATCGGGTCAGCCGCTTAATCGGGCCACTTTTGGCAGGACCGGAATAGCTCTCACACATAGAAGCTAATACAAAATATTTTCGGTTAATAGGGTCCTCCGCTTAATCGGGGCAGAATGTCCTCTGACCGATGTGGCCCTATTAAGCGGAGTCGACTGTATATAAATACACATTAATCGAGTTCTAATAGTAAGGATAATACTTAGAATGGGAAGTCAAAGTCGCTAATATTAAGATATTAAAATATAATTTAATCTAATATTGAACGGAATATATGGGTGGATTTCAATTAGTAATGTATTTGAGCAAGATATCGAAATAGGAGTATGAAAAAAATGGCTTGCACTTATGGGACAACCTCATATCTGAAAGAAATTTATTAAACAAACTTTTACTGAATTCATAAGTACAAGTATATTTATCAATATTTCAATAGTGGAATATTACATGCCAGATGACTCTAGGGATAATAAACATCTATATTTTTGTTAGAACGACTAAAATTTCCCAAGTTATACCTTAGTCACCTTTTCTAAAAAAATTTAGTTTATTATTATCATTCATTATAGTCTATCTTCTACCGCATCGAAGTTACTCTCGAGAATTATGTCATGTATGCTATGGTTCTAAATATTATTCCCCATTAAGTAATTATATAGTTTAATCTGATCAAATACTCGTAAAATTAATGTTCAGTTTGAGTATTAGTCTAAAATTTTTTTATATACAGATAACATTTTCTTAATAACCTAATTTGAATTCGACAAGTTGTAATGTTTTTGAGAAAAATAGAAGATGATGCGTTCACTTAAGACGTCTATCATTATTTAATTAAAAATCCACTTCCTAGAAGTCTCAAGGGTGCAAGAAGTTTGTCCTTCCGTACAACGCTTGTGCGCCGATTTCCTTTTTCTTTGTTAAAATGTTTGTATTTATCATAAATGTAATAACCTTTCATTTTCATTTTATTTGATGTAAACTACATTTTGTTCTATGTAAACTACCTTTTTATCAAGGTAGAAACCGATTGAACCGAATATCAGTACAGTACACCCTCGGTTATCCGAACACCTCCGTTTGTTAGCTCAAAGATTGGTGTTCGGATAAGCGAAATACGTATTTTACGGTCTTAAATGCACATGTACCAACTTAGATGTTATTAAAGAACGTATTATGATTTAAATACTACTTACACGCATGTATAGCCAATCAAATTGACAATGCTACGCACATCATTTCAGTTATCCGAACACATATTTCAGTTATCTGAACACATTATTTCAGTTATCTGAACACATTATTTCAGTTATCCGAACACATATTTCAGTTATCTGAACACATTATTTCAGTTATCTGAACACATTATTTCAGTTATCCGAACACATCATTTCAGTTATCCGAACACATCATTTCAGTTATCCGAACACATTATTTCAGTTATCCGGACACATTATTTTCACAAATTCGATTGAAAAAGTATTTGATAAAATGAGTGGTGTTCGGATAATCGAGGGTCTACTGTATTCATGAATAGTTCCCTAACCTAATATAAATACTGTACTGATAATATTCGTTTGCCCTACCCGAATACGAATGCCAATAATATTCGGTTGCCCTGGCCCAAGGGTCGGCAACCGATGACACGCTAGCACTAAATTAATGCCCTCCTGAGTTGAAAATAAATTAGATCGACATACCCATATTTATGTAAATTCAGGGGTCAGAGGTAACTCTAGGCAAGCGTGCCACTTGGACACAAAGTCATAAATATGTTTACATTATTCGTATAGGTAGCTGGCATATGTTCTGATTGAAATAATATTTAATAAAGGATATAAATTGTTATAGTACTGTATGTTGACCTATTTGACAGATAGTGACTGGATATGATTGGTAAATGGTTGAACTCCAATTATCACTAATAATTTCGATAAATAATAATAAATATGAATATAGTATAATATTTGGTTACTAAACCGAATACGAACACTGATAGTATTATGTTACTCCTACCAAATACGGATCCTGATACTATTTGCCAAATAATATTTAGTCTAACCGAATATTGAACTATTCTTTTGCAACCTTGCTTTTTATATTCTACAATTATATAGGTGAAGTAGATTTTACAGGTGAACAATCTTCAACAGGTACCTTAACTCCTCCTACTACGTTTTCTCCGACGAGCACTCAGTTGGATTGTTTAGCGAAATCAAAAAAGTATACTAATGATAAGTTCGGAGAAATTTCCTCGGATCAATTTGGGGATAGTAGTGGTGATGACATTGATGTTGGTGTTGAATCTAACGCAATAACTAGAAAAATGATTCTGCAGGTATTTTTGACCACTTTAATATCTCGTTTATATTGTATTGTTATAAGCTGCTATACTTTAATGCGTTATACCACAAGGTAGTGTCTCAAAATTTGTGATACATTCTTAAAAGTATTCGTTTCAATTATTATAATCTTGATACATTTACGTATATCCTAATTAATCTATTTTGGAAATATTTATTTGTATTTTTCACGCAATACTCCAATTAATGCTTTGTAAGTTAAAAACCAAATGTATATATCAAAATACTCCAATTCTTAAAGATCAAAATTAGATTAATTCTATTAGATCAAATTTTTGATTTGGAAAATGTAACTGTGGCATTTTCCTGGCATAGATCAAATAATAGAAATTAAACTATCCCACTCGAAAGAATCTGCCTTGTCAATAAAATTGGATGCTATTTATTCCTATTAACATTCGTATAATAATATCATTCTCGCAATCAAAAATCCACCCGTGATTTTCAAACATGGTCTAAAAAAATTTAACTTTTATCTAAAACGATAACCACCCCGCAAGACTTATTCAGCGAAATTGTGATATTTCTGACCCTTAATAAATGTATACAAGTATTAGACCGCTTCATTATTTACATACAAACAGTACTAAAATGTGTCTATTCATGAAGTAGAATACTTCTATCGGATCCGGAATACAACTAATCGGATTTCAGATTGGAAATCTAAACGTAAGAATTAGTCATAATTGAATATTTCTATGAAATACTATTAAATGACTATTTAGCCTGCTACAGTCAAGGTCGCTTATTGTGAACCACCAGGGGACCAAAAAACTGTTCATAATCGAGATACTTCATATTAAGCGAACTTAATTCAATACAAATCCTATCTAAGAAATGAAATTGGGCCCAGGAGGTTAGTTCATAATAAACGAATGTTCATATTAAGCGGGTTCATAATAAGCGACCCTGACTGTATTAGTTTCCGAGTTCCACTCAGATGACTGCGTGGTTTCGAATGAGGGTTTGTGTAAACTGAACAATGACGAAGTTTAAGCAGAAGGGTTTTGAACGGGACGGGACGATTTTAAACAGGTTATAACCACCAATTTCAAACAATTTTGACAAAGCTGTCAATTCTTCTTTATAGCTGTGTAAATCAGTTTTGAGAATTAAATAAGAAATTTTGGACATTTTAATATAACCATGTAATCCATCAAATTCTTAGAAATACTTTACTAAAAATGAGCTCACCGCGCATAGTTTTAACTTTCTTTTAAATATAATATTATACGATGCTGATTTAATCATTTTATCACCAGTTCTCATCTCTAATTTTTAGGGATGTTATTCATAAGCAACGTTTTTCTTAGAAATATATTTTTTGTTTTATTAAGGCTAAATACGGCTTAGATGTTAAAATTGAAAATTTCTAAAATAATTATACTTTCATGCTAGAATGAGGTCAAAATTAGTTTTGCACCAAAACCATTCCAAGCATCCTTTGACAGCTATCATCCCTGAAGCACCGGTGTCACCTCTACAAATGACTTGTTAACCTTAAAAGATGTCTTTGATGTAGTTATAACGCTTGAAAGTCAAAAGTTGCTCCAAACTGGGATTTTTGAATTTGCGGTATGACTTCCTTAAAGGTCATTTTTCATCAGTGGATTCATGTCTTTTGTAGAGGTGACCTGGTGCGTCACATGGATAAACAATTTATACTGCAAATATTTAATGATAAAAAACGACCTTTTCACAATTTTAAATTTTAAATTTTAACATTCTATACACTAATGCAGTTGTACTGCCTAAATTTTGGGACCGGGGATCGGTTAATATATTCTATTTATTTACATCATTGGTATAATACGGCTAATTCAGCAAATTTGTTTGATACATCGGCTGTCATAATAATAGTATTAATGTTTATTTAGCATAAACAATCTCGCTTTGGACCAGTTATTATTGTTCAGATTTTCATTGGAATATATACACAGTCATGCGTTGCTACCGGAGCGAAATCTGACAAACTTGGGGAATTCTAAATATCTGTAGGTGCTAGACACTAATAAGCGATGTCATATGATAGGTCATAGGCGATTTCCTATTCGCAAATGATATCATTTATTCGCCTAAATATTTTAGTTTACAGTCATTGATCAAAATTTCATTTTATATTTGCAAAATATATTAACCCATAATTATAAAATTATAATATTTTGACGAGTGAATTAAATTATTATTGAATAGTAATTCGCCTATTGCCTATCATATGGCATCATTTATTAGTATCTATCACCTAGAGTTATTGAGTATTGCCCAAGTTGTCAGATTACATTTCCCTAGCAACGCTGGATGTGTGTGCATTCTAATAAAACACATTTTTCAAAAACTGTCCAACATGAGATTACCTAGCTAAATAAACATTAATACTGTGTTATTATGACTTCTTAAAGCATGCAAGCAAGTTGCTTAAATTAGTCGAAATATTGTATGTTGCACAAAATAATGATAACTACCATTTTTGATAACTCATATAAGCACTTTGATATATTATATATAGGCCGGTAATAAATTACAATGATCTTGCACAGAAGCAGAAATTTAATCAGAGAAGTAAATAAATCTGAATACAGGAATCCCTTGCCGTTCGTGGGAATTACGTTCTTGACAATTGCCGGGAACGGCAAATCAGCGAACGGTGTCGCTAAAGGTTAGCGAAAATCCTCGGGTTAGGTTCTCATATAGCAGTGGCGGGCAACCTTAATCCTTAAGTGGGCCACAATTGGGGCCCGAGGGGGGTCTCGCTGGCCCCAAATCTGTCAGTTCTTTTTACGGTCACACCACTATGGCCGTAGCAATAACTGACGTTAGAAACCTACAAGTATATGGAAGCAATGTAATAACTAAAATTATACTTATAAGAGCAAAAATAAGTAAAATAAATTGAATCATTATATAATGGTTATAGAAAATATATTGATATTCAGTATCAATTTCACACCAGAATTAGGCGGGCCCATTTTGTATTACAATCACTAACACGCGAGCCCATAATAGAGTGTTTAGAAAGAGCCGCGGGCCATCAAATTTAGTCTCGCAGGCCCCAGGTTGCCCACCGCTGTCATATAGGCTTGAATTAGAGCTAATTTGAGGATACTACCATAACTAATTACACAAGCTAATCGAAATATCCCGCAAATAAAACCGCGAATTGTCGAGGGGCTTATTCGCGAAGAGCAAAATTCGACATAGAGTATTTTCTGCGAATAATCAATACTGCGAACGAGAAGTCCGTGAAAGGCGAGGGCTGCTTGTATACTAACCAATCCCTGGTTCAAAATATTTTGAGAGCACCATTTCCTTGTGAATATCAAGCTATGGTTGAAATTTAAGAATTATTTTTATTATATTCAAATGCTTTTTTCCTTATACTTAAATCTTTAATGAATAAACATTTTTTTATTTACTAGTCTTTCTTTAATATTTTGTTATTCTTTCTTTAATATTTTGATATTATTTTAGAAACAAAGAAAAAAACTCAGTGAAGCCCTTTGCCAGAGGTCCTCGCCTTTAAATGAGGAGGAGCTCGATCTTACTTACAAAATGTACAGTTCACTTCTTTTACGAATGATTTCTAATCTGAAAGAAATCTTGCCTCTAGGTGGTGTGAAAGCTATTTTATATATGAAACTCATTCTTATTCTCATATCCAGCTTGGAATTCACTGATCAAATCAATAAACCCATTGAGAATTGTATTTGTGTTTGTATTGACATAATACATATATCAAGGTATTTTTATCTTCATTTAATAAATTAATATATAATTTTGATGCTTTATGTTACACATAATTACAGAATTAAATTCAATACATTATAGATTTCCAGGCTGTTTAATTAACACCTCTATTGGCAATTGCTCTGAAACTTTCAAAGTTATCTTTTTGGTCTTCGAGTAATGATGTCTTAATTTCAGGTATAAGCGCGTTTGGGGCCTCAATCCCTAAAACTCCCTTTTTATAGATTGTGGGCCCTAAACCTCTAGAGATATAGGGCTGGGGACTCCAAAACACTACCATTTGGGGCCTCCTAGTCCGTAATTCGCTTGCTTTTGCATTTTGAAGATCCCATCGTTTTACGGCACCCAGCCTTAAGATGCTCGCGTTTTAGGGATGGAGATACAGAAATCTCTAGAAGTGTAGGGCCAGGGGGCAGAAAACACTCATGTCGACTCATCATGAAAGTTATTGTCCCTTTTTAATAATTAGAAATTTCAGTTTTTCTACCATAACTCAGTCATTTTAGTAATTGGCTGAAATTTTAATAGAATGTGTATATTAATATACCTCACATATGATACAACTAAAAATGATGACTCATCACTCTATTATGACGTCATCATTACTCATCAAATATTTAAAAAATTGACTCATTTTGTGATTTTTCGAGTGATATCAATTGTGACAGTAAGACAGACGTAATTGGAGATGTTATCTAGCCTAAAATTAATCATTTTGCGCCTATGCGCCCACAGGGCGCCTATGGCAGGCACAAACTGTCCACCAGTCGCGCAGCGCAAGTAATTTAAGCGCGCTTGTTAATAAAGATAACGAAAGTCTAATATCTAATTGATCTAACAAAGGCTAATATCTAATTGATCTTACAAATACTGCATATCAATGTATAGTTTGTTTAACAGTAATTAAGCTAAGATATAAGGTTATATTATATATTAAAACATACTGGTTTACTCTTAAAAATTGCGAAATATAGTATGACCCGCAAGAGTTTTTGAACATCCTAGTATTATCTGTTCTAATTATTGCACGAACACAGTTAAATTTCTACCAATGTTTGTTATCACTCTAACAAAATTTGTATAATCACTAACAAATCATTTCAAACAAAATGAGTGAAAAGTCAAAATAAATAAGTAGATTAATAAAATAGATATGATTGAATTTTTCGACTTACATTACTTTTTAGACTTATCGAATTCGTTTGTAAGCAATTAGTAAAGCATTCAATAAGTTCCAGACCCAATTCTATATCTCAAAAGGCAATTTTGGTTCGTATACCATACGTTTAGTATACTACATGTATTTTCTTATTATCGAATTATTATTAATTCGCTCGAATGGCACTAATAAGCAAAGACATAATTTTATCAGTTCAAAACTCAAAATGTTCTGGAATTCTATCTATCTATCAAGTTTAAAATTAACTATTGCCAAACGAATATCAGTTTTCTGTTTTCGTTTAATCATTTCGTTGAATCTATAAATAAATTTGTTAAACGTTGTCCGCGTATTAATTCGTCAGTCTTTCCATTAATTCTTTTCGAGGTTTACTAAATTTCTTATTTATTTATTTATTTTGTTAGTATTGTATGAAATTAGTTAAACGTCCAAAAATGTGTTGAGTTTTCATTAATTTTGTTATTCTTTTCGTTAATTTTATCATTTTTTTCACTAATTTTCTTAGATTTTTCACTAATTTTGTTAGAGGTGTTTTGTTAGCGTTTTCACACATTTTGTTTGGGCTAGAACAAATTTCGTGACATTTAACAAAATTTGTTGCTGCAATATTACCGTTATATACATGAGCATAAATTTGATAACTCCTGTGATCAAAATTATTCTACCATATAGACAAAAAATGACAAACCATGGTATAATTGAATAAGGTTAATTCGAATATATTTTTCACAACAACTTAATAGTATTCATTGTTTTTAATATCTCGTAAACCATTGAATTTAGACATCGAAATTATATTATCGCTTGATATGAAGTAGTCTATTCGCTATCAAATGAAATTACATTTGAATGACTAGTTATCGCAGTTTTCAAGAGTTTTCAATAACCCCAACTGAGCAAAACACGTTTCCATAGCAACACTGGAATGTAGCAACACTCCATGCAAAAATTCCAAATTTTTCGTTCAACCCATTCACAACTCAGTTCTATGCAAAAAAAATATTATAAAAACACTAAAAGTGCCCTTAAACGACCTCTGAAAATCACCTAATTTGTCATAAATATAACCTATTGCGCAACCATATTGTAATCTAAATTTTAATTACGGATATGAGGACTTTGACACCATATTTATATACTATACTGGTAATACATTCCTAAGCTCTATTGTGCTTTGTTAATGATTTAAGGCAGCTCATGTATTTGCTCAACCATCTTCTACCGCATCCCTAGTCCCCAATCCGCAAGTTACTGTGAGGCCTTGTATACAGTAGGCTATGTTTAAGGTTAATATTATTAGAATATAGCATTCTACTAATCAAATACAAAACTGAAGTAGTATAATATTCGTAATGGTAAGTGGTCATTTATTTTTGATCTAGTAAAAACTAACTATATTTCTTCTTTTTGAGCAAAATTGAGGCAATTAATGTCAATATTACTAGCAAAGAAGATTGGTTAACCCACTCCTGTAAGACATAGCTTCTATCTATGTAGTTGTACCACCTGGAATGCCTGGTGAGTCTCTTACAATATCTGTGGTTAAATATTGTTTTGACTTGATTGAATTCTATCATGAATATTCAATGTTTTATGTCTGTAATCTTTGATTATTCTACACTAGTCAATATCAAAGGTTGACAAGGAATCTAAATGGGCAAACAACCCATCTTTTGAATGTGATTAGGAACGTACATTGCAAAACTTATACTAGTGAAATACCAGTGTGATCTTACTCGCACTCCGATGAAATTTACTCGAGTATAATTAGGTTTATACTGAAAAATATATGCATTTTTTCATTTGTTATTAATATTGTCATTTTCTCGGCTTATCTAAATGGCAGGAATGATCCCTTTTTTTCTATCAGAAGATTGGAAGAGTCTCTCTCTTTCTCTCTGAGAGAGACAGAGAGTGTGTTCATAGATCGTAGTGATCCTCTTGAATTCTATTATGATTTAGAATTGATACAGCTACAACGTAATACAACGAAATCCCGACAACATTTACTCGTAAGACATCAAATAAAAGTCAGAAGAGAAGGCGAACTGTTGATGAGCAAGATGATTCGGTCGAATTCTCGAATACTGCGGACATACTTCCATTTCAGCAGGAAGATGTTTTGTTTTAACAGTTGGCCGTATTCTCAGCACAGCTATAGTTGATAGAAGAGCAGAAGGACTATTATAGATTGAAACGTCTAGGACTGATAGAAAAATCATCGTAAAATAGGAAAATCTTAGGATCAAAGTGATTATCATCAGTCATGTGAATCAATATATAAAGCTTGTCTCTATAATTATGCATGTTAGGATGAGTGTGTGATTATACAATCAAAGAATCTCTGTTTGTTTATTCATACAAACCCAAGAATAATTTGCCACAAATAATTTCATGTAATGCATGTTGCGATGATACAGACAATTAGAGAAATGTTTTTTAAATATTTAAATTTTATTTGAAGTCTAATATCAATCAAGGTAGATTCAATGTTCGATAGAAGTAAGTTTGAACAACATATATATAGTATATGGAGTAATTAGTCGAATCGAATCAACTACAATACTTAAGACACCTCCCTAGGTTGCTTAAAGTTCGGTCTTAAGTTTGAACTTAAATCTTAGTGAATACGACTTAAGATCGAACTTAAGACTTAAGCACTAAGATCGATATTAAGTTCGATCTTAAGTTCTTAGTGTATACGTTCCCAGGAAAACCATGTTAAAAGACAGTTTAGAGGATTGATTTTTGCATAAGTATACCCAACTAGCTGAGCTGAATCGAACAAAGGTTCGAAAGTGCTAGGACAAATTTTGGGAATGGAATGTTTCTACATTCCTGGCGCATTTATGCGTTGCTAGGGAAATTTTTTTCCAAATACAGTCAAACCATTCTATATTGAACACTTTCGGGACGCGAGTTTTGTTCAGTATTTCGAGGTGTTTATTAAACAGAGGTTCAATTTGTCAATTTTCGAAATGTTAACACGTAATGATGACATCACAACAGACTGATGAGTCATCATTTTTTGATGATAATTGTATCAGATTTGAGATATATTAATATACACATTTTATTAACATTTCAGCCTTCTATCACATAAAATGACTGAGTTATGGTCGATAAACAGAAATTTCAAATTATAAAAAAGGTGTCAATGACGTCATAATTTCATGACGAGTCGGCTTTTCACATGAGATCAGAACCTAGTTGAGCCATAGTCAAAAGAATCCTACATGCCAAAAATCAGCTTTCTGTGCATGGCAGTTTCCTTTATCAATTCGTTACAGATATACAGTCAGGGTCGCTTATTGTGAACCACCAGGGGAATACAAATCCTATCAAATAATTGAAATTGGGACCAGGAAGTTAGTTCATAATAAATGAATGTTCATATTAAGCGGGCTCATAATAAGCGACCCAGACTGTATATAGATATTTAGACTACATATATAAGGAGAGTAATAGGGTTGACAGCATTTGAATGTGAATAAAAGTATTTAAAGCCAGATTTAGTGTATTTGTTACTGATTTTAATTTTTTGTCTTCATAAATGGATCAGTATCATGGGAGATGGAAACGACAAGGGTGTACTAATACTTTTGTCCAGGCAGTGTATGGTGAATTTAACTCAATCTACATATCAAACTATTGTGTTTTTGGGCAACTTTAGCTGATTTAGAAAGATGCATTGTTGTTATCTCAGAAATTTAAATGCACACTCTTATCCCACCAATATCATGTCACCAAAATCTAGTTCATTATTTAGTTTCCAGCTTTAGTCATTTATTACAATATATATTTTCTAGATCAGAGATTTCTACTCTTTTATCTCACACCCTTGAAAATGAAGTAATTTTGATATTGATACGATTTCTCAGTTTACTACTTGTTAGAGATAAGCAAGAAAAAGAAAAAATTACAGATAAAAAGCAACCTAATATCAAATCTGCTCTTTTTTTAACTACCAAAGCATTACTAACTCATACTAATTGTATTGGCTTTTGCCTTTGTCTACTAAAAGAAATGATCTCTAGGTCCCATTCCATTGAATCAGAGAAGAAAGCACTTAAATCTGATTATATTGTTCCAAAGTATACCAAACTTAGTTGTTCTGATTTTGTTCCATTTTTCGTCAAACAATTTTCTAAAGATAAAGGAGATATTTTCGAAGATTATCCAAGACTGCTTATTGAAACAATAATGAGGTTTGTTAAGTTTAATCGAATTCCACTATCCATCCATTGTTCCTTTACTTTCACTTCAATTAATTAGAGCTGTGTAATCTTTATTTCCTGCGATCCATTTGTTAATAGATATTAAACCTTCCATTGTACGATATTATATATGTTAGTTACTTATTTTGAAATTGTGCCGTAATTTTATTTCTTTATTTTGTATCCTAAGCTTCTGATTTTACACTTTACTTATATTATCGATTCGGAAACATAATATACGCAACCTATGACCTTAAAATCTTTATATCAGCTTTGAAAAAGCGCCCTATTTTTGGAATTTGTTTACTATATGGCTATTTTAACGAATCAACCAAAATTTTCTCTTAATATACTCTGATACGAATTTCCTCATTGAAGTCCTATTCAGGATTGATTAATTAAATCATTGATTAAAATCAAATGAGTTAAATTTATAGCTTGTAATTATTCCTTCTCCTATCCTCATGTTTTATATCATTAAAATACAACTTGTTTAAATTTAATTCCAACTAATTTACCAGTTTAACTAAACATGCAACTTAATACTTTTATGCAACCACCTAATTGAACTAAAATTTTAGTCGATTAGTATTGCTTTGTTGCAAAGAAAATTTGTTAGGGTTGGTAGGAAATAAGATAATACATATATTGTTCTACCTTGATCAGTATAAAGAATTGCGAGCTGGTAGAAGGATTGCAAGCTCGAAAGCAAGATGTAATTTTGTATAATGGAGATGCAAGGGACCCAGCATGAACAGCACTATGCTTCATGCAACTTGCAAAACCACATAAATACCTTAATAACTGAGGAAATGCACAAATTGATTTATCAATTGACCACCTGCATCGTCTAGAGAATCGCTAGATTTTATTCCTTTTGTTAAGGTTGAACGACGAAAACTATTCCATTAAGCTTAACACTGAAAATATTTTTATTTAAACAAATTTATATTGTTCTAAATTGAATTCAAATTGACAACGGTATAATCACTGATACCTTCGAGGTATTGAAGCAGTTTCATGAAGAGTTCAAAATGAGCATCAACTTCCACAAATGTTGAGTGAAGTGATCTAAAAAACTGCCCAAGTCATTGCTTTAGCCTTCTTCTGCGAACTTAACTGGTCCCGGATATAGACGGAAAGATTTAGTATAAACGATACTGTCGATGCGATGAAATATAATCATCAGCATCTCCAGATGCTATTGGGACTATTTTTGCAATGTGAAACATGGTATGATCCTTTCAAACCCCATACCGTATACTGGGGCGACTTTAGCCCTAAGAGGTGACTTTGTCCAACAATAGCAAATTTAATAAAATACGTATACTCAAACTTAGAAATATTGCGGTTTTAATAGCTGTGGATATATTGAGAGTTTCATTCAATATATTATCAACAAGCGCGCTTCGCGCTTGCTTGCGCTGCGCGGTTGGCGGAAACTTTGTGTCCGCCGGAGGCTCCCTTCGGTCGCCTGGATTAGTTAATTATAAGGGAGATAACATCTCTAAATATGTCTGTTCTACTGTGCTAATCGATATCACTCGAAAAATCACCAAATTTGTGAATTTAAAAATTTTTGATGCGTAATGATGACGTCATAACAAAGTGATGAGTCATCATTTTTTGATGATAGTCGCATCATATGTGAGACATGTTAGTATACACATTCTATTAAAATTTCAGCCTTCTATCTCCTATAATGGCTGAGTTATGCCCGAATAACTGTGTTGCTTAACTTTTAAAAATGTGACAATGACGTCATAATTCCATGATGAGTGGACATTTTGCTCTGAGCTCAGAATTTACTGGAGCCATAGCCAAAATACTCCCACATGCCAAAAATTAGCTTTCTATGACCGGCAGTTTCTTCAATCAATTCGTTACAGATATATATATATATATATATATATATACATACACAATAATCGAGTTTTAATAGTAAGGATGTGATTACATTGGTTCATAAGTTTGAGTATATTTTATTAAAATTGCTATTGTGGGACAAAGTCACCTCTTAGGGCCAAAGTCGCCCCAGTTTACGGTATTTTACTGAATGTTTGATACGTAAAGTTACACCTGCTTACTTTTAGACATCAGTGAGTTGCTCATTCGAGAAAGATGTTACTCAGGTTTATAGACCGCATTTGCTTCAAGCGCTGGAATTGAATGCATTTCTTTCTAAATTTGGATATATTCACACCAATATCCCTATCGACGAGTAATCCAAAATAATGTGAAATTAATTGTCGTTGAATGTATAAAAATACTCTTTTTGATTTGATTATAATATATTTATAATTTATAGGCTACTGTTTTCTGTATTAATGTGTTTGTTTTTATGTTGCTTCAGGCAATTTCATGATTTTTAAAATTTAATGTTTAAACTCGACATAGTCAAATCTCAGGGGAGGATTTCGAATCCAATCCTTACTATTAAAACTCGATGATTGTATATATATATATATATATATATATATCTGTAACGAATTGATTGAAGAAACTGCCGGGCGCAGAAGGCTGATTTTTGGCATGTGGAGTCTTTTGGCTATGGCTCCAGTAAGTTCTGAGTTCAGAGCAAAATGTCGACTCATCATGGAATTATGACGTCATTGTCACATTTTTAAAAGTTAAGCAACACAGTTATTCGGGCATAACTCAGCCATTATAGGAGATAGAAGGCTGAAATTTTAATAGAATCTGTATACTAACATACCTCACATATGATGCGACTTTCATCAAAAAATGATGACTCATCACTTTGTTATGACGTCATCATTACGCATCAAAAATTTTAAAATTGACAAATTTGGTGATTTTTCGAGTGATATCGATTAGCACAGTAGAACAGACATATTTGGAGATGTTATCTCCCTTATAATTAACCAATGTGACTCCAGGCGACCGAAGGGAGCCTCCGGTGGACACAAAGTGTCCGCCAGCCGCGCAGCGCAAGCAAGCGCGAAGCGCGCTTGTTTAAATAAAATGAATCCGATTTTTAAGATCTTTTTAGAAAATCTTTATTTTTATCTCCTCTGCAGCATTTAAAAGTTAATCTCTTACCAAATTTTGGCTCTTTTTACTATATCTATCTAGTTAAAAAAAAGCAAACAATTTTTTCCTAAATGTTTTCATCTTTATTGATTCTTAAATCTTTGGTTGTCATTCTATTTATGGTATTTGATTCGGAGATTTATATCATGATCTATGAAAAAAAGTTTTGGAATCAAAGTGATATATTCTTTTTATTGATTTGTTTTATTGAATCTTAATATTAAATGATGTATTTGTATTATTTCAGGCCTTGTTTGTTCGAGTGTCTATGTTTCTTGTGTTCACAATGCATATAGTGTACTACATTGATAACTTCATACGAAATCATTGATTTATTATGTTAACAATATGATTAAATTTAGACTTCCACTTCAATTGAAGAAAATCTCTGACTGTTATACAGATTTTGATAATGTTTATTTTGATACTGAATGGATGAAATGCTTAAGTGAATACATGGCGATCGCGAATCCTTCTCAACTTGTTGGTCGTCGAAATGTGAGGAAACTCATGTTATGTATTTCTGGATCGAGAGATGAATATAGAAAGATTAGGGATATGTACGCTTTTGAATCTCAGATATCTGTGAGTAAATTTTTTAAACTTGCTATTTAAATTTGCGTTTTACTTTTAAACCTATCTAACTTAGCAGCATTTGAGATAGAGCATTCTGTAAATAAAAACAAGTTTGACCGCCTTCTCAACTCCAGTATATTCCTTATTTTGGAATTTATTTAGCCAAATGTTAAAATGTCGCTCAACTCCTGCACTTGACGCCATAGCAGTTAAAAAATTTCTGCTGTCCCTGAAAAATCTTTTTCTACTCACATCTAATGATCTCCACCAGCAGGAAGGTGTTCTCAATTCTATTGTCATTGAACATATAGGGCTTGGATGGTTCACAGCCTGCTTTGAACTCCCCAAGTTTTCAGGTGTCAATCATTCATATGTTTCATTGCTATATATATATATATCCGCTATGCCCATCAACTTTCCTCTGTATCTCGGACGATTAAGTTCGCTCAATAGTGTGCAGGGGTAATAGTTAGTGTAGCTGAATTGTGTACTTTGGTTAATATAGGGGTTCTCACGTGGGCGCTACCCCCCAGTGGGCGTTATGAGGACTTTTGGGGCTATAGTTACCAAAGGGGTGGTAAAGGGGTGCTAGGTAGAAAGTGGGCAGTGAGGGGCGCTTGTAGAATATTTTGCATCATAATTATTATATAATTTTAGATAGAGATATTAATTTGATCAAGACAGGGTTACAAATAGTACAAGTTTATACGAGTTAGTTAAGAAGCAACTTGTTTGAATTCAAATTACTGTAAACCTTTATAATAAATAACAAATAATGAACACTTAGCACAATGAAATTCAAACAGGATTCATACTATAAATATATCATTAGGGTAGGGTTACAAAATTCTCGGGAATTTTAAATGTGGAAACTTTCCAGGAAACTTTCCGGGAATATTCCCGGGAATTTATAAGACCTGGAAATTTCTGCATAGTGTTTAAATTAATCTGATTGTTTCCGGAGGCATTTCTCTGAGGAAAATAAATTGAATTAAATTAAAACTTTCTTTATTTGCCTCTAAATACTCAAAGAATAAAGGAAAATTTATAAAAAATGTGAATTATACAACTAGTGCCGAACTGATTCAAGATGGATCAATAATAAATGTAATACAAAATCGAATACTATTTGTAAGTATAAGTTATCCAATTCTTCTATATACGTATAACAATCGGGAACCCTATCAAATAGTCTAACAATACGTTTCGGACTAGTTATTAAGTTAAAATGATATGAGATAAAACAGAAGCTTATAGCTTATAATAATATATAGGGTACAGCTCTAGTCCATGAATATCTGTCAAATTTTAACCGAGTTTTATTTAAACTCATTGAAATGAAAAGTATATTAGCTATAATTGTTCTGAATCTTGTGATTCTCGTGAATGACATTACAATTCAAAATATTGAATACAAAAATTGTGGCTGGTTGGAAATTCGTATACCTAGATGTAAATTAGATGGACTTTTCATATCTACTTGCCAAATTTAATGTATAATGGTGTAGCCAGGACAGGTCGATTGACAAATACAAACAAACAAACTAGGGGTGTACCGGATATCCGGTTCTAATCCGGTATCCGGCTATATCCGGCCATTTACCGGATATGAACCACTATCCGGCCGGATAGTGGTTCCAATTGTGATTGTGTATGAATTAAACATTAACTACAAAAAGGATAGAAACAGAAGCAATTTATTCAATTAACTACAATTTAATTCTAAAGCTATCATCAATCCATAAATCTAATCTAATCTATAACCTATTCCAAACTACTATATTAAAACTCTAAATGCTAGCTAATAGTTGTAATTCAATAAGGAAAGATTCTTTTGTATGAATATTAATCTCTCACCATTTTCTGGTAGTAGCCTACTTCGTTTTTTAGGTCTTGATGTGATATAATGGTATCATTTCTCAAATAAATATTTAGCCGGATATCCGGCCGGAGTAGAAAATCTCTAATCCGGTACACCTCTAAAACAAACAAAATAATGCATTTTAGAACTGGGGCACTATACAATATTATAGTCGGCACAGTAAAATCTTTTAATATTTCTCATTATGAAAGAAAAACAAAAATTCCCAAAATTCCCGAAAATTTCCAGGCCTTATAAATTCCCGGAAAGTTTCTCACCCTTTACAACCCTACATTAGGGTAATAAAAAACAAATAAACTTCACACGACGTTGTTCCCAATCAAATTAGTACATACTTGTAGGATCGGAGGAATATTATTAATACGTATTAGAAATTTCCGAATATATCTCAAATTTATTATTTCACCAATTATATCATGTTGCATAAAGACTAAATAGCTACTTCTGGTGAAATGAAATGTCGACCATATTTCAATTATTTACGTTAAGGGCTTTATATCATCCCTTCACCATCTAATTGTCAACTTCCTAAGTGTCTGATTTGAGATCTGTTTTTTCAAATGAAGCAATAAAACAATCACGACTGAAAGAACATCTTTGATAAAACACCCTAATAATAGCAACAAAGGCATTCCTTATTTTGCAAATTTGCTAAAATAATGAAAGGAAAGGCCCTTTCTAATATTTTAAGAAAGGAAATACTAAGAGCAAAGACGAAGTGCTAGTTTTATTTAACATTTCCAAATTAATTGCAAAAGATGAAAAATCACTGTATTGGCGAAATTCTCATTCTTTTTGCTAGTTCTGAAGTCAAAGTAATAATGTGTTGGCTAAATTTGCGATAGTTTGGATTTTCTTGTTTAAACCTACTATATCGTCTTGTTGGCACTTTTGCCTTTTTATTTATGGTGATGCCAGCATATTTACCGAACCCTCAAGTTTGCTACCCATTAATTGTTAACTTCATATAAATTTATTAAATCACTTTAAAATGTGAATATTAAGTAGTCGCTTTAAAAAGCCAACATTTTGGAGAATATTCCAAACTTACTTTCACTCCGTCCATTGTTGATTAATTCCACCGCTATCTTTCTAATGCCCTTTTTTGCTGAATTGTCTGTCCTGATAGTTAGCATAGATAGATTTGTTAGGGCTGGATTTGCTCATAGTAGTTCTCAGCCAGATCTTGAGCCTGCGGAACACACTAAAACTTTGTTCATGCTCCTGTTAACCCTACCACAAGAAAAATTTGAATAAAATTAAAATATTGGGGAGTATTGTATGTACCTCTTTCGATAAATATCTATAAATAGAACTGAATAAATCATATCAAGACTTGTAACTCGAGTTTTAAATCTGCTGCGTAAGAAATATCATTTTAAAATTGCATATGATACATAACAGTAATCTTGAATCTTGTTTGCTAGTACGACAGACAAAATGAGATTCTCAATATCTGTGAGTATACCTATAGTTTTCTTATCGAACGTTTCCTTCAATTTACTAAAAAAGTCCAAAATTCAATCTGAAAGGCTTAACAAATGCTGGTATTTATTTGAATTACGGAGGATTGAGATTAAAATGTTCACCTTTTTTAAATTAATATTTATACTATACGTACAGTCGACTCCGCTTAATAGGGTCACATCGGTCCGAGGACATTTTGACTCGATTAAGCGGAGAATCCTATTAACCGAAAATGTTTGTATTAGCTTCTATGTGTGAGAGCTATTCCGGTCCTGCCAAAAGTGGCCCGATTAAGCGTTTGACCCGATTAAACAGTGACCCTATTAAGCGGAGTCGACTGTATATATCATCAAAGCGCTTGGGTTCTTCATTTTGATTCATTCATCAATTATATTATTTGTCCTTTCTATTGACCCAAACACTGACTTGATTACATTGCAAGACCTTTGGCACCATTCCACTGCCCTAAATATTAGAAAAAGTAGATCATTAGAGTGGGAAGTTTCAAACAGAATAAGGCCCAGTTCTTAACCTCTTGCATTACCTGCAGTTTGACATCCGCAGTATCAGCTGAATGTTCCATCACTCGAATAAGTACATCATACTCATCCAGAGTTGCTGATAATGGTTTACCACTAAACACCCAACAGTTTGAGCACACCTGGCGACGAATATCAGTAGTTAGATGGAAATCATGGTTTAATTTATTTATCAAATAAATCTCTTACGGCTATCATGTAAGTACACTGAATACTTTGAATATTATTTTGTAAATCAAAAATTAACACCCTGGTTTTACAATATACAAAAACTGCAACTGACAATTTTTTTTGGAAGTCTTTTTACTCCTTTGTGAATTCCTTTCATGTTTGCTTTCCCTTCGTATACTTGACCACAATAAAAACATATGTCAGCATATGTTAAACAGCAAACACCTTTACTTCACGAGCGATCATATGCAGTTTAGAATATCTGTGTTCTGATTACTCAATTGCCATCTTCTGGTTATAAACCCAATATTAATATTAGTAAAGAAAGGGTCGATTCTTGCACCATTTGAGAATCGTTTCTCTGATAGTATATTGATAAAAAATTATAAACCATTCATCTCGTTCTTGACATAATGTATAAAATCAAATCTTTCGAACTATTGTTTCTCGGGTTTGGATTAACAGAATACTTTTTCAAACTCCCTAGAATGTAAACAGTGGAAACTATGAAATGCATAACGTTCTGCAATAATATTTGATGATCTCCCAAAACCACAGATTCTTGTATCACAGGGCCGTAGCCACCGGTCCGTTCTAAACATGACCACTTTTGACCAATTTATCTTAAAAAGGGACCGTTTTGTACAATTGGACTGGTTTCAACTTGACCACTTTTTACTCTCAACCAGAACATTTCACACCTGGGACTATAGCCTTGTATCACAATATCATGGCTATCAAAATTCAATTCAGGTCGTCCTTTTATACTTTAAAATTGTAATTGCCAATCTTCAGTAAAAGTTTAATCATCTGGCGTTAATATTTTCAGCTTCAAAATTTATTATACTCAGGAAATATTTAAAGTTTAAATAACTATATACTTTACTCAAAAATAAAGCATTTTGCTTTCACACACTTTTTGAGACGATCGATGAAATAATTTATGCATATGCGCATGTATTCCTGTGGACTTTTTTCCCATTCTCGTGGCAGTGTCCTATTAAGATCGTCAACAGAGTGCTGGTCTGTAGCATTCACCCTCTCCTTTAACTGAGACCATATACATAAGTCAAATGGATTAAAGTTTGGTGAACAAGGTGACCATTCCTCTGATCAATTGAAGTCTGAAAACTTATCCTGCACCACCTTTAGGTAGCTTTAGCCTTGTAAATCCGTTGTGACGTCATCATTACTCATCACAAATTTTAAAATTGACAAATTTGTTGAATTATATCGATTATAACAGTAAGACAGAAGTTTATTTTTTAGAAGTAACCTTTTTAATGAACAAAAAAGCTCCTCACAGATGGGCTAGAAGTGTGCTTCCAGATTCTTTAGATGATGCCACAATACATGTCATCCAAGGAATTTGGAAGCACACTTCTAGTCCGTCTGTGAGGGGCTTTTCTTACATCAATTAAAGTTTGAAGGATTTAAATTGTGGATGAAAATTTTTGGCTGTGTCATAATGATGACGTCAGCATAATTAATTGTTTCTTGATCTTCTAGTTTTTGTGCAATAAGCCAAAAAATCACAAAACGCTACGTAAGGGTGATGCTTTAGCATATATTGATAATCATATGAGTAGATGCACATCTTTATATTTGTCCGCAGCTTCACAAAAGCTTTCAGGGCGATATCTTTAAACTCTGGTCTGTGCACCACTTACGGCCAGCTGGCCGGATACCAGCCCTCATTATAGTACTGTGCTACTATATTGTTATATTTGATCATAGATCCAATATAATAATATAGGAAGCACACTAAAAAGTATAGTCGAAAATTTATGATCTCTAAGCTAGAAAAAGTATTTTATTTTATTTATCTAGGACTATAGTTCAAAAACTTGTTATTCAAGAGTTTTTCAAAATTAAATGAACAGAAAAATTATATAGTACACTATCATTAGAAAATGATAGAATTTTAAAAGCAATGTTTTAATTTATCATTTATAGATTTCTAACATCGTATTTTCGAATACGATGTTAGAAATCTACACCCCTAAGAATCCTATGTCAACTATTGAAGCATATCTATATATATGTAACGTATTGATTGAAGAACCTGCAGGGCGCAGAAAGCTGATTTTTGAAATGTGAATATTTGGGCTATAGCTCCACTAAATTGTGTCCTTAGACAAAAAGGTCAACTCATCATGGAATTATGACGTCATTGAAACCTTTTTTATAATTAGAAATTTCAGTTTTTCGACTATAATTCAGCTATTTTAGGTGATAGAAGGATAAAATCTTAATAGAATGTATATATTGATATATCACAAATATGATACAACTCTCGTTAAGAAATGATGACTCATTACTCTATTATGACTTCATCATTACTCATAAAAAATTGACTTATTTTGTGATTTTTCGAGTGACACTGATTACAACAGTAAGACCAATGTATTTAGAGATTATATTTCCCTTATAATTAATCAATGTGAGCCCCGGAGCGCAAACAAGCGAAGCGCGCTTGTTGATTAAAAAATATGATATTCCATAGCCTACTATATATAAGGCCTAAGAGTAATTTAACCAGGGATGCGGTAGAAGATGGATGAAGAAATAATTATTAACAAAGCACAATAGAGCTTAGGAATGTATTACCAGCATATATAAATATGGTGTCAAAGCACCCATATCCGTTGTTAAAATTTAGATTAGTCATCAAATGATTGCGCAACAGGTTATATTTGAGTAAAATTTAGTGATTTTCTGAGGCCGTTTAAGGCCACTTCTAAGTGTTTTTAGTATAATGTTTTTCGCATAGAACTGAGAAGTGAATGTGTTAATACCAAAAATTTGGAATTTTTTCATGGAATGTTCTTACATTCCAGTGTTGCTATGGAAACGTGTTTTGGTCAGTTGGGGCTATATCTTGAAAACAGCGATAGCAAGACATTCAAATATAATCCCATTTGATAGCAAATAGGCTACTTCCTATTTAGCTATAATACAATTTCTGTGTCTAAATTTAATGGTTTACGAGATATTCGACAAATGACCAAATGTGACCAATATGATAAATTGTCTAATAACTCGTAAATTATTGAATTAAGACATAGAAATTGTATTATAGCTTAATAGGAAGTAGCCTATTTGCTATCAAATGGGATTAAATTTGAATGTCTTGCTATCGCTGTTTTCAAGATATAGCCCCAACTGACCAAAACACGTTTCCTTAGCAACACTGGAATGTAAGAACATTCCATGAAAAAATTCCAAATTTTTAGTATTAACACATTCACTTCTCAGTTCTATGCGAAAAACTTTATACTAAAAACACTTAGAAGTGGCCTTAAACGGCCTCTGAAAATCACTAAATTTGACCTAAATATAGCCTGTTGCGCAATCATTTGATGACTAATCTAAATTTTAACAACGGATATGGGTGCTTTGACACCATATTTATATATGCTGGTAATACATTCCTAAGCTCTATTGTGCTTTGTTAATAATTTAAGGCAGCTCATGTATTTCTTCAACCATCTTCTGCTGCATCCCTAGTGCCAAATTCGCAAGTTACTCTGAGGCCTTATTATAGTAGGCTATGGATATTCTTAATTAATTTACACACCTGAAAACCCCATATTAACCGTTAACTTCAGTAGAGTAACGTTAAAATAATCGAGGTATGTTTTGTGTACTATCAATCAATTTGTTCATAAGATAATTTCCAACGATCAAATAATGGTCTTAAATAATTGTATTCAGTCCTTTATATGAAATAGAATTGTGTAAATCGCATTATGGAAGCCTTATGATTGATTGATTCTCGCTTGTACCAATGATTTTAAACACAAATGTCCCGATTGTATGCATTTCAATTGTAAATCACTCCAATGTATTTGTATTATAAGATAATCGAATTTCATTGGTCAGCGCAAATATGTCACCTATTTCAGCGAGGTGTGAATATTTAACCTAGATCTTCGAATTTAATCATAGACTAATCATTTGACACCTTCATGCCAATTATCATATCTCTACGACTTACCAATTCTTCAATCAATTCAGACAAACAAAAAATAAAGCACTAACGTTTTAGTATATAAGATATATTATTGCGGATAATGCCACTATTTTAACGTACTGAACGAATTTTACTCAATTTCAGATTACAAAAGGGTTTATTTTCCAATTAACGATTTAATCTCCAAAATAATATTTTGTCGTAATGAATACTCAAAGGACGACTAATACAGACAAAAGATGTTCAATGGCCGTTATCCTCACGAAAAGACAATATTCTCTAAACTACCTTTAGTAATTCATCCATTTTATAATTTATATTTTAAACTTAGTATGTATTCTTTTAGACAATGAGATCGATTCTTTTTAAAAAGCCCCAAGATGATGACCAATCATTCGACTATTTCTATCTTGAATACGATGGCCAAATCAAATTACTCCATTGTATTTCTCAATGTATTGAGTATACCTTAAATCGACCAGAAAATTGGCAAACATTTTGTTTTTACAATCCTGAAATAATTTCTTTTTTAGTTAAAATTGCTGGAAGCGTCCACGATGAAATTTCAGGGTATATTCTTCATCTTCTCTCACTTGCCCTTTGTGGTGTTGACTTTTCAATCGAGAAGAATTTTAATCTTGAACCACATTCTTATATAAATCAGGGTATTTTTACTTCTAGTTCAACCAATATGACAGAATCTGAAACCATTTTGATGTCTAAGTACTCTGAAATTTTAATTCCAATATTTTTATTTCATTCTTCTCACACTCATTTAAATTCAGACAAAGTGGCGTTTATCACACTTTTTTTATTATCTACAAATTCTGAATCGCTTCGTATACAGACTCAATCTTTTCTTTGGCTAGTATTTAGTATATCAAATGTAACTCACAAAACTGCTATTTTTGAAGTTTTATGCAGGTAAAAATATCAATTATCTATTTTATTATTTCCTTTGACATTTTTTTGTATTCGCTTTCTAGTATGGGAAAGGTATTCAGGCCTGTGAATAGTTATTTAGTTTTCGAAACTGATCAATGCTATGTCCTAGTTTACAGTTTTAATTTAGCTGTTGAAAAAATCATTTCAAGGCAAGTAGAGATTGATAAATCATTTGTTCTCTCTGTCTACTCAGTTAATATTGGTCAACTAGTTATTTGAGTTTGAAATTTGAAAACGTCATCCTGAATTTGTTCAATATTTAAGAATAAATTGAATTAATAATTTATATCTTGAAATTACTTCTCGAGTTGGTGACTCATTTAATTCAGCATTTTTTGGAACAACTTTCTGCAATATATTTACAAGTATAAAAGGCCTGGATTACTTCTTAACATATATCATCTCATGATATCCTCAAAATTAATTGCAAAAAAATGAAATTTTAAAATTAATATATATATATCCTTAAATTTATCTTTTGTAGTAACATTCATCTAATGCCAAGCTATGGGCAGAAAGCAAGTCAGTTCATATATCTATTGTGTCGTTGTTCTGAATCATTTTCTTCTGATCATATTTTGGAATCTGGCTATATTTTGAAATTAGTTGGTCTACTCAAAAAGCTGAACAAGCAGCTTCTATCACATCCAAATTCTCATGTCTACCAAATGCTTTTTAACTTTATTGAATGTGATGGATTTTATCTTGAAAATGAACCTTGCTTAGTATGCAATAATCCAGAGGTAAATATTTAATGATAATATTTATATGCTATATGTATTAATTCGCTTCGCGCAGATGCGAAACGTGTGTAGTGAACACTTCGAGTTCACAGAGTGGCCCTGCGAGTGCTTAGAGTTCTCAGATTTGAGAGGCTTTCGTCTACAATTTCATCAGTGCTACATGAATATCTAATAATGATACTTTACTGTGTTCCATTGATGCAGAGGTTGAATATGAAATAAAGTTACAATAACGTCTCATTTATGATGCTTATTTCCATTTTGGAGGTTTTATTATCTTTATTTCTCGAGCAATGTGCATTTTAATCGATTGGGAGTATGGATGCTTCGTTATTATGTATGTAATGATTTAATATTTTAGTGCCTGCTAGCATCATGTGAGGAATGTTATTTTACACTTTTGATTCAAATTTCAACTAGCTATGAAGAATAATAACCAAATTATCCAGAAAATTTAAATTTCTAATTACAAAATGGTGATAGTAATTTCATAATTCCGTGTGGAGTTTTCGTTTAAGATCCGAACTTACTCGAGCTAGTAACAAAATACTCCGATATACCATTGATATGCTTTCTGCAACATGCAGATTTTCTCATCAATTCTGTATACAATTTACAAATTTGCAAATCAGTAAATACGTGAATATCAAAGTCGTGTTTTAATTGTGTATATATGCGAGGAGTCTCAAGAAGTTCTGGCCTCATGCAATGAATTAAAGTGTTTGCCAAACAATAGTTTAAATGCGAAATATTACTCCTTAAAAAAATTGTGGCAAATTTTGACAGATTTGAACTAAAATTAGCTACTTTTTCAACTCAGAAATTTCTGGACCTTGCAAAATTGGGAAATTTTTTTTGTTGAACAGAAAAGAGATCAGTGCATTCTGCAAGTATACATTTTTGATGATTCTAAGTGCTGGCATTTCTATGAATATAGTGTAAACTCTGGGAGATGTGTACCAATGATGCACGACATATTGTACAAACTTTAGAAATCAGTCCTGGCTACACAACATCAGATTTCTCGAGCACGGCTAGGATCACATCAATAAATTCTACCGTAGATAACATCTCTAAATACTTCTGTCTTACTGCTATAATCAATATCACTCGAAAAATCACCAAATTTGTCAATTTTTCAATTTTTTGAAACGGAACGATGATGTCATAGCAGAGTGATGAGAGTGATGGTCAATACCCCCGATTTTTATACTCCATCTTATTTGGACGATCTCATCCTCTGAGATTATTCTTTAATGAGTTCATTAGAATATATGAATGCATTTAGCCTATGAACTATTAAATTTTTGGGTTTGAAGAATTATAAACTGATAAATAAATCCAATTATTATTTTTGATAAAGCATTTAACATTAAAGAAGTTACTCAATGAAGCGGTAATTCTTAATATCATGGATGGTAAGTTACATAAGTGTAAAAATGTAATCCTTAGTAGTATTTAAATAAATTTTATGAGCTAATTCCCAAATATCAAAGCTTCATAAATCAAATGACATTTACTAGATCACTTGATCATTTACTTTTCCCTCCGAAACAATTGTCACCTCACTTTCTTTCGACAAAAATAGAATGCTTCCAGCATTTCTCTATGATAAATCCACTTCAGAGTGTGAAGAGGATATGCAACAGCTCTGGCAATCTTTAATTGTAAGAAATGGTGCTCAAGATATTTACTATGATCTCTATGTACGAGCATCAATATCCTCTTTACACTTTGAAACAATAGTGAACAAGTTAAAAAGGTTGTTGCCGATGTACCAATAAATAACTCGTACAAATATTGACTAAGAAATAAATTGAAAAAGGAATTAGACAATTCTAAAATTTCGCTGCCTTCTAATGTTATAATCAAATAAGTGCACCTATTCCAAAATCAAAAAAGATTCTTCCACGCGAGATTCAGTGTCTCCCAGACAATTCAACTCTTTAAAGAAAGTTATCCATTGGAAAAATGGGCTCAACAGTTACTAATCAAATAAGTGTAGAAACAAAGAAAGAATGCATCGAAGTAGAACGAACCGAAATCACAGCTGAACAATATCCTGAATGTAGTATTGAAATTGATGGCATTATAGGTATATTTGAAGATGAAGAGCCATCTTAAAAATAGTGTCTTCAACGCAAAAAAAGATATAACAAGCGCGCTTCGCTTGCTTGCGCTGCGCGGTTGGCGGACACTTTGTATCCACGGGAGGCGCCCTGCGGACGCATGGGGTCACATTGATTAATTATAAGGGAGATAACATCCCGATATATATCTGTCCTACTGTTACTATAATCGATATCGCACGAAAAATCACCAAATTTGTCAATTTTTAAAATTTTGATGCGTAATGATGACGTGATAACAGAGTGATGAGTCATCATTTTTTGATGTTAGTTGTATCATATGTGAGGTATATTAATAGACACATTCTATTAAAATTTCAGCCCTTTATTAATTAAACACTTAAAATGGCTGAGTTATAGTCGAAAAACTGAATTTAATAATTCTAAAAAATTGACAATGACGTCATAATCCCATAATGAATCGACGTTTTCTTCTGAGTTCAGAACTTACTGGAGCCATAGCTAAAAGACTAGAACTTTCCAAAATCAGCTTTCTGTGCCTGGCAGTTTCTTCAATCAATTCGTTACGTATGTAGTATATATATATACACTACTACTTAGTATATGCAAACATTAATCGAGTTCTATTATTAAGGATAACGTAAAAACCCAGAAACAATGGATAAGACATCGTTTATCGAACTTTGCAAAATCATACTTTAAAAGGTATTCTTTAAGCGATAAATACAAGTACTTAATGGCATATGTGACCTAACTCTATATAAAGAATCAGAACATTTAAAACTTAGTCTATTGAATCAAATTTCTTTTACAAATAAGTCTAGAAATAATTTCAGAAAACTAAATTTTAGGACTTCGACATAAAACAGTAATAACATAGATTTTCATATGAGATTTGAACTTGCTCGAGGCAGTGTGACACAAAAATCTGCCTTCTGCACCGTGTTTTTATCAGATCCGTTGATAGATAGATAAATATCCATTACGTAGATGCTTCCATTGACTTGTCAATGGAAGCATCCAATGGTCATTTACTATCTTCTATATTTCCGAATATTTTTGCTAAGGTGCTTCATAAATGTTTGTGTCTAGAAAATGGGGAAAATTCAAAAGAAAAAATCTCGAATGCAAGGTACTTCTATGATTACACTTTAACAATTATTGTTCTTATTGATGATTACCGGTCTATAAACCAAAAGAAATATTCATATTTTCGTTTTTAATTAATAGCTACTATAAGAAGATACAAATATATTTAATCAGGAGAAAGATTTTTCGAATTTAACATTTTTTAGTTCAGATTTTTGGAGTCCCGGGTATATAATATTTCAAAAGTTGTATTAAAAATATTTGGCGCAATGAATTGTGTCCATTTCTAAACTTAGCATGGGATGGATTCCATAAATGGAAACTGATTTAAGTTAAACTATATTATCTTAGTCAAATCAATGAAGCAAAATCTAGAACTTTTGGATTACTCTGTAGGTTATTGGGGGTGCTTGGTATAAATTTCTCCTTCCGATTTCACCTAACATCTAAATATACCCCTTGTTTAATTTTATTCTATTTCTCAGAAATAATATGTCCTCACTTGTCAGAATTTCATCAAATACATATCTATTGTGTTTAATCACACAAGCAGCTAAATATTTTATGAGTAATTTATTATTATCTGATTCAAACCCAACGAAATTTGAAAGATAAGAGTCCCTTTCACTGTGGTGTAATTGGCAATCGTGTTATGGGTAAATTAGTCCCACTAATTTCTCAAATACCCTAATTCAGTAGGCGAAATTAATATTACTATTCAGTCAGATCCATCCAGCATATTCACCTTAAATTCTAACAAATGAGATCAAAATTA
Organism: Aphrocallistes beatrix; assembly: GCA_963281255.1. Classification (NCBI taxonomy): domain Eukaryota; kingdom Metazoa; phylum Porifera; class Hexactinellida; order Sceptrulophora; family Aphrocallistidae; genus Aphrocallistes; species Aphrocallistes beatrix. The sequence goes on from OY725496.1 coordinate 1,577,546, forward strand.
TCACATTTACAGGAACCCTTAATCGAAACGTTTTTTTTTAACATACCAAATTGTTCTAAGAATATATACCTTTTAGTATTTCACAATTCGGATGTCTTATGCTATTGACATGACCAGGGGAGTCCGAACCAAATTTAAATTAGGGGGCCAATTCCAAAATTCAAAGAAGTTTTAATAAATAATGTTATGATCTTAGGATAATAAATAATTGAATAAATCGTTTAATTAAGATCATTAATTACAAATTTTCCAAATATGGATTGACGATGATCTGAGCGTCCAACAAATTCATTTGTCAGTTTAATCAAGCTCAGTTCATCTGTCTTTTCCTTGTGAATTTCTAAATCATTGCAGAGTTTAACGCATCTCTGCCATTTTTGAGCGGAGATAAGATTTGATAAGACGTAATGTGCTAAATGATCTTTCACTTACAGCATTAGTAGTAGCTGGCATTACTACGATTAGTTTCGCAATAATGATAACTTCGGACAAAAACATTCTTTGAGTTTCAGAAAATGATTGAAGAGTCTTTAATTAAGAGAGAGGAAAGGGAATTTTTGGATTTAACATTATGATTGGCTTCCAAAATCTCCAACTGCATTTTCAGTTTCTGAGGACAAAGATCATTTGCATAAATACTTGTTACAAAGTCAAATTCTTCTTTATAAGTACTCCCATTCACACATTTTAACAAAAGATCTTGCAAGTTAGTGTATACCCGATAGCCTGGTTGATCAAATCTTTCTTGAATACAGGTAATAATTTGATCCAATGCTTAAAAATATACCGTTGTAGTAATCATCACTTGTTGTATGCAGGTTTGAAGCTGAATAATCTGTTTCAAATCTTTATGGTACTTTTCTTTTTCTGGGCAATCTTGGTTCGCCTACACCTAATTCCTCCGCTGTTTTAATTGCACTTAACCAAAAAGAGTGAAATTTATCTTCTGTTCTCATATCCTTTATGTTTTTAGTGTCATTTGTACAATCTGTTGGGCTTCTGCAACAGATATATCTGTCGATTGAAGTATCTTACTGAGATTTTCAGAATGGCCGAGAGGTTATCCAGTGAGTATTCCAAAAAGAAAATCTAAATTTTCCATGTAGGAAGATGCATCACAAATTATACTCTTAATTTCGATGTCTTTAGAATGACATAAGTATTCATTCCAAAGCAGTTGCAAAGCTCTTTTTTTATCTTAATGCAACGCAAAGCTTGTCCTCTAACTGTCCACCTTGTTGGGCACAAAACACGTACTCCAGCGGCCGTATTCACTAAGAACTTAAGATCGATCTTAGTGCTTAAGTCTTAAGTTCGATCTTAAGTCGTATTCACTAAGATTTAAGTTCGATCTTAAGACCGAACTTAAGACCGAACTTTAAGCAACCTAGGGAGGTGTCTTAAGTATTGGAATTGATTCGATTTTCACTAATTACTCCATAAATGTTGTTCAAAATTACTTCTATCGAACATTGAATCTACCTTGATTGATATTAGACTTCAAATAAAATTTTAATATTTTTTAAACATTTCTCTTATTGTGTGTAACATCGCAACATGTATCACATGCTATAGTTCGTGGCATATTCTTCTTGGGTTTGTATGAATAAACAAGCATACATTCTTTGATTGTATAATCTTACACTAATTCTAACATGCATAATTATAGAGACGGCTTTATATATTGATTTACATCATGATAATTACTTTGATCCTATTTTCCTATTTACAATGATTTTTCCAGCAGTCTCTGGCGTTTTAATCGATAATAGTCCCTCTGTTCTTCTATTAACTACAGCTGTGCTGAGAATACAGCCATCTGCTGGAACAAAACTTCCTGCTGTAACGGAAGTAAGTCTGCAGCCTTCAAGAGTTCGACAGAATCATCTCGTTCATCAACAGTTCGCCTTCTCTTCCGACTTTTTTTGATGTCTTATACGTTGTCGCTATTTCAATTTCTGGAGACTCTAAAATTGGAGTATCTTCAGATTCATCTGGACCTGTAGCCGATACTGTTGACGCTATTGCTGGTGCTTGAAAAAGATCAGCAGCACCTGAAATTCCACTGAAAGCAGGGGTGTTTTGGAACATCTCTGTTACCCTATCTGCAGAGTCAGCAAAAATACTTCTATCTGCTGATAGGATTTGCATATCTTCGTCTTCTACCTGCCCCGCACTGTTTGTACCCCCTCCAGTCTTTCTGGCTTCCCTAAAGCTGGCATCAACTTTGGACTTTGCGTTTAGCTTTAGGTTGGTCCATTTTTTTCTGATATCTTCTACAGCTCTGGCATTGCCATGTATTGAGTTGAGTTTGGCTGCGATGTCTCTCCAGATTTGTTTCCTCCTTTTGTTTTTGTCGCCAGAATTTCCTGACCCTCTCAATATATCACCTGCTGACTCAATTTCATTAATGAGACTGCACTCTTCTTCTCTGGTCCAATTTGATTTTCGTGTTTTTTCCATTTGTTTCGGTATTGTTAATGCTAGTACTCAGCAGTAATTTATATACACGGGAAGACGCCGACTTACCATAACCACTGATGACACCATTTATTTTCGTAACACCAAATGACGCAGAAATCTTTTCGTCGATAGAGTTGAATTTATTTTACTTCTCATATCCAGTGTTTATATTTTGTCTAAGAGAGGTTTTCATGTTACAATATACAAAGATACTTGTTGTTTATATGTTTTGTTTAATATAATTCATGAGATACAACTTATGCTCTTTGATAGCTCCTAAATTTAGATTAATTCAACTAAAGTTATGAATAGCAAACTGATCCCTGTAGTGTTTTGCAGCAATTTGTCCAGTTTCCTCAAATGTAAACGGTTCATCCATAATGCTTGTATGATGGTCAATAGTGGAATCTTCCAACATGGGCTGCTTCCAAACAATAGCCATATTATGAAGAACAGCACAGGCAAGAATACTAGTGCAGACTTTATCTGGAGCAATCCGGATCTCGCCGTGAAGGCAATGAAATCTTCTCTTCCATCTCGCAAAGGTTTGCTCGATCAATACACGCGTTTTTTTGTGGGAGTAATTATAATTCTCTTGGGCATTTGAAGCAGGTTGCCTGTATGGAGTTAATAAATAGGGTTTCAGCATATACCCACTATCACTTAATATATGCTCACCAGCCAAGAAGTTATTCTCCACATATGTTCCGACCTGAGAGAGCTTCCAAATACGTGAATCATGAACTGAACCGGGGAATCTTGCCAATACATCGGAAAATCTACCATCAGGTAGACAGATAGCTTGGACATTTATGGAGTGGTAGAAATGTCTGTTTACATAATCTACCTCATTTTCAGAAGGCTTTTGAATACGAACATGCGTTCCATCTACAAATCCAAGAACGCCGAGGAGGTTCTCGAGCTCATAAAACTGTGACTTAATCGTAGCCTTGTCAGCAGAACCGGGCATGCTAATGAACTTTGAATATACCGATTGCAGTCCAAGTGCAACCGCTCTGATGTACCTGCAAGCTGAGGGTTGGCTCACGTGAACTCCATCACCACATAATAGAATTCAATCAAGTCAAAACAATCTTTAACCACAGATATTCTAAGACACTCACCAGGCATTCCAGGCGGTACAACTACATAGATAGAAGCCATGTCTTACAGGAGTGGGTTAATCAATCTTCTTTGCTCCTAATATTGATATTAATGGCCTCAATTTTGCCTCAAAAAGAAGAAATATAGTTTATTTTTACTAGATCAATAATAAATGACTACTTACCATTACCAATATTATACTTTAGTTTTGTATTTGATTAGTATAATGCTATATTCTAATAATATTAACCCTCAAGTTATTTCTAAGTTCGATCTTAAGATCGATCTTAAGACTTAAGATCGATCTTAGTGAATACGGCTGCAGGTGTACTATCTGCAAGCTGATCTTTGAGGCGATGTAGAAGCGAGTCTCTCTGAGGATCTCTTGACTAGTTTAGCGATTTCCTGTGTTATCTCTACGCATCTTTCATAACTTCACATTGCTTAACGGTGTCATTGCAAGCTAAATTTAAGGAGTGCCCATAACAATGAGTATAAACAGCACGTGGTTCCTCTTTTAAAACCTGTGTGGACCCTCCATTCCGGATCCCGGACATTGAAGCAGCACCGTCATAACACTGACCGCGTAACTTTGTGGAAGCTAGGTTAAGTCGTAGTTTAACATCGCGTATCATAGCTACTTTAGTACAATAGAATTTGCATCAGTTGATTTAATCTGATAAAGACCGATGAAATTCATTAGCTCTTAGTTCGTCATCTACCCAACGCATGCAGATAACTGCTTGCTCTTGTTAGAAATATCTTTTGTTTCATCCACCATACCATAAGAGAGTAGAATGATACTGAATGAAGACAATCTGTTAACTGACGAAGAATATTGTGAGACATTCTTACATTTCATATCTCATTTTGAATATCATCTGAGGTATATTTATTCGATTTTTCTTTCATCCAGGAATGATACGATAATCATCTTCTCTTCTAAACTTCAAAAGTTAACTAAAGTTGAATCGCATTCTTCATCATGACCCCTAATTCCAAGACCTTGACGAGCAGTGTATCTTTTAAGGATTTAAAAAAATTTTTTGTTCTTTTTTAGGGTTAAAAAAAAATCCCCGGAATGAAAAAAATATATTATATTGGGATTTTTATTAATATAAATTCAAAAATTTGAAACGTTATTGTACTCGAAGCCATCTGAAACTCCCAATATTGGCTAGGAATGTAAAATTTATCATACTTCGAACACAATCATGTAATAATACGCTAATATAAAATATCCAACCATTTCTTAGTCATATATAAAAAATTTATATTATAATCTATATTCTAGAAAAAAAATAAATCAGAAATAAAACACTTTTAGAAGTAAGAAAAAATTGCTTAAAAGATAGCCTGTTGACGAGCCAAGAATCTCATATTGGAGAGGATTTTCAAAAAGCAATGACGATTTTCACGTTTATCCAGCTCGAGTTATTTCGAAAGACTCTCAGCTACATCTTCCATTGTAGAAGGTGCTGTAATAATTTTCAGGATCGATTTTTGTGGCATTTACTTTTTTCGTGTTGAGTGAATTTATCTACAGCAGCCATCCAATTTGAAAATCCTCTTTGAAAGAATGCATCATCAGAATTGGATGCACATTGCAACTTCTTAAATAAATATCTTATACGTATATTAAAATGCTAAGATTTTTTTGTTTTTTTTTGTGTTTGTCCGAATTGATTGAAGAATTGGGAAGTCATAGAGATGTGAAAATTGGCATGTAGGTGTCAAATGATATGACTACGATTAAGTTCTAAGATCTAAGCGAAATTTTCACATCTCTGCACAAAAAATGGAAAACAATTTTTCACACCTTTTCTATACAAAATAAATAACTCCACTATCACAATAGAAATAATTGTACAAGTAATAGATCGTCATTGTTGTTAATACTTCAAAGCCACAACTTATGTTTGATATCATAAATGTATTATAGTGTATGACAATAAAAAAGATTATCTGCATATTTTCACACCTTTATATACATATTTTCACACCATTTGATGAATTTTGAAAATAATGCTGAAGACTAGCTTCCAACGGGTGACATGGGGTTTTCAGGGGTGTAGATTTCGAAATCATATTTTCGAGCAAATTTGATGATCAATTTGTTTACTTTTGTTTACAATAGATACATAAAGTAAACAAATTGCAAAAATGGGCTAGAGACTAGCTTTCAACGGTTGACATGAGGTTTTAGTGCTGTATATTTTGAATATTATATTTTCGGATCCATATGTGAAATTATTCGTTGAACTTTGTTTACAATATTTATATAAAGGAAAAAATTCTCAAAATATGTTAGATTGAGTAACTCCAGGCGCCAGCAGGGCGACTCTTCGGACACGCAGCGCAAGCAAGCGAAGCGTGCTTGTTATATATTAAGGATACCGCCCTCGAAAAAACATATGATTTGCATTACAGCATACGATGAAAGTAGAGCTATAAGAGATGTTAAGCGTGGGGAGGTATCTCCATCAAGAAATACTGGCACATTCCAAACCGTTTTTGATTCTCATTTCTAGATTTTGAGATACAGTGTCTCAAAGTCTGTTTTTTAAATTTTCCGCTAGCACATCTTAATGGTAGAAATTTAGGCACTCAATGAATTGTTTAGGACATACCAAGGAATCAAACGCTTCCAAAATCGAATCATAGATAGTCTACCATATTTGCAACTTCATAGGACCAGAAGAAAGTTAAAATGACAAATATTGTAAATTTTATCGGTGTCCGAAAAAAAAGGGCCAAAAAAGGGCCAAAAATGTCTGTTTTTTTGGGGAAATCATGAATAAAATCACCGAGTTAGAATATATCCAAAAAATGGTGGTCCTACGTTCATCGCCTAATGATATGAAACAACTCTTGAAATTTTCAAACTTCTATCTCAAACCAAATTTGAGAAATAATTCTGTAAAGACGGTCAATTTTGAAATTTTAAAGTCCCGAGATATAGAGATTTTAAGTTTAGGTGTTAAGAAGAATGTAAAATGAGTTATTAATAATGCACATAAGCATCCACAGACATTTATTCGCATCCATACTGCTGATTTAGGTATATTAAAGCCAAATATTTACCAAAAATAGCAAAAGTACCCTGAAAATCCACAAATTTCCTTGAGGCCCCTAACTCCGAATATTTTGAGATAATTGTAGATAATATTTCATATTCCTGGCACTGCGAAGTATAATCTATCAGTTTAGAATGAATAAAAAGCTTCCAAAAAGTATATTAGGAAGTTAGAGCGAAAGTCTACGACTTTTAGTTTCGAAGTTAGGATTTTCGAAAAATGCTACGTCATCATATGACAAAAATCTAAAACTTAACATTCCATAGGGTGTAGTGCAATTATTATCAAAGAATCATATATGTACACTAGTAAAAAGTATATTAGGAAGTGAGAACTAAGAATTTGGACTTGTATTTACAAAGATAGAGAGATATCTCTTTTTGGACCCTAAATGGGGGTTTTTGACCGAATCTGCGAGGTCCAAGGCCAGAACTTTCAAAATAATTATCAAAAGTTCTCCAATTTTTCTGTACATATTATTAACGGCAATTGTATTCACTATTTAGCATAATAGCTAAATTTGGACACATATTTAATGATTTGATTCGCCATTTTCTAATAGATTCAAAGTTCTCCATAGAATTTGTATTACAATTAAATCAATGATAAGTCGAGAATTATTTATTTTTTGACAAAGGAATGTTCGAGGAACCTATATATTTTCGCATATATCCTTTTATTTAAGGATATAATATATGATATATCTACAATAGTTTTTAAGATATGACATCAGCCTCTTTCGGGACCTTAGAGGGATATTATGGCCGAACTTTACCTATAATATGCGATATCTCAAGAACAAATGGTCGGATCCGAACAAATTTTTTTTTGAAACGATCAGAATTTTATTTCTGACCCAGTGATCGCTAAATATCTGAGATCAAACTTGCGATTTCCCGAGGATTATATAAATGAACTCCCTTATAGAGCTATTTTGTTGGGATTTTATTTGCCCATTCTTTTAAATATTTGTGTTTTATAATCTCCAAAGGTGCTAAAACAATGTGAAGGTTCATATCATTAAAAAAATATCAAATAAGTTAAAAACTAACTGGTAAATGAGTCAAAATCCTCTAATAATTTTCAATTTTTATTAGCGCTAAACTTTAGGGGGTTATTTCGCAAAAAATACAAAAAAATGCCGTCCAAATAGTGCTATCAGATGGTGGACCGATCAGTAATACAATAAAATTAGCAATAAAACATTTTGCAGTTTTTTTTTACGCCAGTCAAGATTTTTCGAGGGCGGTATCCTTAAAACACTAGGATTTTGTATTTTTTTTGTGTGTGTTTGTTCGAATTGATTGAAAAATTGACAAGTCGTAGAGGTATGAAAATTGGCATGTAGGTGTCAAATGATATGACTATGATTAAGTTCTAAGATCTATGCCAAATTTTAACACCTGCAAAAAAAATGGAAAACAATTTTACACCTTTTCTATACAAATAAATGACTACACTATCAAAATAGAAATCATTGTACAACACTACAATAGATCGTCATTGTTATTAATGCTTCAAAGCCACGACTTATGTTTGATATCTTAAATGTATTATAGTGTAGTATAGCAATAAAAAAGATTATGTGCATATTTTCATACCTTCATATACATATTTTCACACCATTTAACGAATTTTGAAAAATAAGCTAGAGACTAGCTTCCAATGGTTGACATGGGGTTTTCAGGGGTCTAGATTTCGAATATCGTATTTTCGACTTAGTTTGATAATTAATTTGTTTACTTTTGTTTACAATAGTACATAAAGTAAACATATTACAAAAATAGGCTAGAGACTAGCCTCCAACGGTTGATATGGGGTTTTTAGTGCTGTTGATTTCGAATATTATATTTTCGGTTCCATATGTGATATATTTGTTAACCTTTGTTCACAATATTGATATAAAGTAAAACATTCTCAGAATAGGTTAGATTGAGTAACTCCAGGCGCCCGCAGGGCGACTCTGCGGATACAAAGTGTCCGCAAGCCGCGCAGCGCAAGCAAGCGAAACGCGCTTGTGAACAAATAAAAACCTAAAAACGTGGGGAGCCAGAGCCCCCCCAGACTCCCCTGTTCCGACGCCCCGGGACATGACTAAGGAGACCTCTAATGCTATCTTAATAGTATTTTGTTTTATTTAATATTATAATTATCTTGTATAGATCTCTTACAGTAATATTAAGCTGATGTCAATAAAAGCAGATGCTAAATTTACTGGACATTCTATCATAGTTAAGCTATCAAGTTGCTTTAGTATTTCTGGATTTCATCTTAAAATTAACGATATTAAGCGCGTAAAAATGGTTCATACACTAGATATATATTATTCCAACAAGAATTATCAGAGTGCAGTTGAACTAAAGAATAAGAGAGAAAGTTGGATCAAGGCAAAAGAGATAAATCTTCAAGCTGGTCAGAACGAACTTAAGATACATTTGACTTTGCCTATTATAGCATGCAACGTTATCATTCAATACTCAGGTATTTTTAAATACTAATATACAGTCGACTCCGCTTAATAGGGTCACATCAGTCAGAGGACATTATGCCCAAATTAAGCGGAGGACCCTATTAACCGAAAATATTTTGTATTAGCTTCTATGTATGAGAGATATTCAAGTCCTACCAAAAGTGTCCCGATTAAGCGGCTGACCCGATTAAACAGTGACCCTATTAAGCGGAGTCGACTGTATTTGCATAATTATGAAAGTTAATTCTTAAAATCAGTGCCTACTAGTTTATTTGCTAGAATTGTACTTACATTATTTGATTCATCAAGTTTCCTTCTCTAATATATAAGTTATGAGCTCAATTCAGCAGCCGTATTCACTAAGATCTTAAGCACTAAGATCGATCTTAAGTCTTAAGATCGATCTTAAGTCTTAAGATCGATCTTAGTTAAGATCGATCTTAAGATCGAACTTAGAAATAACGTTAGGGTTAATATGATTAGAATATAGCATTATACTAATCAAATACAAAACTGAAGTATAATATTGGTAATGGCAAGTAGTCATTTATTATTGATCTAGTGAAAATAAACTATATTTCTTCTTTTTGAGCAAAATTGAGGCCATTAATGTTAATATTAGTAGCAAATAAGATTGATTAACCCACTCCTGTAAGACATAGCTTCTATCTACTATGTAGTTGTACAGCCTGGAATGTCTGCTGGTGAGTCTTACAATATCTGTGGTGAAATCTTTGTTTTAACTTTGAATTCTATTATGAAATTTAATGTTTTATTTATGAAATCTATAATTATTCTACACTAGTCAATATCAAAGGAAGAGCTATCAAAGAGCATAAGTTGTATCTCATGAATTCATAATATTATATTGAACAAAACATATAGACGACAAGTGTCTTTGTATATTGTAACATGAAAACCTCTCTAAGACAAAATATAAACACTGGATATGAGAAGAACAATAAATTGAACTCTATCGACGTTAAAATTTCTGCGTCATTTGGTGTTACGAAAATAATTGGTGTCATTAATGGTTATGGTAAGTCGGCGTCCTCCCGTGTATATAAATTGCTGCTGAGTGCTTGCATTAACAATACCAAACCAAAATGGACAAATCCCGCAAGCAAATTGGACCAGAGAAGAAGAGTGAGTCTCATTAATGAAATTGAGTCAGCAGGTGAGATTTTGAGAGGGTCAGGAAATTCTGCTGACAAAAACAAAAGGAGGAAACAAATCTGGAGAGACTTTACAGCCAAACTCAACTCAGTGCATGGCATGGCAGAGCTGTAGAGGATATCAGGAAAAAAGTCTCCAGAAATTGAAATCCAGACAACGTATAAGGCATCAAAGAAAAGTCGGGAGAGAAGGCGAACTGTTGATGAGCAAGATGATTCGATCGAGCTCTTGAAGGCTGCAGACTTACTTCCATTACAGCATGAAGTTTTGTTCCAACAGATGGCTGTATTCTCAGCTGCAGTTAATAGAAGAACAGAGGGACTATTATCGATTGAAACGCTGGGAAAATCATTGTAAATAGGAAAATAGGATCAAAGTGATTATTATCAGTCATGTGAATCAATATATAAAGCCTGTCTCTATAATTGTGCATATTAGAATGAGTCTATGATTATATGATCAAATAATGTATGTTTGTTTATTCATACAAATCCAAGAAGAATTTGCCACGAATATAGCATGTGATACATGTTGCGATGTTACACACAATAAGAGAAATGTTTTAAAAATATTTTATTTGAAGTCTAATATCAATCAAGATAGATTCAATGTTCGACAGAAGTAAGTTTGAACAACATTTATGGAGTAATTAGTGAAAATCGAATCAATTACAATACTTAAGACACCTCCCTAGGTTGCTTAAAGTTCGGTCTTAAGTTCGGTCTTAAGACCGAACTTAAATCTTAGTGAATACCATTCTTAGTGAATACGACTTAAGATCGAACTTAAGACTTAAGCACTAAGATCGATCTTAAGATCGATCTTAAGTTCTTAGTGAATACGGCCGCAGATTAAATATTTACTTGCGGAATAGATAGTGTATACAAAGCATTGCACTGAATCCTTTTTTTTTAATCAAGTTGTTATAAACATTATCTTGTCATATTAAATCAGTGAAGCAGCCAATTATTCCATTGTCTAATATTTGGCGATTCCAAGTAATGAGCATTGTTTGAATAGTATGGGTCTCAACTTGGCAGGAACCAAATGCTGGTCCTAACAGTCACAAAATCAATAGTGTGTATTTAGTACATGGAATTATACTTGAATTGCTATCAAAAGTGATTATTTTTTGAAAATGCAATATTTTTGATATTGATTAAATAAACTGAACTACAATTGGCTAAATTCCTTTTTGTAGTAACTCTGATCATCCTGGGTTTTTTTTGAAAATGCTGATGATACCAGCAAAGGAATTTCTCATTTTAAACTGGATTTTCGGATCCATAGTTAATGTAATAGATTTGAAATATTTGTAAACCTCAGGAATTCACAGTGATTAATTATTTACAAATAAATGCCTATAGGAAGATTAACTCGTGAGGCATGCCAGGTCTCAGGAGTACCAGCATTTATTTTTTTACCTGTATGCGTATTGCCCCCCACTGGCTTAAAACGGTAGTTGACTGAGAATAAGTATCTGGGTGCAACTTAGCCATACAAAATGTGTTATATGCATTAGGTTCTCGTCTCCTCAAAATCGATTGGCACTTTCAGAATCTTCTTGTGGCTTCAGGTTTATGAGATATGGCTTCCTCACTTTCAACAAATTTCTTTAAACACATATCTCTATTGTATTAGCAACTAATAAACACTATGAAATGTGTTATTTAGATATAGATAATATACTATGCTGGTATAATTGTGTTTTTGAGGCCCCATCCCTAAAATGCTAGCATTTAGGAAACCTAGATGACTAGCGATTTAAGGATCATTCCGATGCTTTAGGGACACCAAAGAATCATGAGTGAAGTCGTAAAAATAAAGAACAACAATTTGCTAGAGTATTTTTGCAAAGTTTCCTACCCCCAATCCTTAATGGGAGCATAAATAAATTAGTTTTCATGCTATCTTGGTGGTGGATCGATATATGAGACGGTTTCGTCTACAGGGTGTTTCACAATTGATGTCGTATTTTTATATTAGATTATATTAGACACCCATTTAACGAAATCTATTTAGTTTAACAAAAATTGATATCATCATTTAATGTTTTCTCTCTAATACAATTTCATTCATCAGTAAAAAATTCCACTGTTTATATATTCTATACGAAATTGGGCTAAAAATAGTATTAAATTATGGTGAAAGAACACAGTATCATGATTCGCTCACAGGCTGTTGGCATGTTACAAGTAGGTTCTCCTCAGAAGTTTGTGTCTATGAAACTTGGTGTTAACATCCGCACAATTCAGCGTTGGTGGCGATTATTCAAAAATGATTTATCATTAGAAAACCAGGGGGGCCGTGGACGTAAATCGTCCGTACCTAAAATTGCAAAGATTGTAATCACGAAATCTTTAGGCAAAACTTTCCCGGGAATTAAAATTGAAAGGTCTTTCAATATCTTACAGTACAGTATATCGTTATTTGAAAATAGAAAAGGGAGTAAAATCTTACAAACGCCAGCGGCAACCGTTATTAACCGAGAAAATCAAGGCCGCAAGACTAAAATTTTGCAAAGAACGTGCCAATTGGACAGTAGACGATTGGAGAAATGTACTATTCACAGATGAGTCCCCGTTTCAATTAAATCATCCCTCAAACCGGAAAAATGATTGTGCTTGGGCCAGAAATCCATCGGAGGTTGAGCCCATTCAAACAGTGAAGTTTCCCAAGAAAATTCAAGTCTGGGGTATGATGTCATATCGTGCACTGTCAGAGTTGCACTTTATCCCTGTTGGGCAAACTGTAACCGCAGATTACTATATTAACGAGATTCTGGATAAAACTCTAATGTCTGCAATGGACAGAAAACGAAAAACAGGCACCGTTTTGCTACGGAAAATGTTAAAAAATATGTCCGGTTAGATATTTCAACAAGATGGTCCCCCAGCTCACAACGCAAAAATTACTCAATATTGGTTAAGAGGAAGGATAAACAGGTTTTGGGCGAAGGGGACCTGACCAGCGAACTCTCCAGACTTGAATCCTATCGATAATATATGGTCGATTTTGAAAAATGATCTGGATTCAATGAGTGAGTCAAAAGATGTAAAAATGCTGGAGAATCAACTAAAAACTGCATGGTCCAATATTTCACCTGACCCTTTGGGAAACTTAATAGATGGGATGCCAAATCGCATTAAAACGTGCATTGAACTCAAAGGTGGATATATTGGTAAATAATTGTAGCTGTATTCCAATTATTTTTAAAGTTACATGTAATTGTGTAATACGACATCAATTGTGAAACACCCTGTAGTTGTTTTAAAGTTTAAGTCTCGTAAACTTATCTTGGTGTGTGAACTTCGTTTGAACTCGCAGAAAACTCCTTTTTCGATTATGTGCAGATGAGGCGAAATCAATTCTTAGCTCATTCCCACCAAGTGCTTCAAGATCTCAAGAAAACTCGATGATTTATGCTTCCAAAAATGTTTAGGGTTCGAAATTTTGCAAAATCCCTCTGTAATTTATTGGTCCATGTGACTATTTTGAAGTATATTATTTGCTATCCATTCAAGACTAGACTTGATATGAAACTTATTGCCATCCCAAAGATACATCCTTCTTATTTCCCCCAAAGTCAGGCTGTTATTCTTCAATCACTCTGGAAGCCCTATTGAATTATTATTCACGAAGATGAATTGACCAAATTTCAATCTCGAATTGAATTAATATTATAGAGTTTAAATGATATGTTATCTCAATTAAAATCTGCAATCGAATATGAAGACTTTTTCATTTTCTACAGGAGCAGATCTTACTATTTTGTACGGTTGCAATATAATCAAATGTACCCACAGTAAAGTAGTGTATCAATATTAGTTCAAATTTTCATATGAAACTAAGTTCAAAGGATCTCTTATTATATCTCAAAATAAGAAGGTTTTAAAATATCTAACTGGCTAATTTATTGTTGAGTCACTTTTAGTTGTAAGATTCCCCATATTTAAGAATTATTGCAGCTTATATACAGATTTCAAAACAGAAAACTATAAATATTTAACATGTTTCGATTTGTTCTTTAATTAAGTTTTACTTCAAATTCAACTTACGATTTACTAAAAAAATACCTCCCATTACCTAGTCATAAGTTATGTTGTTTATGATCAGACTCCATCGATAGTTTAAACCCTGAAGACTTTATCTAAACTAAGATGAATATTTTGGAGATGATATGATCATCCTTTTCAATAGAATGAATTTATAGCAAAGAGTACAATTTGAGGGAGATGTTATCGTTGGATGCGATGAAAATCTACAGTTGTTTAAATCATTAGCAAAATTATCTCACTAATACTATCCCATATGCTATTTTAAGCTATTACAATATTTACACTGTCATCCAAGATTGTAAGTAATGGAATTCTTAATTTTTTAAGAAATTTAAGTCATGCTAAATTTCACTTTCGTACTGTTATTTCTGACAAACATTGAACCAATATTTATTTGGTCAACTATCTAATAAATAGTTACCGCGTCCCTGAAAAAGATCACTCTCTTAATTTCCATCGTGGCTTCTAATCCATTCTAATGTATTATGGTGCATCATTCCTTTTACAGTTTTTCAAATATAAAACTTCGTTGAACTTTTTCAGAAAAATCTAGTAAACAATTCTGTGTATATATTTTTAGCCCCTTTATTTCATAAGTAGCTAAATAAAATTGCTTCAAACTAGAACACTAGATAGTAATTTTCCAGTTTGCGACTGATTTACATTCAATAATATTACGCAGTAGTATTTCCTAAACACCTTGATATATTTAGTACTTCATTGACCTTTAAAATTATAGTAATTCCTTATCTCTCTTTAAGTTATTGTGATCAACAAGTTTCTTGGAAGGCACCTTGGAAGTGATGTACAATTATTTAAGAATCGTTAACCGTTTTCAATATGATCTCAGTAGAATGATGTATAAAACAAGGTGATGAGTCCTTGAACTATATTCCAAGTATTAGAGCCCTTGCCACATGCTTACTATGATAATATTCATCCTTATCACCCTGTTTGTTTGTAGACAATCAAAATAGACAATAACTCGTAGTCATCTTCTCATAGAGAGTATTTCACCAATTGCTATGACAACACCAGGAACAGTCTTCGTGAAGTAAATTCTCTCAGTGGTTTCTAAAGAAACCAGGCAACTCATGAAGCACATGGATTAGTTCGAATTCTGCATGTAGTCGTTAGTTCGAATCGAATTTAGACATGTACTCATTAGTGCGAATTGATTTTCAAAATATTTACAATAGTTTTAATGTATTTTCACTGTATTGTCATTTGTTCGAATATATGACAAACGTAGTATTATTTGTTGCTAACACCGAAGTTAACAACGTACTTTTGAGATACGAATTTCATCTAATACAAAAGTTTCTCCAATTTCTCATGTTCTCAGCAGGAAATGCTGCTTTTCGTTCTTATAAATAGCTCTCCATAATGGCACTCAACCACCCCTTCGTTCAGAAATGCCTTTTTCATCCTCAATTTTCTACTATTCTCTAAATAAAATGCTACTCTTCCCTCAGTTCATATAAATATCTCTTCCAAATGCCACTCAATGACATACTACATTGAACATCTATTCAAACTAATGACAGTACATTGAAAATCCATTCGAACTAATGTTATCCTTCAATTTACGCTAATTCCGAATTCGATTCGAACTAAAGTTTATAGATTTATAGATTTATTTCGACTGCTTTGAAATTCGAACTAATGCTGCGTCCCCCAACTGATATCAACTACCAACTTGTCCTAGTCATCTAGTACCAAATACCAAAATGAAATCTACGATTTCTATAGCATTTTGTTTGATATATCTGTGAGAATTCAACCAAAAGCAGAATTTTATGTTGACTTGGTACGAGTTCGTATGTTTCACGAGTTGGCATATTGTACGAATTGGCATGTGGCACTAGTTGACTGGCATTCGTTTCCAAGGTCTGTTTGGAGATTTCCTTCATTGTCACAAGCGGCAGGCTTTTAAACTCAAGAACAGCACTTCTTATTCAAATGTTCTTAGTGTGAACTCGTAACAGGATCGAAGAGTATTAACCCACCGGCCCAAGCCCCATCTAAATGGGCCACTGATTCTTCAATAAGCTGTCCTGTCTCTATCCAAATGTTTTTCATCATATTCTCAGATCATCAAATTGTTCAAAGATAAAATTTCGTCTGACTACTAGAATTGGTTCATAATTTACACGATCTGGAGAATAGTTACTCTACATCCAGAAAGATAACAGTGGATATCGTGAAAATGGATAGTAGAAAAGCTAATAATAAAACAAAAAGATGTAGAGGACTGCTTTTTAGTGGGCTAAGGTAAAACATTTATGAATTAAATAATCAAATATTAAATAAAATATTGATTGAAATTTTGCGGAGCTTATACTTACCATACGAAATTCATACTAAATAGTTGTGGTTCTCTAATAATTTCCATCCACTACTTCATCCCTAGTCCAAAATTTTGAGGATGATACCAGGCCTTATATTGAGGCTATGGATTTATACATTGAGCTTTAAATTAGAATTCAAATTGAAATTAGTATTTTTAAATTATTATAAAGCATAGCTATATTTAGATACTGCTTAATAATACTAGTGGGTTTCTATTTTACTGTGTTACTTATTCGGAGTATTTATTTATGGGAGTAAGATTTATTTTGTGCATTTCGTAAATTCCTAAAATCTTTGAATGGAGTCGTAGATTTCGAATGTTTTAAGGTACTTGTATATACATAATCAAGTTGAAATTGTGATATTGCTCTTCTTAACAATGTGATTATATACTTTAAAACTAGATTTCTATGAAAACATGCAAAGCAATCCTGAAACTCTACAATGCCCAAGATGCAGCGCACCAGTACCGGCTAATCCTGGAATATGTGGAAATTGTAGTGAGAATGTTTTTCAATGCCACAAATGTCGTGCAATTAATTATGATGAAAAAGATCCATTTTTATGTAATTCTTGTGGTTATTCTAAATTTGGAAAGTTTGAATATTCACTCACTGCTAAATCTTGTCCATTTATTGAATCAATTGAAACAGAAGATGACAGGAAAAAAAATGTAAATAATATCACTACACTTTTGGAAAAAGCAGACCAGGTATATTTTGAAATTTATCATTGTAGTTTATTTTTTAAAAAACGTCCCATTTTCATTTCGTATGTTATATAATAATTCAAGAAAATTGTTATTTATTTGGAGATTATTTTGTACAATTTTAAGCATCATTAGTAACAAGCACGCTACGCTTGCTTGCGCTGTGCTGCTGGCGGACATTTTGTGCTCATCAGAGGTATCCTTCGGGTGCCTGGGCTCACAATGATTAATTATAAGAAATAAATCTTCACACAAACTTATAGGCTACTACTAAACCCCGAAATTATGTTAATTGCATCTGGATATATATATATCCCAATTACATTTTTATTCCACTATATTCCGAGATTTTCTTTTTTTCAAGGTGACAACAATAGCTATAGATCGATATTTGAGTGGCTAAGATCTAAAAAGTTTTCTGGGCACGCTCGCTCTTGTCACTCCCAGATTTGATTTGATTTCCAAAAACTTGGCGCCTATGACTTATACATTGATGTGTTAAATAGGGACTTGCTTTCAACTTTTAATCTGGGGTTTTTATGGGGTATACAGTAGGACGTCAGTTATCCGAACGGGTCGGGACCGATGGGGTTCGGATAACTGAAATGTTCGGATAACTGAAGTTGTTATGTAATTATATATAAAAGTTGGTCAGTAGTACTTAGTAGTCATGATGATGAATATGGATAAAATACATATTGATCTATGTAAGTATCATCAATGGTATATAAAATGATGGCAGTGTAGTACTTTCAATTCTCAACTCAAGGATGCGTCATTTATAAATTTAGCATATTTTATTTGGTCAGCCAAGGGGTTCGGATAACTGAAGTGTTCGGATAACTGAAGTTCGGATAACTGACATTCTACTGTATTTTGAATTAGTGTATCATGAACCTAATTCTTCTTCTTCGACTTTTGTTTCTTTAGTAGAGAATTTGAAAGCAATTAATCCTTTTTCTGATATCCCCAAGCGTCCGCAGGGCGACTCGTAGCCCGGAAGCCGCACAGTAAAAGCATTCGAAGCGCGCTTGTCTTCATTATAATTAGCTTTCTTATTTTTTCTTATTTGACATCCAAATCTCTATTGATTAACGTTCCAATTTAGACTACTAAATTCACAAACTATTGGAGCTTGAATTATTCATCAAGGTAGTCCTTACTATTAAAACTCGATTAATGTTTGTTGTTTCTTGTATCTATATATACATTTACGTATATATGCAATCAAGGTCGCTTATTATGAATACGCTCAATATGAACATTCATTTATTATGAACTTACCTCATGGACCAAATTTCATTTTTAGATAGGATTTGTATTGAATCAAGTTCGCTTATTATGAAGAACTCTATTATTAACAATTTTGCATAATTGTTGCTTTCATTTTAAACAATTATGTAAAACTGTTCATTTCACAACAATTATGCATAATTGTCGTATTAGATGAACAATTTTGCATAATTGTTATGAAATGAACGATTTTACATATTTGTCGACAATTATGCATAATTGTTGATTTCGCAAATTTGTCGTAACATATATACAAACATTAATCGAGTTATTATAGTAAGGATATACGTACGTATATATATATATATAACTGTAACGAATCGATCGAATAAACTGTCAGGTACAGAAAACTAATTTT
This sequence comes from Aphrocallistes beatrix, assembly GCA_963281255.1. Lineage (NCBI taxonomy): Eukaryota > Metazoa > Porifera > Hexactinellida > Sceptrulophora > Aphrocallistidae > Aphrocallistes > Aphrocallistes beatrix. The sequence continues at coordinate 1,596,606 of OY725496.1, forward strand.
TGGTATTTTGGGTTATGGCTCCACTAAGTTATGAACTCAGGCGAAAGCGTCGACTCATCATGGAATTATGACATCATCATCACCTTTTTTGTAATTATAAATTTCAGTTTTTCGACTATAACTCAGCCATTTTAGGTGTTAGAATACTGAAATTTAATTCAATGTGTTTCTTAATCTTTTTCACATGTAATACTATATTCATAAAATGATGACTCATCACTCTCTTATGACGTCATCATTTCGCATCAATAACTAAAAATTGCAAATTTGATTATTTTTGAGTGATTTCGAATATATAACAGTAGGACAGGCCATAGCCTACTATAATAAGGCTTCAGAGTAACTTGCGAATTTGGCACTAGGGATGCAGTAGAAGATGGTTGAAGAAATACATGAGCTGCCTTAAATCATTAACAAAGCACAATAGAGCTTAGGAATGTATTACCAGCATATATAAATATGGTGTCAAAGCACCCATATCCGTTGTTAAAATTTGGATTAGTCATCAAATGATTTCGCAACAGGCTATATTTGGGTCAAATTTAGTGATTTTCAGAGGTCGTTTAAGGGCACTTCTAAGTGTTTTTATTATAAAGTTTTTCGCATTGAAATGAGAAGTGAATGTGTTAATACGAAAATCTTTTTCATTGAATGTTCTTACATTCCAGTGTTGCTATGGAAACGTGTTTTGGTCAGTTGGGGCTATATCTTGAAAACAGCGATAGCTAGATATTCAAATTTAATCCCATTTGATAGCAAATAGGCTACTTCATATTAAGCTATAATACAATTTCTATGTCTAAATTCAATAATTTACGAGTTATTAGACAATTTATCATATTGGTCACATTTGGTAATTTGTCGAATCTCTCATAAACCATTGAATTTAGACGCAGAAATTGTATTATAGCTAAATAGGAAGTAGCCTATTTGCTATCAAATGGGATTATATTTGAATGTCTAGCTATCGTTGTTTTCAAGATATACCCTCAACTGACCAAAACACGTTTCCATAGCAACACTGGAATGTAAGAACATTCCTTGAAAAAATCCCAAATTTTTCGTATTAACACATTCACTTCTCATTTCAATGCGAAAAACTTTATAATAAAAACACTTAGAAGTGCCCTTAAACGACCTCTGAAAATCACTAAATTTTACCCAAATATAGCCTGTTGCGAAATCATTTGATGACTAATCTCAATTTTAACAACGGAAATGGGTGCTTTGACACCATATTTATATATGCTGGTAATACATTCCTAAGCTCTATTGTGCTTTGTTAATGATTTAAGGCAACTCATGTATTTCTCCATCCATCTTCTACCGCATCCCTGGTTAAGTTACTCTTTGGCCTTATATATAGTAGGCTATGGACAGGCATATTTAGAGATGTTTTGTCCCTTATAATTAATTAATAAATGTGAGCCTAGGCGCCAGAAGGGAGCCTCTGGCGGACACAAATTGTCCGCCAGCCTCGCAGCGCAAGTAAGCAAAGCGCTTGTTTTATTTTAAACTTTAATCTTTTACTGATTAATTGATTTCAAGAAATTATCTACATTGGCGCGCGAGACGCGAAACGTTCCTTTAGGCGTATGGTTTAAGTACGAAAGTGTTTTGGTGCGTGAAAATTTAGAATATTTTCCAATTTACCATTGAAAAGAAAAGAAGAGAGAACCAATCTTGAGAATGCTATCGAATCATTTGCACTCTACGATAAATACCTAATGCAGGTTTAAACGTCTTTTTTAACCATTTCCTACATCCATCCATTCAACTACATAAGTTTGGTATCGACACTCCATTTTATGTTTATGCAATGTTGATTTGTCTATTTTTCATTCTATCGGTCAAGAATCAGGAAGCTAATTTATTTTGAAAACGTAAACAGGTTTTAACTGGAAACACAATGACTTGAGATGTGACTTCTTATCATGAATCTCAGCCAATATAATGAAAAAGAGCCAAACCACATCGATGAAGCAAATAGAGCCCCTGTTCACAACCGTCTGGAGTTGTGCCTTTGAAAATTGTCGAAGAAAATATTTAGAAATCTTCTTATTGGTTAGAAGAACCCTCTCCTATTTGTTTTTTTGTTCCAAAACAATGTTAACATTTTTTTAAGTTCAAATCGGAAATTTTTTAAATTGAATCCTTTTGGCTGAAAATTTAACTTTTAGATTTCATTTATTTCAATATCCTCTTTATCGCAGTATTATTTAATTTTTGTATTTTAGGTTTATAAACAATTATTGCAGCATAGACAGGCGCTAGATCTTCTTCTCACCAATAGCAATCTGGAAAATTTAACAACTGTTACTAAGATCAAGCCTGAGGTTTCAGTGACTGGTTTAAATAAATCTATTTCAACTATATGTCAGAGATATTGTGTGGACTGTAAATCCACCTTTAATGAACTATCTAAGATTATTCAAGGTTTGTTTGTAAATTTATTTATTATATAATATTCTAAAATATTTGCAGAATGTTGTTTAAATGTTTTTAGATCTAATTCTAAATATTATTAATCATTATTACAAATAGTTTAAGAATATTACAAATAAATACAAGCACTTTTATTCCTTTATCAGATACAAAAAGTACTTTCACGCACAATTATTCCGAATCAAGTAATCAGCTAATGAATTTGTCAATTTAGTGTGGAATTGACAATTAAACAGTTAATACCAGTCAGTTTAGTTTGGAATGGCCATAACTACATCATAAATTTTGAGAAATGTAACTCCTTGGGGAGGAACAAAATATTTCAGCAAGAATGTAATTTATTTTCATTTTAACTATGCCTATTCTATAAAGTAGATTTTTGCAGTACACAGTGTTGAAACTGGACTCGATTAAGCTTTCTTGTCTTTTGAGTTACGCGGCCTTCTATGTACGAACTGTATGCTCTTCCACTCTTCGCACTGTCGTATTCACTAGGTTATTTATAAATTCACCTCCTTTATCTGTCTGAAAGATGTGAGGTGCTCCATGTTCACAGAATATATAGATCACGTGGTCGCATACCTCTCCATCTGACTGTAATTGAGGATGTTCCTGTACCCATTATCCTCTTGCATTCGCAAATCTGTCAGATCAGATTGTGCATGCTGTCCAACAGATGGAGGAATGATTGGCTTGTGGACGATCTTTTTCGTAGTCACCTTCTCCATCGCTCCTGGCGTGAAAATAATTCAAGATCAAGCGAGTATGGTGCCGTTTATGCTGTTCCAAATAGCCCCACATTCTAAACCTCCCTCCATGAGAGACCTCGCTATGTGCTTTGTAGAGAGTCTCGTATACATCTTCTTTGACAACTACTGCACGCGGGCTCTCCGCTCCTCGAAACTCCCCACCTTTCGTATGCAGCTTGATAATATCACCGCACTGACAGACGCTGTGCTTCTCAGCTGCTCTAATGTAGAATCAATTATCAAACTTATCATCTCTTCTTGTGTTAGTAGCTGTTTAAAAACTGTGTTTTTCTCAAATAAAACTCATCTTCCCATAACAGAGCAAGTGACAACTGGACTACACCCTACCCTCTCATAGCCTAGCAAGTGACGGCCGAATTATTCCCTCACTCTCATAGCAGAACAAGTAACTTGGACAAATAATTAATACCTTTGTTTTAGATATTTTTTATAAAGATCAATTTTAAGATAAAGTGCTTTAAAGTATATAGACCAATTCCATCTACCTTTCCTGATGTTTTAATGAGAAGCTATTGCACAATGAACAAAGATGGTTTGAAAGTGGCTATTGCTGACCTACTTCGATTAATTTCACTTATATTTTCTGATCACACTTCTCAAAAATAACTGGTTCTCCATGCTTGTGATATTAGCTTCCTCTATTGTAACAACATCATGTTTTAATGGATCATTTGTCTTTAGCGAATCAATTAATGTAATAGTAAGCGCCAGTTCTTGAAAATATTGAACCAGACCAAATAAAGTCTAAATACATAAATTCATATTGAATATACAGTAGATATTAGATATAGTGATAGTACTAGGATAGGTTATTTTAAGTCAAATTATCACTATATCCAATTAAATAGTGTGGAATGTCATCGACTGAGGCACCTCAAAGCCAACAAAATTATCACTATATCCAATGTATCACTATATAAAATATCACTCTATCAATATCTACTGTAATGAGAGTGAACAGGCTTTTGGCAAAAACTGAACCTTTTCTAATATTTAGAAATGATTAGACATTCTTAGACTACTAGATAAACAACTGACTTTACAACTCAAATTATATCATGAAAGTACTGTCATATTTAGAAATAACCACTACTATACTAAATAAATACTTACTATTAAAACTCGATTAATGTGCATGTGCTTATATATAGATAAATCCCTCGAACTCTCTCCATCAGGCTTTCATCCAGGCGTACTGGGCCCGCTTAGAAGCGCGTATTTGGTCCCATGGATCATAATTAAGCGTATGATTTAGGCACGCGGCATACGCCTACTTAGGCGCGTGGCATTAAACATATATAAAAATGCAGGGTCTAGGCGCGTAGAAAAATGGTGGCGCCCATTTAGGCGTATGACTTCGGAAAGCTGGATGAAACCCTGCTCTCCATGTATTATCTTCGTGCAGATTTCATAATTATTGACCCATATAGTAGTCAAGGGCAAGGTTTGAATAATAGAAAAAGTTATTAGGCACAATTTTAGTGTTCAAACCAAATGTGCTCGAAACTGTCTAAAACGGCATAAAAGGGACAAAGCAGAAATGGCCGTTATCAACGATGGTCGTTATATATAGATTGGAGTCGTTTTATATACTTAGTAGGTAATACCCGATATTATAGAAATAGTTTATACACAGTTTTAGTTAAGCAAAGAACCAAAAAGGGTAATTCCGGATCACTTTGAGTAGGAACCGCTTTGTGCCGGTGACCGTTATATATAGCTGGCCGTTCAGATCCTACTGTATTATATTTTTGTGTTTATTTTGCTAAATATTTAACGTCATATTCTAAAATTTCAAGCATCGCCATATCTTGTTCTTTTCAACAATAATATCAATAAATGTTCATTCAAATTAAGCTGATCTATTTGGAAAAATCTAGTAAAGCCCTAAAGATGAAATGTTCTCTAAATTGTAGTCAATTGAACTAGATCTACTTTATGAGTAGGGAGGCCCGATTTCTGCATGGAGACCAATATCTGCATCAGCATTCAACATTGGCAGATATGGTCCCCTCGGACCAATATCGTAGCGGTGACCAATTTCCGCAAAGCAATACTATTCCATTGAACATTATTTAGTCACTCAATACTCATTTGATTTACATTAATATTTATGATTGATTTTTGTTAATTAGTATTTGAATACCCGCAAATTCCTCCTTAATGTGGCAATATTATAAACCTTGCTATTAATATATGTTCGTTGATCATCCCTATATATCCAGGTAATGTATCCTTAAAGTTTTCTGCATAATTTAAAATTTTATACTAAACATGTATTGTTTAGTGCATCTACTAGCCTAATCATAGTGTTAGTGTAGCTATTGTTATATTTTTAAAATTATGTATTAACTTTTATTTTCTTGAAAACAATTATTATTCCACACCTCTGTATTCATTTTCTTTCGCGATTTAATTGTTTCCTTTTAATTTGTTCCTATAGGCGTACTTGCTTCTCGACATGAGCTAATAAAATTCGATTTCATGAATAAACAAACATTGAGTGATTTGCCATCTGGAACACTTTCAAATATGAATGGTTCAGTTCTTAAAAACATTTTGCCATCTGAGAAGCTCACTATTTGTTATGGCTGTTTATCAAGTGCAACAAAACATTGTATTACCTTACTGATCGCATTATCTAGAGATTTTTCAATTAAGAATTATTTAGTTGGTTTGGGGATTCTATCTGAGCTATGTAATACGAATCTGCGTATTGGGACTCAAGAAATGCAGAAAGAGGTGTGATATTATTATATTCTTTAAATGTATTTTTTCTCAGCAGTTTACAGTTTGTTCGTAATTATTATTTTCTTGATATTGAGACTATACGGCTGAGTCATTAAGTATATTGTGGATTTCCGAAATTTTACTCATTGACAATTTATGGAGTTATTTTTGAGACGACTTACTGTATCACTAACCTGATAAAAGTATCCCTACATCAATAAACATTTTTATCGTCTTAATTGATCAAATTGAGTCATTCTTGGATACGCTTAAAGAAAGCATTCATAAGCAAGAAATAGGAAATAAATCTGCACTGAGAAACTTGATTTTGAAATTGTAATTTTCCTTTTAGCGAAAATTTTTCAAAACGCACTTTATAAAAAGCAATTATAGAGACTGCTTCCTGAAGTCAGACTTTAATTGTCGGGATAATATGCAACAATAATAGTTAATATGATATATGAGAAACTACTTTGTACTCAATTGGCAGATTAATTTTGACTCTACAAAAAGTGCCAATACTTTTGACACAGACTATACCACTTCGTGATAATTTGATAAGGTTGGGAATGGATAATTGATTAGACACTAAGACTAATTCGAATGTATATATTTCGAATCTGAAACCCGAATAATTGTATCTCATTCCGTTTAGAAGTATTCGTACTCATAAATCGAACCATTTAGTAATATAGTACAAGCGCGCTTCACTTGCTTGCGCTCCCGCAACTGGCGGACACTACTAGTGTTTCCATTTTACTCTCAATTACATTGCTTCGGTAATGTAATCTGAGCCTACACTTTTGCAGAACCTTAGTGAGCTGAAAGCACTAAGGATGTCATCTCATTTAAAGGTAAAGTTAAGTCAGGTCTTATCTTTCTTGCCTACTGTTAGCCGAGGTTTTCTCTGCAACACGCTATCATATGCACACATACATGCCATCATATGCATACAGACACGCTGTATGCACACATTCAGCAACTATCAGTAAGTTTAGCACCTCACCCCGATTGTAAACCCCCTGAGAACATATTAGTATGGATTAAGAGGGTATATAAATCTATAAACTTTTTAACTTTTTATAATCGAAATCGCACGAAAAATCACCAAATTTGTCAAATTTTTAAATTTTGATGCGTAATGATGACGTTATAACACAGTTACGAGTCATCATTTTTTGATGATGGTTGAATCATATGTGAGATAGATTAATATACATATTCAATTAAAATTCCAGCCTTCTATCATTTAAAATGGCTGTGTTAAGGTCGAAAACCTTAAATTTCTAATTATAAAAAAGGTGACAATGGCGTCATAATTCAATGACGAGTCGAAATTTTCGTCTGAGCTCAGAACTTGTGGAGTCATTGCTAAAAGACTCCCACATGCCAAAAATCAGCTTTCTGGGCCTATCAGTTGCTTCAATCAATTCGTTACATATCTTTACTATCAAAACTCGATTAATGTTTGTTTGTTTGTGTCTATATCCTTACTATTAAAACTCGATTAATGTGTGTATATACGTAGGGCACTCGAAAAGTTTTGACGTTTGCTATGAAACCATTAATCTAGAAGAAAGATTTATTGCTAATTCGTTTCATTCTGCGGTTATTAGTATACACTGAAAATTTCATTCATTTATCTTTTATACTTCCAGAAATATTTGACTTGTTAGTCTGCATGGCTTCTAACTTGCTTACATCATCCTCAGATTTCATAAGACGAGATTTTCGTGCAATGATTTTGATTTTATCCAAAATGAAGAAGACGAGGCAGGAGATCCATGAAACTCTACAGGAACATTTCCCAGATGTTGCTCCTTCCTTGAGTACAGTTGAGCGATGGTGCAGAGAATTTACTCATGGGAACTTCGTTCTAGAGGATGCTCCTCGTGCAGGGAGGCCGAGTGTTTCCCACAATGAACAAAATGTGGATCAAGTACTGGAACTAGTGATCCAGGATTCTCATGTTACATACGCTCAGATAGAGCATGAAACTGGCCTCTCATCGGGGACTATTAATGTCATTATACATAAAGAACTTTGTCTACGAAAGTTGTGTGCCCGCTGGATCCCCCATTCTTTGACTTTAGAGCAAAAATCGGCCCGAGTTGACTTTTGTAAAATTATGCTCAAAAGATTTGATAATGGAACTGCAAGGGCTGTTTCTGATATTCTTACAGGGGATGAAACATGGATATACCATTATGATCCGGAAACAAAACAACAATCGAAGGAGTGGGTGGAAGAAGATGCTCCACCTCCAACAAAAGTACGAAGGGCGAAATCTGTAGGGAAGCAAATGTGGGCAATTTTTTTCAGATCCAGTGGGTTTGTAGCAGCTGTGGCGCTTGAGGATAGAAAAACAGTTACTGCCGATTGGTACACCACAGTATGCCTCCCCAAAGTCATCACAGAAATAAATTATCAGCGTGAAAAGGCGGGTGTCAGGGGCATTTTGCTCCATCATGATAACGCATCATCTCACACCGCACTCAGAACTCGCGAGTTTTTGGAAGATTCTGGACTTAGAACACTACCCCATCCTCCGTACAGTCCAGACCTAGCCCCTTGCGACTTCTGGCTGTTCCCTACGATTAAGAATGAGTTGCGTGGAAGGAGATTTTCATCGAATGAGGAGCTGGTGGGGGCACTTTTCAAGGTAATCGAAGCCATACCCAAAGATGAGTGGAAAATGTGTTTTCAGAAGTGGTTTACTAGAATGAAAAAATGTATAGAGTCTCATGGAGAGTATGTTGAGAAAATGTATTATAATTCTTCATACTAACTATTTGATATGTCGGTGAACGTTAAAACTTTTCGAGTGCCCCTCGTATATGTATACAAGCGGGCTTGGCTTGCTTGCACTTTGTGTCCGCAAGATGCGCCCTGCGGGCGACTAGAGGCACATTGATTAATTATAAGGGAGATAACATCCCTAAATACGCATGTCCTACTGTTATAATCGATATCGCACGAAAAATTACCAATTTATCAATTTTAAAAATTTTGATACGTAATGATGACGTCATAACAAAGTGATGAGTCATCATTTTTGATGATAGTTGCATCATTTGTGAGATATGTTAGTATACACATTCTATTAAAATTTCAGTCTTCTATCTCCTATAATGGCTGAGTTATGATCGAATAACTGTATTGCTTAACTTTTAAAAATGTGAAATGACTTCATAATTCTATGATGAGTGGACATTTTGGTCTGAACTCAGAACTTACTGGAGCCATAGCCAAAAGACTCCCACATGCCAAAAATCAGCTTTCTGTGACTGGCAGTTTCTTAAATCAATTCGTCACAGATATATATATATATATATACGTACAAGCGCGCATCGCTTGCTTGCGCTGCGCGGCTGTCAGACACTTTGTGTCCGCCGGAGGCTCCCTTCGGTCGCCTGGGGTCACATTGGTTAATTATAAGGGAGATAGCTTCTCTAAATATGTCTGTCTACTGTTATAATCGATATCGCACAAAAATCACCAAAATTATCAATTTTTAAAATTTTGATGCGTAATGATGACGTCATAACAATGTGATGACGTCATCATTTTTTGATGATATATATATATATGTATACAAACATTAATCGAGTTTTAATAGTAAGGATATATACATACTACACCCTTACTATTAAAACTCGATTAATGTGTATGTATATGTGTATATACTATACTACTTATATATCTCTGTAACGAATTGATTGAAGAAACTGCCAGGCACAGAAAGCTGATTTTTGGCATGTGGGAGTCTTTAAGCAATGACTCCACAAGTTCTGAGGTCAGAGCAAAATGTTGGCTCATCATGGAAATATGACATCATTGTAACATTTTTAAAAGTTAACCAATACAGTTATTCGAGCATAACTCAACCATTATGGGAGATAGAAGGCTGACATTTTTATAGATTCTGTATACTGACATACCTCACATATGATTCAACTATCATCATAAAATGATTTCTCATCACTCTGTTATGACGTCATCATTACTCATCAAAACTTTTAAAATTTGATAAATTTGGTGACTTTTCGTGCAATATCGATAATAACAGTAGGACAGACCGTTTTGTTTTGGTCCATTAATTTTTATTTTAAATAATAATGTATTTGATGGTTTTCATCCAAATCGTGAACTTAAAAATTGTTCTTAAGCGTTTTTAAGTTCAATGGATGTCGTTGAAGGCTTGTAAAAAAAGTATTTCTTAGTAACCCATAATATTTATATTCATTTATGAATCAACCTTTTTGTTATATTCAATTTATTTAAACAATACATTTACGTACTCACCACCCGTTCCTTGTCCTCTTGACTTTTATCTCTGTGATGCCGCTTCTCCATCCTGTTCTATCATTTTTATCATACTTATGTCATACTCCAGTATTTAAGTTGCCAAATGATCCACCTGATCTTGTCAATCTTTGGCTCCGAACGCTCTGTAGAGAAGGTATCAGAGACTTAAAGAATGTGTTTATGTGCTCAAAACATTTCCTCGACGAAGAAATTCCGACCAGTTTTTCAATCCATCAACTAGATGGAACATACTTAGAAGTACCAGCTAAGCCTAAATTGCAGAGGGATGCAGTGCCAAGATTTCTACCTGGATGTCCACTTCATCTCTCTTCGTCATGTAACACCATACCTCCGAGATTTGATAGATCTTTGAGAGAGCATTTGATTGATGCTGCAATAAATGAGAGTCTATTACAGTATAACCAAGACAAAGAACTTTTTCAGATTACCACACTGGAAGACTTGGTATCCAAAACGAAGCACTCGGGTTTGCCTAATCATTGGTTAGTTTGGTGTTCTGATGATAATTCCTTTAATTTACTCAAACCTTCTATATGAATAACAGTTTGATTGCAATTCGATGCTCGTTAACTATTACCGAAACATTACATACTATTGGTTTCTACGAAGGTATACGCATTCCTCTTTCTCTCACTCAGATAAATGATATTCGTCAACTTAACGATTTGCTTAAAGAAATTGAAAATCATTCTGCCCCTATTAATTATCCTGAAACATTCCAACACCATGTCAGAGAAGCAACCGGAAGCATTCGTAAAGCTATTGACTCCCTTTCAACTGGAGAATAATCTGGAAACCAACAGCCTGTATTATCAAGTCTTCAGTTTATTCTATGCCAATTGGATAACGCTTTTATCGCAAAAACTATGAGGCGATACAACATCGAAACTCTTGTCTTGTCCCTCAAATGCCAGCTTATCTCGCCAGTTTGCTATATATACAGTGGAACCTCCATAATCCGACATTTGTGGAAAATCAGCAAAATGTCGGATTATAGAGGTAAAATAACCTCCACAATCCGACAATATTTGACAGACGAATAATTTGTCAGATCAAAGAGGTAAAATAACCCCTCCATAATCCGACATTATTTGATAGACGAAAAAATTGTCGGATTATACAGGTCGAAATGCATTACTGGAAAATCATTAAATTGTCGGATTCCGGAATAGCGAGGTGTCGGATTATACAGGTTGTTTTCTATCGAGAAACGATCCGTGAACAGAAATAATGTCGGTTTAGAGAAATGTCGGATTACAGAGGTGTCGGATTACGGAGGTTCCACTGTATCTTCAATCCCTGGACTGTCTATCATTGCCGCACCTTTCTACTCTAAAGCGCTTATATTCCAATTTTAGTTTGGATTCTGAGTTTACCAACTATCTCAAACAATCAGTCACTCAGTTTAACTAATGGGAACGAAATGTAGTGATTCAGATGGATGAATTTCATGTAAAATCCACATTTACATACAAAGGAGGTAAGATAATTGGATCTTCTTTGAATCCTACTGATCTTGCAAAACCGTTTTTGCCTTCATGGTATCAAGTTTGTTCAAACGATGGTCCAGTATTGTCCGTTTACTGCCCTGTTCTAGCTCATTTGCTGAGGTACTCTTTCGTATCATCAAAGAGGTTATTCGTTATGTTGAAGCATGTGGACTCTCTGTACACGTTTTATGTACTGATAATTACCCGATGAACGTTAACATTTTCAAGTTATTTTCTCCAAGCCGACTCCTAGAGCATAGTATTGTTCCTCACCCTATGGACTCAAACCGGCCATTGTTTTTGCTTTATGACTTCGTTCATATAATCAAATCGATACGTAATAACTGGCTAAACCAAATAGATTATAATGAAACATTCACTTATCCAGATTTTGGGAGCATTCAAGTTGCGAGCATTGCAGTTTTCGAAGAAATTCGCCAATTATACAAAAGTGACCAACACTCTGTTGCTAAAATAGCTCCAAGATTAACCCCTAAAGCTTGTTGGCTTTCCACTTTTGAACGACAAAATGGTTCAGTTGTCCAGCATACTCAAATTATTTTCGAAAAGGCCTGTAGAAGATAGCATATCACTTAAGAACTTCTTAGAATCGTGCTCATCCTCTTGTGACCAAGACTCCCATGCGTCTTTCAGCTTGGAGACGTATCTCTCAGCGATTCAGGGATATTCAGAGAATTAAACGAGCAAATACTCCAATCACTCTCCTTTATAGCGGGCTACTCAGTGCATGCCTATTACAAACATTCTACTAAATGTCAATCATGCCTCTTTTTCCTCACTGAAAACAAAGAAATGGAAATTGAAGAACCTTCAGATTCTGAATATCGATTAATTCAGATAATCGACCGAGGCTCACTAAATTGGCCAAGTAGTGATGTTATAGATGCAATTATTACGCTATGGAAAGTAATCTCTTCTATCGAGAGTCAACCAAGCATATTCAATAACTTTATAACCGGTCCTTCTAGAAGTATCCTGATACAGTTAACAACTAGTCTTATAGAAGATGAACAAGCTGAAGTATGGAGAGTGATGTGTGACGAATGTGGTACACTCATGTGGGATGTATTAGCTAAACTATTGACCGCTACTTCAAACTGTCTTATCAAATAAGATTAAGAACATGAATTCCCAGCTACCCTTGAAACCATGTGTCGAAAATACTCGAAAATTAAATAAATTGAAGCCCAATTAGCTTATCGCATACCCCTTTCATATACGTATCTTTTATTATTTTGTACTATTATCAGACACTCACTATTTGAAATATGCTTAGTATTAAACCCATTAATATTTTTTCTCATGGATTCACAGTAAGTTATGAGCTCAGACGAAAATGTCAACTCATCATGGAATTCTGAAGTCATTGTCACCTTTTTATAATTAAAAATTCAGCTTTTCGACAATAACTCAGTCATTTTAGGTGATGGAAGGCTGAGATTTTAATAGAATGTGTATATTAATATATCTCAAATACGATTCAACTATCATCAATGATGACTCATCACTCTGTTATGACGTCATCATTACGCATCAAAATTTTAAAATTGACAAATTTGCAGATTTTTCGTGTGTATCGATTATAACAGTAGGACAGCCGTTTTAGAGTTGTTATTTACCATATAATTAATCAATGGTGACCACAGGCGACCGAAGGGAGCCTCCGGCGGACACAAAATGTCCGCCAGCCGCTCAGCGAAAACATGCGACGCGCTTACATATATATATGTATTTTTACCTGTAACTAATTGATTGAAGAAACTGCCAGGCAGAGAAAGCTGATTTTGGCATGTGGGAATCTTTTGGCTATGGCTTCACTAAGTTCAGAGCTCCGACGAAAATGTCGACTCATCATGGAATTATGATGTCATTATCACCTTTTTTTATAATTAAAAATTTCAGTTTTTCAACCTTAACTAAGCCGTTTTAAGTGATAGAAGGCTCAAATTTTAATAAAATGTGTATATTAATTTATCTCACATATGATACAACTATCATCAAAAAATGATGGCTCATCACTCTGTTATGACGTCATCATTACACAATAAAAATTTTAAAAATTGACAAATTTTGTGACTTCTCGTGCTATATCCATTATAACAGTAGGACAGACGTATTTAGAGATGTAATATCCCATATAATTAATCAATGTGACCCCAGGCGCCCAAAGGGCGCCTCCAGCGTACACAAACTGTCCGCCAGCCGCGCAGCGCAAGCAAGCGAAGCGCGCTTGTATATATATATATACTATATCTGTAACGAATTGAACCTGTGGTATATCTTTTGATCGTGTAATAATAGTTACAAGAGCGCTTCGCTTGCTTTCGCTGCGCGGCTGGCGGACACTTTGTGTCCGCCAGAAGCTCCCTTCGATCGCCTCAAGGTGACATTGGTTAATTATAAGGGAGATATCATATCTAAATATGTCCATCTTAGTTTTGAAATCGATATCACTTGAAAAGACACCAAATTTGTCAATTTCTAAAATTTTGATGAGTAATGGTGACGTCATAGCAAAGTGATGAGTCATCATTTTTTGATAATAGTTGTATCATATGTGAGATAAATTAATATACACATTTTATTAAAATTTGAGCCTTCTATCACTTAAAACGGCTTAGTTAAGGTTGAAAAACTATGTAAGGCATGTTTGTATACAGATTCTATTAAAATTTCAGCCTTCTTTCTCCTATAATGGCTGAGTTATGCCCGAATTACTGTGTTGCTTAACTATTAAAAATGTGACAATGACGTCATAATTCCATGATGAGTCGACATTTTGGTCTGAGCTCAGAACTTATTGGAGCCATAGCCAAAAGACTTCCACTTTCCAAAAATCAGCTTTCTACGCCTGGCAGTTTCTTCAATCAATTCGTTACAGATATATATATATATATACGTAGATATAGATAGATATATACACAAACATTAATCGAGTTTTAATAGTAAGGATATTTTATATTTTTTAAATTGCTTTAACATAAATTATGCTTCTTTTATTTTTAGGTTCAGCAACTGATTGTTTATTTAAGTAGAGATAATTACCAAGCCACTTCACAACTAATGAAATGGTTGACTACTAGAATATCTTTTTTAATTCATCACTACAGATCTCAATATAATTTAGGAAATGCAGTTAAGCATGAAATGCAACTCTTAACAACTACTATGGATCAAAATGATGACTGTTGGGACGCAAGTTTAAGGTTTTGAGCTGATTGATCAATTTAAAATTAAATTTAAGACATTTAAATATTATTAGTGCCCCAAGATGAAGACTCAAAAAATTCATAATTGTGCTTATGGCTCGAAATAATTAATATTTCGACCAATAAAATAGGCAGACATGTGCGTGATAACTACTCTACTTAATCCTAAATGGTAGTAAATACTAACTCATTGTGGTGATGACCAGACTTTGACCTTTCTTTATTCCTAATACTTATTATCTTTTATATTAAAACGCTAGTATTTTTTTGTTTGTTTGTTTGTCTGAATTGATTGAAGAATTGGCAAGTCGTTATTGGCATGTAGTTGTCAAATGATATGACTACGATTAAGTTGTAAGATCTAAGCGAAGTTCTCACACCTCTGCAAAAAAGCGGAAAACAATTTTTCACACATTTTCCAAACAAAATAAATGACTACACTATCACAATAGAAATCATTGTACGACTACAATAGATCGTCATTGTTATTAATGATACTTCAAAGCCACAACTTATGTTTGATATATTAAATGTATTATAGTGTATAGCAATAAAAAAAGATTATGTGCATATTTTGACAGCTTTATATACATATTTTCACACCATTGGAAGAATTTTGGAAAATATGATAGAGACTAGCTTCCAACGGCTGACATGGGGTTTTTAAGGGTGTATATTTTGAATATCATATTTTCAGATCTATATGATAAATTATTTGTTAACTTTTGTTTACATTATATACTTATAGTAAACAAATCTCAAAAATTTGCTAGAAAATTCCTTTAAACGGTTGACATGGGGTTTTCAGGGGTGTAGCTTTCGAATATCATTCGAGTAAATTTGATGATCTATTTGTTTACTTTTGGTTGCAATAGATACATAAAGTAAACAAATTAAAAAATAGGCTAGAGACTAGCTTCCAACAGTTGACATTGAGTTTTTAGTGCTTTAATTTTCGAATATTATATTTTTGGAACCATTTGAGAAATTATTCGTTAACTTTGGTTTGCAATATTTATATTAACAAGAAAATCCCAAAATAGGTTAGATCGAGTAACTCCAGGCGCCCGTAGGGTGACTCAGAGGACACACAGTGTCTGCAAGCCGCTCAGCGGAAGCAAACGAACGCGCTTGTATATTATTAAGTCCTGTTTTTATCAGTAATAATTGTAGGCAACCGAGTGCGTTAAAAATCATTTTAAGTTAAAACGCAAAGCATTTAATTTTACATGTTGTTCAGATTAAACCATGTTACAATATTCTACTATATTATGATAGTCCGATTCAGCATACTTCTAAATCCTGAATTATTGCACTCATTTATTATGTTTAAGTCAATTTGGTTTTGTATTTTCCCTATCAATTCAAACCTACCTTGGAGGACTTTGTGAACATCTTTGTGAACAAGCTGTGTGAACATCTTTTGTCCGGAGACTATCGGGTTGTTGCGATATCTTCGCTCTTCCCACACCATATGGACAGGACTGCTACGACAGTTGAGAAGTCTTACCAACTTATCATCAAGAGATGAACTTAGAATCCCGAGTTTTTAATATTATTTCAATAGAATGAAATATGAAACAGCGTAATGAGTCCTCTAACTACATTCCAAGTATTAGAGACTTTGCCACATGCTTTGCTATGATATTTTCCCTACTTATCTGCTTGAATACTGAAAATTGAAATATACAAGATATCGTATTCTTGTTTGAAGCTTTCATTCATTGTCACAGGAAACAGGCTTTACTAAACTCTATAGGACAGCACTTCTTACAATTTTCTGAGTGTGAACTCGTAACAGGATCGAAGAGGATTGACCCCCTTCTTGAATAAGCTGTCCTGCCCGTTCCAACTGTTTTGTGTGTGTGTTTTTTCATATTCTCATAATCATCAAGTTATTAAAATATAAAATCTCATCTGCCACTGGAATAAGTTCACAAATTACACGAACTGGGTAATAGTTACTCTTCGGAAACAGAGCAGTGGATTGTTAAAATAGAAATTAAAATAATAAATCAAAAGCTATAATTATAATGTCCAAAGGTGTGGAGAACACCTTTTTAGTGTGCTAAAGTAAAATATTTATGAAGTACTTCGTAAATAACCAAATATTTTAGGGTTGTTTGAAAGTTTATCTAACTTATTCATATCACGTAAAATTCATAATAAATATTTGTAGTATACTAATAATTCAATCCACTACTTCATCACTACTAGTTCAAAGACCCGAGGGGAAAATTTAAAAAGGGCATTTAAAGTGAAATTAACCGTATATCTTTCAAATTAAATTCCCTTGACTGCTAAATAGCTTAGTTTTATAACTATTTGTATGGTACATTTTGGGATGTACGAATACTTTTGTCCTGGCAGTTTATGGTTCTTTTTTTCATTCAAAATCACTATCCAGCATTTGGGCTTGTGCAATCGTTTATATTTGTTTATGTTGTTTTAGAATGACTAAAACAAATTTAGTCAACGAAATTAAGTTGAAAGATTATATTATTCCGAAATTTTTAAAATCCACAAACCACAGGCTAGTTAGTACCATCCATGCAGAGTGATGTGTTACAGGTAATGGCAAAGCAAATACTCTCAAAGGTTTTAAAATATGTAATCACATTGCAGCAATGATCAGGGTATTGTGTATCCTTCAAATACTGAGTTTTTCATTTATTCTAACACCAAATAATATTAATATTACTCGTAAGGAATTATACTAACCATCACTTCCTTTTGGGATTTTGTTTAGCGCTTAATGTTATTTATATAATATTGAAATTGACAAGTTAGATGACAAAAAAAGGAAGTTAACGATGGTGGAAATCTACTTTGAATTCAAGGGGTTGCAACGGAATAGTTCAATATTCGGTTAGACCAAATACTATTTGGCAAATAGTTGATATTCGGTTGGGAACCGAATATCAGTATTCGTATTCGGTTTGAGTAACCGAATATCAGTATTCGTATTCGGTTTGAGTAACCGAATATTATCAGTATTCGTATTCGGTTAGAGTTACCGAATATTATCAGTATTCATCAGGCTTTCATCCAGGAGTACTGGGCGGCTAGAGGCGCGTATTTGATCTCATGGATCATAATTAGGCGTATGATTTTTGGGGGCTAGGCGCGTGGCAAAAACTATAAATTTGCTTTATTAAAATGAGTCTAGGCGCGTCGAAAAAATGGTGACGTCCATTTAGGCGTATAACTTTGGAAAGCTGGATGAAACCTTGTATTCATATTCGTTAGAGTAACCAAATATTATCAGTATTCGTATTCGGTTAGGGAACTATTCATGAATACTGATATTTGGTTAGGGAACTATTCATGAATACTGATATTTGGTTAGAAAACTATTCATGAATACTGATATTTAGTTAGAGAACTATTCATGAATACTGATATTCGTTCAATCGGTTTCAACCTTGCTTTGAATTCAGTCCTATGTAGAAACCCAGCGAGAATGGCGGATCTGAACCTCCTTGACTTTTTTCTTTTAGGTTACTGTAAAGACATGTTTTAAAAAAACATCCTCAAACCTTAGATGGATTGAAAACAGAGATTGAGAACTTTATCTCGACAATAACATATCCTACTTGCAGAAAAGTCATACGCAACTTTAGCTTATGCTTAACCACGTTATAGCGAAAAAAGATCCCATATTGACTACGATTTGGGTTAAATTAGTTCTTAATCTAAATGCTTATTGCATTATTTTTAAAGTTTCTTTAAATGTGATAAACATCGTCATTATCTCGATCATTAGTGGAATGAGAGCAATTTATTTTCGTGCATGATTTATGAAACACCCTGTATGTTCCTAATTTCAATCCAATTATTCTCACACGCCTAATTCAGCAATTAACATTATGATTGGTATTCTAAATTATTCTTTCGCAACCTTATTAGCTCATGACCACAATTTGCCACACTTGATCAAAATTTACCAAAATTGCTGTACTGTTGGTTCGAATAAGATATTATTAGTAATATTTTCGGGAATATTTCATTTAGATAAAGTTCAATTTCCGTTCGAAATCAAGATATTGAAGCGCGCTTTGTGCATTTGATTTGCTTGGTTCGTCCTAGGGTAAATAGTATTATTAAAATATCGGTTCTGCAAGAGTGTAGGCTCAGATTACATTACCGAAGCAATGTGATTGAGAGTAAAATGCAAATGACTAGAGCGAAGTTAGAACCCGCGACCTAAGTCTTGGTATTCAAACACCCTAAGCACTGCACCACCCAAGCAGATTATGGTTCAATTGGTTTCATCTTAATTTATAGCTATCCCCACCAAATTGTGCTACGTGACAACTTGATGGAACGCGACACAATTTACTATGTTAAACCCCCACAGCCTACGTAACTATAGTCTTTTCACGGTATTTAACCATGGATTACTTCAAGTCAGTTCAAAATACAAACTGTATTGAATATCTATATTTTGCTGAAATTTAATGGAGTGTAATGAATATTAATACAATAGAGGTGGAAAATTGTAATAGTTCTCTCTCTCTTACTACAAACTAACATGTATACGAGCAAAAATACATACTAAAATGGATATTATTCAGATTGTAATATTTGTAGTTTTCTCTTCGATCCACCGTGAGATTTTCTAAGCTCCTTTTAGAGTTCATAGTGCGGACTTTATTCTTTAGTAAACAGTTGCTAGTGGCAGAGAGTATTTTGTTGAGATAAGAAAGGAAAGGTGTGTGACAACTAGGGCACTTAGATCTCCAGAAATCAAAACTCTCAAACTCGATCCTCGATATTGACAGTTGAATAAGGATAGTTTTGCTGGTACTAGCAACGAATTGTCTCATTAAGCAACTGTTCTGTTCAATTCTATAAAGGATATTCATAGTAAAGTGAATGCATTTAAAACTTCATCAGAAGGATAATTAAGTCCTCCTCGGTCTGCTAAGTGAATTAAAATCAATTCAGATTCTTCACACTCCAGTGTAAAGCTTTCATTAAGAGTGAGTAGAGACAAGCATTGGGAACATAATGAAGTGGTAGGATTGGAAATACATTTCTTTGAATATATCCTTGACTTGCAAATACCATGTATGGCATATCCAGCAATGAAAGCCAAAGATTTGCGAATTTCTGTCATTGGTGAAAAATCAAAGTTTTGGTAAAGAAGTGAAGAGTAAGTGTATAGGTCTGTTGGTAGAGTTGCAGTGTTATCAGGTTCCATGTCACACGAGAAAGTTCTAACAAATTCCTTTAGCGAAGTCTCAAATTTGCTGTCTTGAGCTCGGTATATTTTTAAGATGTTAGAAAGTTTAATCCTACGTTCACTCTCAATAATTTGGCACACAGAAATGTTGTAATTACAACCGGACATTAATCTGTAAACACCAAAGTGTTTTTGCAGAGAATCGTTTTGTAGAAATCCTGTTAGAACGTAAGAAAATCCACCATCATCATCACTGGTTAAATAGTTGACAATTTTTGGTATAACTTGACAAGTGTGAATTAAGCTGATAAAGGTTTGTGAGCTAAGTTTTCCTGCTCTACCGCTACAACTATAGGTCTTCCAATCCTGAAGCCAAGAAACAAACTTGGAAAAAAATACAAAACGATCATCTTGAAGCTTGAATACCTTTGAATCAGGATCACATAAGCGAATATCTTTGCCTGGACTGTGTATGTTACACATCTTCCAAAATCTGGTTATGAGAGAAATGAATTGATAGGTTTGGTTGGAGATACTATTCTTTTCATTATACAACAGTACTGCAATGTATGTTGACTGATCCCAAACCGCAAGTACCAAAGGTACACTTTGTCTTTCAAGAACTGATGGCCAAACAACTTTGGATGTTAATTTATGAGCTATCTTAGCGTTTGAATATTGTTCGGACTTGTAAATATTTCTGAGATCCCTGAATGAAGCGTTTGAAATGTGGTAAGGAAAAGTTCCACTAAAGTAATGATCAATTGATGGAAAGGTAAATGTTGTATTGATGTCCTTTTGATTTATCCAATTATTTGGATACACTTCACGATATGAACTGGATCAAACATCAAGAAAATAGATCTAGTAGGGTCTGATGGGTTTGGACGAGTTAGTTGTAAACCTGTACCACCAGCTAAATACTTGAATAAGCTCACGTTTAGTTGATAATCGTCTGTACAAATAACTATTACTTTAAGGTCACACTTCTCGATGTCAATAATAACTTGCCTTACTATTGGAAGCAAGTCAGAAGATTTAGCATTGCAACATGGAAGGAGTCTCACAATTTCTGACCACTTTGTGAAAAGGCTTGTAACTTGAAAAGCTAAAACAGTCTTAGCTGGATCTTATTCAGAAGAATTGTTGTTTTCTGGATTTGCTGAATCGGTTTTGACAAAAGAGGAACCAAAGATTTTACCTCCTTTATAAGTGTAGTGAGACCTTACGTGAATTTCGTCCAAATGTAGGAGAACATGTTTCTTGAATTTGTTGAAGTCCTGGGATGCAACCTTAAGGTAGTCGATAAAATTTGTGTCCAAGCCAATGTTCGAATACAGCCTCCGGAGAGTAGATGGATGAGGCAGAGAGAGACACTCTAATGATTGTAAATAACGTTAGCAACCTGAAGATATGAGTTGGGCTTTGAGAGATAGAACCAAGGTTAAGACATTATATCGACGGTTATTCTTTGAAACCTTCAAAGTTTGCACAGGATAAACTGTAGCCTTTTTCGCAGGTTGTCAACTTCTCTATGGTAGATCTAACCGAACAAATAGCCTTATTGATGCAAATCTCAATATCATCTCGTTGATATGTATCAAGCTCTTGAGTTAACTGAGAAATTTGACAAATCTCAGTTATAGAAGTGATTTTGGTTGGAATTTCAACTTCATCTGGAAAACAGCTCACATGCAAAGTATCGTTAATACAGATCTGGTGAGACATAATCAATAACGGGCCAGATTGAATCTTCTTGAATATATGCAAGGTAGTTTGGCTTGAGCGAATATACAGGGTGTTTCAGCGATTGTATCACGAAAATAATTTGAAATTATTAGGTAAATATTTTACTTTACTAAATATTTTACTCCCCTTTTACGATGTTGTTTAACACCCTCTGACATTTGTGTGACAACAAAATGGACAAGCTAGATGACAAACAAAAGAAGATCAAGATGGTGGAATTCTACCATAAAAATCAGTCCTATTCAAGATTACCCCACACTTCTAAGGTTTACACGCCCAAAATGACTAAATCGGAAATGAGTTATCCCATATTAATGATGTTTTGAAATAATTTATTTTTATTCCAACGGTTTGCTTCATTGTTTTTCATAAATGTTAAAGGATTTCTTTTCAAAAGCAACCAAAATAACTAAATTATCTCAATCACAAATGAAATGAAAGCAATTTACTTTTGTGTGTAATCAATGAAACACCCTGTAGATCCATTTTTCTGATGGATTTAGTGTCGAATACTTCAGCTCGATTTCATCAATATCAAAAACAGAAAAGCTGTCATTTTCCTTTATATAATTCGCACGACTCAACTCAAGAGCCTGATGAAAATGCCGGATATCAATTTCATCTCTGTCCAAACGTTTTGGGTGTTCAGAAGATCCTTGTAAATACGAAGGACAATTAGGAAGATTGATGGGCTTGGCATTTTCCGAAGACCAGGTTTTCTGGAAACCTTCATCACTGTACCGTCACCCTGGGGAATATCGAAGTGAATTAGTATGTCCTCGTCACAGAAATGTCTCACGCAGATGAAGACTCTCGCTAATTTCCAAGAATCATCTCTATGGAGAAACCTTCGCCATTCATCTTGTATGTCTTTGGACTAATGATTCAGCATTTCAAACACTGGATTGTAATCAGTGCCATCGTAATTAGAGTAGCAGTTGGCTATACTACATCTATTTGGCATACTGCTAAGAAAATGTACGTATGGATGAATAAATTGGGAATTAGGGAGAAAATGTATGAAATATCGTAGGTAATAAAAATATAAACTAGCAATGATACTTATCCTATATTATACACTGCATTTCATCGTAGTCAAATTGATTTCAAAAATTATGGTTTGTTTAAAAAATAGACTTGCAGTAATCCATGATAAGGTAAAATTCGTACCGTGAACAGGCTATAGTTACGTAGGCTGTGGTAAACCCCATATGGACCATAAATGCAAAATAAAATTCATCCATGGTCCATATGGAGTTTCACCAGGTAAATTGTGTCGTGTGCCATCAAATTATGATGAAACCGGTTGAACTACATGGTCGTTTGAGTAAACAAAAAAAATCTCACGATTCTACGGATAATCTCAGAATTCTACGTTTCAAAGCCATCCATGGTTATATAGTATAAGAATCTAATGGATCTACGATCTCACGTCTAATTCGAAATAAATGTAACAATTACGTCATAACCCATAATAACCAAGCAATTACCACCAAAATAGACTAATAATGTGGAGAATATGATTCTATATATGTAGTAATCTTATTGTCTTGAGTATTAATAATTCTCGAGTTATATCATATTAGTAAATTAATTTGTTTAACGATGCGTCTTCAAGATGCAGTATAAGTTAATGACAATTTGTATTTTGTATTTAATGCTAGTGATATCTGATGTCGAATATTATTATACCTTATCGATTCAAATTTCAAGATTCTATCACTTATATGGCAAGATTATGTTCGAGAAAATTTCTCATTATGAAAAAATTGCCAATAACGTCATCTGTGATGAGTCGATATTTCGTATTAGACTCGAGTATAAGTAATCAGCATTCTCTGTCTGGCAGTTCCTTCAATCAGTATGTTAAAGATATAATATATGCACTGCTTGAGAGGACAATAATTTTCATTTTAAACTTGTAGCACTTAAGATATACAAGCTCGCTTCACTTGCTTGGGCTGCGCGGCTGGCGGACACTTTCTGTCCGCCGGAGGCTCCCTTCGGTCGCCTGGGGTCACATTGGTTAATTATAAGGGAGATAACATCTCTAAATACGTCTGTCCTACTGTCATAATCTATATCGCACGAAAAATCACAAAATTTACCAATTTTTAAAATTTTGATGAGTAATGATGACGTCATAACAAAGTGATGAGTCATCATTTTTTGATGATAGGTGCATCATATATGAGTATGTTGCTATACAGATTCTATTAAAATTGTTTAAATTTGATATCTACACAATCGACTCACCTGATTTAGAACCTTTCTAATGAATTATTAGTTCCAAAGAATAAATAGCATGACCTCTGTCGCTTGACATAATTAACTTCCATTAAGAATGAATTATTTTATTGATATTGGTGAATAGCCATAAAAATAAATTAGTAATCTCATGTTTTCATTATTCCTAACTTATTTTAACGTATCCTACCCCTCACGTCTAGAGCTAAGAGGTTCCTGTGAAGAATTACTGATTTTTGTTTTAGTGTACTATGTATATTATATAATGCAAAGTTTCATTCTCTTTTGTTTATCGTTGTACTACATGCTGCACAATAAAAATACTAGCGCCATTCTAAGAGGTACAGATCAACTCAGTTTTTATCACTCTGCTATAATACTAAAGTATAGAGCGTATCCAACATGTTCAGGAATAAGCCCACTTTGTTATCAGAACCTAGTTATTCTGACATTTTTTTCTAAAGTGAGTATATTCTTGGAGATGAATATTTCTAAACGCTTAAGAAAACAACTAATCAGATTTCTGATTTCAAATCCACGCATTCGAATTACTCGTATTTAATATTTCTAATCAACTATTCATTCCCAACTATTTCAAAGTTCTAATCAATGCTACTTCCAGTGGTTTAAAAACACAGTCTGTAAAGAATAGCTATCTATGTGCACGTAGCCCTAACAAATGGATTATATACATGAAGGTTATCAACCCTTGGGAATCGTTCGAAATAATTGCATATTTGTCAGTGCATGACCTACTTAATATACGGCTATATATGTCACCGAGAATGCCTTAAAACGAAGAGGCCAGTTTTAACACAGTCAAATTTTAATTAGACCGATAAATCAAAAACCGCTTCTGATAGACATTTGAAATGTATTATTACCATATGCAAACATTATATCAGAGTATCTAATTCCGCTGCAAAAATTTGATATGTCATCATGTGATTGTTAAATAGGTTCTTTTTAAAGCGAAAAATGTTGATGTTCCAGCTCATATTAAACATCATTATCAGCCTATTCCGCAATCACATGATGACATATCAAATCTTTTCAGCGGAATTGGATACTCTGATATAATGTTTGTATATGGTAATAATACATTTCAAATGTCTATCGGATGCAGTTTTTGATTTATCGGTCTAATTAAAATTTGACTGTGCTAAAACTGGCCTCTTCGTTTTATGGTCACTGTTATTGTACTGCTTCTACAAACACACGAAATAATGAATTGGTCGATTACCTTTGTCTGGGTACTGTATACAAAGATCTAAATATTAATAGAAGTTCTCTATACATAATTTATTTGCTACCATGTAAGATATAGTCTTAACTTATGATACAATATATTTATTTATTATTATTCTTTGCAGAACTTTGATGATTATATTTCATAAGTCAACTAATCGCACTAGTCCAGTTATTCTCGAATATATAACTCTCCCATGTCTAAAGATTATCCTTCAGAATATTACAAATAGAACACGTCTATCTCAAAAATATTTAACTATGACCCCATTCACGATTTGTAAAGCTGGAGGAATGGAGAATAGGATAATAATTGGTAAGTTAATTACTTTTTCATTCAGAATTTTCCACTTGTATTTTCTCTTTTCTAGTTTGATAGAGAAATCGCTTTAATTGTATCCTTAAATACTATACAAGTTGGAGATTAACAACTAATTCAAGGATTTTCTAGTTCTTCTTTCCAGTGACAGAATCTCTACATAACTTTTAGTAGTGCAGTGGCGATTTCTAAAAAAATCTAGAAATGATCGTAGCACCAAAGTAAAGCTGGACGATTCACACCCATTTGTTATTTGTTGAAATAGGTATAGTGTATGAAAAAATATGAATGTGGTCGATAAATTAGTCGGATGCTTGTTTAATCAACTGTTTTCATTGTAACCGACTCAAAAAGGATGAAACAATATGTTCAGTTGAAATTTTTAATAAACCACTAATATCGCATATTATTCAATACAATGTAAATTCTAGTACAGGGTTTTTTTAAGGTTGAGACCTTGGTGTAACTCAGCTTAATCATGGTGTGACCACCGAAAAAATATTAACCAAATATTGCCCACGCTGTAGCAGCCGATCCAAATCGTGGTGTAACTCCCAAAATTCGTGGTGTAATTTTTACACCACGATCGCCCTTAAAAAAAACCCTGCTCTAGTAGCCCTAAACTATTACTCGAAATGAACTACTACTTTATATAAGGACTAGAAGCGAACTAAAATTTTTGGACCCGGGATATGCTAGAAGTACAATGAAAAAAATACAAAATTGTCCTGATTATTCAATCCAATATTGCTAGATATAGCCTAGGAATATATTAATAACCTATGATTCTATTGAAATATAATAGGCTGCTTATATTAGCTACATTGTAACCACAAATTCATAGATTTTCGAATTATGTGACATTGTATCATATTTGAAAAATTCCTATACCCTATGTCTCAAAATCTTTGAAGGGTTACAAGACATACTATAAACCAATAGAAAGTAGCATCTTACCTTCAAATATAATCAAAATTGAATGTGTAGCCCTTATAGTTGTCAAAATATGACGTAATATAGCGAACATAATTCGTTACAGAGATATAGATATATATAACACATATATATATACATTAATCGAGTTTTAATAGTAAGGATATGGTGCTCTAAAAAAATCTAAACCTTTCTCAGCCTTTAGATTATTGTTTCTCAACCTTTTTCTTCTCGCGGCACCCTTTCTAAACTTCTACCTTTCAGCGGCACCCCTTAATTTGACTTAGGGGCAGGCCAATGAACAAATGATAGTAAAAGTGGTGATTGATTTGAATTATTACGACTTTATTATAGAATAACTAATTAATAAACTAGGAAATTAATGGGAAACTTGAGCTTGGTTCAAGCTTAAAATTCGCTGAAAATTTGGAGGCACACTTGACAAGCATACGCGCATTTCCTCTTCAACTGTTTGCAGTTTTCCCCTTTTTATGCATTTAATAAATGGCACCCCAGGGTGCCGCGGCATCCCGGTTGAGAACCACTGCTTTAGATGCACACTATTCAAAAGATTATATTTCCTTTGAATTTGTCAGGAAGAAAACCATTTTGTCAATATTTAGAGATTGGTTCTAATTTTCTAGGGCCATCCGGTATTTCGTTAACCATTGACCTTTAAGTTGTTAAAATATATTACTACAAATATGAAAATGCATATTTTTGGCTTTAATCACACTTAATTTATCCTTAAAGTATCGTAGGAAAGAAATACAACGAGATTCTAGGTAAATATTTGAGTTTTCAATATCGTATAGATTTGTGTTTAAAAGGTTATACTCGTACTACACTAAAACCTCTAGATGAAAACTCCGTTTTATGATATTATATTTTTATTATATATTCTTAAACCTGTAAGCCCGTTGTTTTTAAAAACAATTTATAGTTATTATTTAGTACACATATCTCTCAGTAGCTTTTTAAACATAACTGTCATCCGAAATTTTTTAAATCATGGGGTGGTAAATTATACCACACGATGCTATATCTTTAAATGGTATAGTATAATGCAATCTTTTGAAATAGATTCAACATTGCTTCGCCCTGATTCTATTTTTTATGAAGTCTCGACATTATTATGTTCCCTAAATTTATCATACAATTACTAGTGCAGTCTGTTTAAAGGCTAGTAATCCTTTTATAAATCACGGTGTTCCATCATTCATTATATCTCGTGTTAACTGAATGCAAACTGAATGACACGATGCATGCGATGCATTTCAAAACATTGCGTTATATAATTATTACTTATAGCAAGGTTGAAACCGATTGAACCAATTATCAGTATTCATGATTAGTTTCTTAACCGAATACAAATGCTGATAATATTCTGTTACTCTAACCGAATACAATACTGGTAATATTCGGGTACTTAATAAATTCTAATACTGGGCGGCTGGAATAATATTTAGTAGAGGACTGTAAATTGTTATATCCTATTTTTGTATTAAGTACATTTTACATCGTCTTACCGAAGATTTCTTACATTAACTGATTAACTGCACATCTGAACTTCTTCTTTTAGATGATTTAGCCGTTTGGGATTGTACAATAGAGATGTACAATCCCAAACGGGGTGGTTTGGTTTCTTGAATAGTGTAATTGTCGAGAAGTGTCTACAAGTACAAATGTACTAGTTACCAGGCTTGGACCGGGTCAAGATTTCCTGACCCGGTAAGCTCTGACCCGGTTAAAAGCTCTGACCCGGTGACCCGGTTTGGTTATTTGACCCGGTTTTCCAGGAAACATTAATTTTCTATATTTATGCGATTTGATATCGCATGAATATAGAAAAGTGTTATTTGTTATTTCGATATATGATATTTACTATATTTAAGTGAACACTAAGAATGAATGATAATTATGAGTAATAATGGAGATCAATATTAGAAGTATACTAATACTTGGATATATACTGAGTGAAGTCATCATATTATTTTCTTTTTCAGTGCATCATTAAGAAGAACTAACCCCTCCACAGTATCTGGATTCAATTTTCCCCGATCCTTCCTCGTAACGCGACCGGCTGAACTAAAGTGGCGTTCCGATTCAGCCGAACTAGCTTGTATGACTAAAAATGACTGTGACAGGAAACTGGTAATTGGGAATTTGCAACTGTGTTTTCCCCACCACTTAATAGGATCAAAGATATCCTCATCATATTGGATGGAAGTGATTTTTTCATACTGTATTAATTCTGATCTCAAATTTTCTTCATTCCAATTTGTGTAATTATTAATAGAAACTGTAGTCCTACAGTTCCTAAAGCATAAAAGTGGATCTAATCTGACACTTTTAGGAGCCGGCGGCAGAAGAGGTTCATCTACCTCTCTTTGCTCAATTTGGAATTGTGGTGGAGGAATTAATTTTTCTTTAAATGCAAGTATAATACCTTCCCTTGCAGTTTTAAGGATATTGACGCGATCTTGTTTATTCTTCACGAATAAAAATGATTTTAGTGTAGGATCGAGGTAAGTTGCAATAAAATGGATTGAATTTAGAGATGTTTACACCTTTTGTATAAGTTCTTCTGTCATTATTCGTTTCAGAATACGTGTTAATGGATCATCATCTGTTTCTATTTCCCAAGCATTTTGAAGAGCATAATATGAAGGTGCCACATTCTGAATACTAGCTATAGATCCAAATTCGAGGATATCGAATATACGATTAAGTTTTTCAAAAAAAAACTTAATCGTATATTCACGATAGCCAAAAGATTTAAGTCTATTCCTGCAACATTGTAAGCCTTATTCTTCTGTCAAAATTTCTGATAACTTTCCAAATGACTGCAAAATCTAGTTAAACATTGAGTAAAGACTGTAACTGCCCTATTAACGTTATCATGAAGCTGGTCGAGTTCATCATTTTCTATCATAGCTCGTTCCCATCCAGTTTTAATCGCGGTATTAATTCTGTGACAGGCACAATATTACCTAATCTTTTGTGCAGTAGCAGCCACCATGTTTGCACCCTTGTCTGTTGTAACAGGAGTATTAGCAGGATCACAATATACTTCTGTTAAAATTTGATCTAGTTCAGACTCAATAGTTTCAGAGTTTTTTAATTTGGGAAAAACTTTGCAAGCATACATAGCGCGTTTGAGTGTCCATAATTCTTTACCAGTACCACTCTCATCCGTATCCTGTGAAATCCAGAAAAAGGAAACATCTAGGTAACTTCTATTCATAACATTATCAGTCCAAAGATCTGTTGTGAAAGCAACAGCATCTCTCTGTATTGGATCTTGGAGTCTAGAACAAATATCTTTTTGGATAGTAATGATCTGTTCAACTGTTGATTTAGATATAGCCTTTCGTCCAGGAATTATATTAGAAGCACTCACATTACCATATTTTGCACCAATTCTGATCATTTCTTGAGAGAAAAGGATGAATTGTGGATTTTCAATGGTATTAAATGACAAAAATGACCCGGCAACGAAATTTCTACTAGAGATGAGAATTTTTTGACCATCTTGCTTATTTATAATATCTTTAGAATTTCTTTTAAGAACAGACGTGATTCTAACCTATGAGGATGATGATATATCTGGACTACGATGTCGTGTGTGATCATTCAAATTCTTTGTTCCATAATCAATAATCTTATCACTATCCATTTTCATTTTATAAATAATGCATTTGAGACAATGGTTCCAACATGCTACTCCAAAAATAATGTCTCGGTTATCGTTCAAAACTTCTGAAAAATATTTCCAACAAGTAATTATGTTTAAACGTGTGGAAGATTTTACTTTTAAGGTATAAATTTCATTTTCGACTTTCTTACTAATATCAGCACAATCCATCTTTAAACCTACAAAAGTATACTACGTATCTATATACGTACATATGAGTATATATAAGTATACAGTAGTAATGATACCAAACAAGTTTCAGTAGAAATACTAGTGATTCATGAAAATGAAACTCCTAACTAATATTGACTGAATATTTATGACTTTACAAACCGATAAAATCTAATTATCTATGTATAAGGATATAAACCGGGTCAAGTCAAAATCAGTGACCCGGTTCTGACCCAGAAATTTATTGAAAATAGTGACCCGGTCTATTCGTTAGTTAATACAATTATATTTAGACCTCTTGAAGTTTCTAAATTCTGTAGGTTGCCTACATACCTGTTTCTCGCGTGGAATATACTTTTTAGATAGGTCAATAGGATGATACCTAGCTATAGTGTTTTACTTCCTGGGATTTGACGAGTAGCTACACCATTTTCTACTGAATTGACAGGAAAAAGGACCAACTTAATTGACTGTGTCTGAGTGTTTGAGGCATCTTGTCTTGACGATGTTCCGTTCAAAAAACAGCCCGCTCCTGAAATTCCGATTTAAAATACATTGATTATTTGTTTGCTCAATAAAATGTGAGATAATATACTTGTAGTTCTAAAAATATGTTACACCTGTTTGATTTCACTTTTATCATAATTATGATTCTGTCTTTCTGATCTTGTTTCTACTTAAACTCGCCTCGGACTCATTTTGCTGACTAATCAATTCCATCACATTACCCATATCACAGATGGAATCAACTTTAATGGCGTAAAGATAGGCTAATGAATCCATGTGATTAAATCATACTCAAGAGATTGCTCATTAGGAAAGGGATTCAGTCAGGTTTAGCATCAAACGTGCGTATAACTTAAAAGCTCAATAGCGGCAAAATTTGAGGCTAGTTTATCTTAATATGAAGCCATAACTGCTAATTATAATTCGGATACCCTCGCACTCTCTGAGGTAGCCGCAGTTTCTCGATTTCTTACTGATATTAAATACTACAATCTGCTCAAAAGTCTGCCTTTAAATAGTATTTCAATTATTTTCAATATTTTGTTGTGAACCTCCACAGGACCGTTACTCTGAGGATAGTATGCACTTGTCCTTCAGTTATTAATCCTTATTATTTGATGGATATTGTTGATTCCTGTTGATTAATTATCATTAATGAATAAATCAAAATTAACAAATCACTTATTTAAGAAATCCCACTTTGACCCAAGTAAAGTTTCGTGACATTTGAATATTATTGACAGTAAAATTAAAGTGATATGCATGTTGCGGTGAAACAGGCCTTAGTGACCCATGGAAGCCTTTTTTAATCAAATATAAATAATATAATGAAAGTAAAGTAGTACCACGAGGCTGTTTCTAGCTCCCAAAATAGAGCATTTGTTAATATATTCGTGATTACAGCAAATTTCCCACAGTTTCAAAGAATATCTCGTTTATGTTGAAATTTCTGAATTAGTTGGATTTTCAAATTTTGCATTCAACTAATTTACACGAAATAGTTCTTTGCGATTGTGTCTAGTTTTATAGGCACAAACTGGACCAAATTCCAATATTCAGGATATTGATGGATTAATTTACCAAGTTGACCCATCTCTTTAATTTTAGAACTAGTATATAGTATGTAGATATCATTTTCACCGATACATTGCTTTCTGACCTCGCTACAGAAATGGAGTTGCTACATACCTGACACATTGAACGGGAGGGGCGGTTGCCGAAATCAGACATAATATCTGGTTTTTGAAATTAGAATACTGGTTTTATAATGAATTAGACTCACTATGGCTCTTAATCAGAGACAAATTTATACCATATTTTACAACATCATACAGGGCATTGATGATAAACACTCGCCAACAGTGAATATAACAATGGGAGATTTTAATATGCTCAACCACACCTGTACTAAAATTGTGTACATTTTGGATAATATATTACTGTTATGTCAGCTGTACTGCAAGACCAGAAAAATTGTTGGTGATGACATAATAATGTCATCACCAACAATTTTTCTGATCCTAAACCTATAATATATAAGCCAAATATCAAAATATGCATATAATCTTATTGAAGCAGCACACCATGATGATGAAGCCATTGTTTAACTCAAAAAAGATCTAAATCCATGTTTTTATGCGATTGGTTCCTCAAAATGCTCCATCTTACGAATGTCAAGAGATATGATCGAATATATGGGTGATAAAATGTTCAATATGGAAGTTTCAGTAGTATACGCTAACGTCATTAAGTTGACTTCTTGATGAGTCTTTAAAAAATATTTTATAGATAGGGCTTCAGGAACTACTTGTTTTGATTCCTCGGAATTTGGAGAAATGAACTTATTTTTAGTGATTTAACCAATGATTTCTGATGTACTTAATAATATGAACAATATCAATAATACAGATTTCACTTCTTTGTTGATTGATAACGGCTTTTCCAATCCCGAACTGTTTTTCCAAACCCTGGATTTCTGGATTGATTTCCCCTCAATCCCTACATCCCCGAAATTTCCAGGATTAGCATTGCCCATTTGTTGAGGCTGAGAGGGACTCAATGTTTTGTCATGATTAATCGGAGTTTCCAATAAACGATTATCCCAATTAAGTGATGTCCCCTATTCTTAGACATCCCATTTATATAGAGTTGACTGTAATTGTAAGTAAATTTATATAAACTACGACATTGCTGATCACAATGTCCTACAAATTCAATTCCGCGTCCCGCCATTATCATAGCTCAAGTTAGCTTGTATTAGTCAATACTATTAATTGCCCTTTTGAAAGGCTAAATTAAGATAGCTTCTAAACTATGTAATTGGGAAGTTTCAATTCAGAATTTTAAATCAAACATTCAACAGTGGTCGAAATTTTATTGAACTGTCGAGCCAATTTTGATATCCTTACTATTAAAACTCGATTAATTTTTGTGTACTATGTATGTGTATATAGTATATACTATATCTATTTGTGGAGAATTGATTGAAGAAACTGCAAGCTGCTGATTTTTGGCATGTGGGAGTCTTTTGGCTATGAGTCCACTAAGTTCTGACCTCAGACGGAAATGTCGACTCATAATGGAATTATGACGTCATTCCCACCTTTTTTAGAATTGGAAATTTCTGTTTCGACTATAACTTGCCATTTTAGCTTATAGATTGCTGAATTTTTAATATAATGTGTGTATTAATATACCTCACATATGATGCAACTATCATCAAAAATAATTACTTATCGCTCTGTTATGACGTCATCATTACGTATCAAAATTTTTAAAATTGACAAATTTGGTGATTTTTCGTGCGATATCGATTATAACAGTAGGACAGAGGTATTTAGAGATGATATCTCCCTTATAATTAATCAATGTGAACCCAAGCGCCCAAAGGGCGCCTCCGGCGGACAAAGTGTTTGCCAGCCCCGCTGCGCAACCAAGCGAAGCACGCTTGTAACGAGTAATATACTTAGGCAATACATTTTTAAGATAATTGTTGATGTAAGTATTCCATATTTGACGTCTTCTATTTGTGATGGCATATATTATATTAACTTCACGATATTTTATTTAAAAACCCGCTAAATTCTTCCTAAATAATTTTTGCCAGGCAGTGTATCATCTATATTTAAGAGTAGTTTGATTTGCAAATATCTACCACACAGGATCATATTAAATATATTAGATAGGCAATGAGAATCAAACAAGCAGAGTAGATAATAAATTGAAATCTGAATTATTGTCGCATATATAGTGTATGCAATCATTGTGGGAGGCCATGATATATGTAGTTGATATTATACTATGAATTGTACTCTGCAATGGGTGGTAATCATATTTTAATTCACTTTTTTATTATTTTTATTATTCACATCAAACAAGCATTTCTTGACACTGAGGATATACTACTCTAATTTTAAGAGCAATGTGTACTATTTCGCGAAATGTTTTTGTTAGATTGAATCATGTAGATATCGAAGAAAATGAAATTTATACATTTTACTTATTCATCAAAACTGTCTAAGAGATAGAGCGGAAATGAAATTAATCCAAATACTCAAATCATTATGAAACATTATTTTGCATTGAGTACCATTGCCTTAATATATAGGAATACGTAAATTGGATGGATTTTGTGTATAAATTAGTTTTTGAGTTGTCAAATAGTCGATAATAGTATATTTACATGACGCTGATCAATTTAGAAGAAGATCACTTTTAAAAAATTATTTTTATTTGTTCCCAACAGCCATCAAAAAATTTAATAAAATTTAAGGAATTTCTAGATTTTCTGAAGATTATTTGCAAAGTCTTTATAATCAGAAAAAAAAGGTTTTTGAGTATGTCATTTATTTATTTTTTAAATACGTAATCTAAATTTTGAAAACGAATTCAATGTTTGCACTGTACTCTATATCGTCTATCTTTTTCTTAAAAGGAACTGGATGCGGCAGTTAATATGTATCTTTTATTATTCAAATCCTTAACTATTCATATGAATTGGTTATCTGTCTTAATGTTAGTGTTTAAAAAAACCTAAATTGGAAAATGAGAACTTAGTAATATGATCAATATGATATGATCCAGATAGTTTACAAGGCAGTTTCAGTAGAAACAAGTCTTGTCTGTGGATACACATTTGAATGGGTGGGGATTTAACACTTAATATTTTTTACTTGACCTTTCATAAATATTATATTTGAATCCATATAATTGTTATTCGATAAACTGGTTTTTATGGTTTTCTATTATGATTATTTTAAATCTTGTTTTTCCTTAGATTTCAAATCATGGCATGATAATGGCATTCCTCTTAATGCATGGAAGATTATTAGTTCTCAATCTCATGAAATTATATTAAAGAATAACACTTGGCTTAAGAAAATGTTATTTCATCCTTCATGTCAACTTGCACGTAAAACTGCATGCTCACTATTTCTTTCACTGATGACAGAGAAACATCGCCGAAGACTATTTATTGATTTACTAATTGAATATTTACCTGAGGTTATTGTTATACTTGATATATAATTTTAATGATAATCCTTCTTGATCACAAATTGTAATTTTCTGCTTTCAATAAAGCGTTAAACTGTGGTATTAATGGAGTAAATACAATTCTGTTATGAGAAAATCTGCAGAATTTTCTACTAAGTTACGTAATCATGGCTTATAAAATTACATAGTCGTCCACAGTGAATATTTCAATTATATATTTTATTATATTTCTTATTGTGATTGAATATACAAGTGAGTCCGCTTAATTGAGACAATTTGATTCCGGATTCTCCCGATTAAGCAGTATTTTTCTAATTAACAAATTAATTTAGTATTAGTTTCTGTGTATGGAACCATTAAGTTCTTGGTGACTTGTCCCAATTGAGCGCTTGTCCTGATTAAGCGGAATTAAATCTATTTAAACAGGAGAAAAAAGTTTTTTTCGAACTGACATTTTTAGATCAGATTATTGGAGTCCCGTGTATATAATATTTCAAAAAGTTGTATAAAAAATATTTAGCGCAATGAATAGTGTCCATTTCAAAACTAGAAGGGTGGTAGATTCCATAGATGCAAACCGATTTAAAGTTAGACTAAATTATCTTAGTCAAATCAATGAAGTATAATTTATGGTTGCAGAACTTTTGTATCACCGTGTATATAGTATGTAACGAATTGATTGAAGAAACTTTTGGCTATGGCTCCACTAAGTTCTGAGCTCAGACGAAAATGTCGAGTCATCATGGAATTATGACGTCATTGTCACCTTTTGTATAATTAGAAATTTCAGTTTTTCAACCATAACTCAGCCGTTTTAAGTAATAGAAGGCTGAAATTTTGATAGAATGTGTATATTAATATATCTCACATACAACTATTATCAAAAAATGATGACGCATCACTCTGTTATGACGTCATCATTACACATCAACATTTTAAAAATTGACAAATTTCGTGATTTTTCTTGCGATATCGTTTATAATAGTTGGACAGACGTATTTAGAGATGTTAGGCGCCCAAAGGGCCCTTCCGGCGGACACAAAGTGTCCGCCAGCCGCGTAGCGCAAGCAAGCGAAGCGCGCTTGTATATATAATATATACAGTGTTTCAAAAAAACAGGTCATTAATCAAAATTACCACAAATCAATCAATGTTATGAAATAAATTTGACGATTCAACAATAATCAAGTTAATACACTTTTTGTCAAATATCAAGAGGAAAAAGTTGTAATCCAAAAAATGCGTAAGTTATAGCATATGTTCTAAATGTTCCCCATTTAATTCCTTACATTTTCTCACTCTTACAACAAAATTGTTCATTACATCCTTGCAACTTTCTACTTTGGCGACCAATTTCTCAGCCATAGCCAGCCTCTTGGCCATATCTGCATTGATTAGCTTCTGACTAGTCCGTATTATATAGGGAAAAACACGCAGATCATGTTTCAGGACTCTCCAGAGGGTGGTAGGTGTGATACCAATAGTCTGGCTCCTCTTCCGAATTGATCTTTTTGGGCTGTTTCCAACTGCCTGTATAACATAATCATTAAGTTCGGCAGTTCTCTTCCTAGGTCTTCCAGAATGAGTCGGGCGCTTGTCATCCTTCACATTTAGGTTTAGCACTGTCCCATAAGTCCTGAAATGGTCAATCCAAGCTTGTATTACGCTCTTACAGGGCGATGAAGCTGTCTCAAACTTGAAATAACTCATTGAGCCATGCTTGAAGTAGAATTCCACGCAGAATACACGGTGCTCCAACTTCCAATTTGGTTTGCATGCCTTCACATGAGTTGCCTCTGCCATTCATTAAAGATATAACTTGGCTAGAATAAAATCCTTAGTTAGGTGGCGTGAAAAATTCTTATAGGCCTGTTTTTTATAGATCACCCGGTATATATATATGTAACGAATTGATTGAAGAAACTGTCAAGCGCAGAAAGCTGAATTTGGGCAAGTGGAAATCTTTTGGCTATAGCTCCACTATCTTTTGACCTCAGAAGAAAATGTCGACTCATCATAGAATTATGATGTCATTGTCACCTTTTTTAGAATTAGAAATGTTAGTTTTTCTACTGTAACTCAGCCATTTAAGTTGATAGAAGGCTGAGATTTTAAAAGAATATGTATATTAATATACCTCACTAATGATACAATTATCATCAAAAAATAATGACTCATTATTCTGTTGTGACGTCATCATTATGCTTACAAATTTTAAAAAGGGAGAATTTTTAAAATTTTCGTGCGATATCGATTATAACAGTAAGACCGACGTATTTTAGAGATGTGATCTCTTTTATAATTATTCAATGTTACCCCAGGCGCCTTCTGCGAACACATAGTGTCTGCCAGCCGCGCTGCGCTAGCAAACGAATTAATATTATTATTGAGCTTACAAATAATATTCGTTTCAATTATCTTTTAATTCGTCTTGGGCGTGAATGCTAAATATAAGTATTAGGATGCCAAAAATATGCAGCAACACCAGCGAGAATTTCCCTAGCTTACTAATGTTACCGTTTCGCACTTTTCAACCCCAGCTTTTTAACCCCTTTTTAAGATTATCCTCGTTCTCCAGAAGTTTTCCAACCAGAGGTTATAGAACTTCAAGGGATCTGTTAGAGGAACTAAAATTCATATGGTACAACTCTAACTACTTTTTCGAAATTTCAAATATTTAATAGTCTCCTTAATAGTAAAACTCGATTATGTTTATTTATGTACAATCGCGCTTGCTTGCGGAAACAAAGTGTTCGCCAGAGTAGTCCTTTAGGAATCTAGTCTCACATTGATTAATAATGAGGTAAATAGATATCTCTAAATACTTCTATTTTCTGTTATTATCGATATCACTCAAAAAATCATTAAATTAGTCAATTTGTCAATTTTTGATGCGTCATAATGACGTCATAACATAGTGATTAGTCATCATTTTTTGATGATAGTTGTATCATAATGAAATATAATTATGTCAGGAAATTCCTGCTCAATTCATCCAGTTATTTCACCAACATCAACCGATTAGCCTGAAAGTAGGTGAAACGCAAGCTCTTAACTAGTCAATGAATATGTGAAAGTTTCAAAACTTTTGGTCTAGCCGTTTTGAAATTATGACTTCACAATTGAAATTTGGTGTTCTTTGCTACATGCACTCATAGAAATTATCAGATCCCATTGCAAGATAGGATGTAGTACAATCGCTGCAGTTGTTGGAAGAACGACATATATTGTTCTTCTTGGTGTCGATAATGCAGGGATATATGTGCAAACATTCAAGTCATAAGTGAGATTGTAAAATTATTATAGAATATAATTCACAGAATGCTTTTAAACCGGGATTTGAGTGTGTTGATTTTAAATTTGATGTCTGATATTAGTAGCTATCGGATTTTAAATGAATTTATCTCTCAGTTATATTGATGCTTCAAAGCAATATGTTATTAATTTACTTTTGTCCATGCTGGTCTATTTATCACCTGCTTTCATTTTCACCTATTAAATACTATGGAGGTGAGTCTATGTATGTTATTTGCAACATTTTCACATTTGCGCTTTATTTTATAGATTTCAATTTTCGGTGAATCTGCTCAAGAATATCTTGAAATATTTCAAAGCGTTATATCAGATCATTTTTGGAAGGAATATCTAGCAGTTCAAGGGGTTTTTATCCTTCTTGGGAAAATCATAGATGATGAAGTTTCTAAATTAGCCGCTTTAGAAGATACTACTATTAATGTGGACATTTCCTTGGGATATACTATTAAGATGATTTCTTCCATTTTATATCAGTTGATGTGTCCAATCAATACTAATGAAAATGATTTGGAAAGTACTTTTGAATATTTTTTGGAGACTCGTTTATTAGAAACAGTTAGTATCTCTCCTATTAGTTCGAATGTGACAGCTGAAAAGCATCATGTTTATGATTCAATTTTTAGGGATCATAAACCTAAACTTCTTCCTGTAGTTTTGAATAGTTATCTTTCTCTTAAAAGGTACAATATTTAGTAATATCCTTACTATTAAAACTCAATTAATATTTATTTATATATAGTATATATATATATATATATATATATATATATATATATGTAACGAATTGACTAAAGAAACTGTAAATCACAGAAAGCTGATTTTTGGCATATGGGAGTCTTTTGGCTATGGCTCCAGTAAGTTCTGAGCTCAGACGAAAATGTCGACTCATCATGCAATTATGACGTCATTGTCACCTTTTTTTAATTAGAAATTTCAATTTTCGACTATAACTCAGCCATTTTAGGTGATAGAAGGCTGAGATTTTAATAGAATATGTATATTAATATACCCACATATGATGCAACTATCATCCAAAAATGATGACTCATCACTCTGTTATGATGTCATCATTACACATCAAAATTTTATCCACCAGCTGCACGGCACAAACAAGCGAAGCGCGCTTATATATATATATACCGAGTGTTCAATAAGTTCGAGTAAAAGGATATTTCTTGAATTAGTATCGAAGTCAAATCAAGTATATATGATAAACTACCCTATCAAGATGTTTTTGGCGGATTTTGGTCTTCCAACATAATGCCACATTTCTAGCCATTTCTTATATAAAATTTGAACTTCATGCTACTTCACAAATATCAGCGGCCGTATTCACTAAGAACTTAAGACCGATCTTAAGATCGATCTTAGTGCTTAAGTCTTAAGTTCGATCTTAAGTCGTATTCACTAAGAATGGTATTCACTAAGATTTAAGTTCGATCTTAAGACCGAACTTAAGACCGAACTTTAAGCAACCTAGGGAGGTGTCTTAAGTATTGGAATTTATTCGATTTTCACTAATTACTCCATAAATGTTGTTCAAACTTACTTCTATCGAACATTTAATCTACCTTGATTGATATTAGACTTCAAATAAAATTTAAATATTTTAAAAACATTTCTCCTTATTGTGTGTAACATCGCAACATGTATCACATGCTATATTCGTGGCAAATTCTTTTTGGATTTGTATGAATAAACAAACATACATTCTTTGATCATATAATCATTCTAATATGCACAATTATAGAGACAGGCTTTATATATTGATTCACATAACTGATAATAATCACTTTGATCCTATTTTCCTATTCACAATGATTTTTCAGCAGTCTCTGACGTTTCAATCTATAATAGTCCCTCTGCTCTTCATCAACCTGCTGTAATGGAAGTAAGTCTGCAGCCTTCAAGAGTTCGACCGAATCATCTTGCTCATCAACAGTTCGCCTTCTCTTCCGACTTTTCTTTGATGGCTTACGAGTATATATTGTCGGGATTTCAACTTCTGGAGACTCTAAAATTGGAGTATCTTCAAATTCAACAGGACCTGCAGCTGATACTGTTGATGCTATTGGAATTTCATTGTTCTCAGCTGGTGCTTTGAAAAAGATCAGCAGCACCTGTAATTCCGCTAAAAGCAAGGGTGTTTTGAAACATCTCTGTTACCCGATCTGCAGAGTCAGAAATACTTCTATCTGCTGATATAATTGTATGTCCTCGTCTTCTACCTGTCCAGCAGTGTTTGTACCCCTCCAGTCTTTCTGGCTTCCTGTTTTTGTCAGCAGAATTCCTGAGCCTCTCAAAATCTCACCTACTGATTCAATTGCATTAATGAGACTTCTCTGGTCCAATTTGCTTTGCGGGATTTGTCCATTTGGTCTGGTATTGTTAATGCAAGTACTCAGCAGCAATTTATATACACGGGAGGACGCCGACTTACCATAACCATTAATGACACCAATTATTTTCGTAACACCAAATGACGCAGAAATTTTACCGTCGATAGAGTTCAATTTATTGTACTTCTCATATCCAGTGTTTATACTTTGTTTTAGAGAGGTTTTCATGTTACAATATATAAAGACACGTCGTTTATATGTTTTGTTTAATATAATATTATGAATCCATAAGGTATAACTTATGCTCTTTGATAGCTCTTCCTTTTATATTGACTAGTGTAGAATAATTATAGATTACATGCATAAAACATTGAATTTTCATAATAGAATTCAAAGTTAAAACAAAGATTTCACCACAGATATGTAAGAGACTCACTAGCAGGCATTCCAGGCGGTACAACTACATAGATAGAAGCTATGTCTCACAGGAGTGGGTTAATCAATCTTCTTTGCTCCTAATATTGACATTAATTGCCCCAATTTTGAACAAAAAGAAGAAATATAGTTTATTTTCACTAGATCAATAATAAATGACCACTTACCATTACAAATATTATAGTTCAGTTTTGAATTTGATTAGTATAATGCTATATTCTAATCATATTAACCCTAACGTTATTTCTAAGTTCTATCTTAAGATCGATCTTAACTAAGATCGATCTTAAGATCGATCTTAATTCTTAGTGAATAGCTCTAAGTTCGATCTTAAGATCGATCTTAACTAAGATCGATCTTAAGACTTAAGATCGATCTTAAGACTTAAGATCGATCTTAGTGCTTAAGATCTTAGTGAATACGGCTGCAGAAATCAAGGTGATTTTTGGAAAATATTTACAAATAATGACTAATACTTACCATCGGGGAGGTTTGTTTCCATTTACTCATATAAAAACATACATAAAAAAGCAAAATATAAAAAATATTGCTCATTTCTAATTGTTGTGGTTGTATTGCAATAGAAGCTAAAGTTAAAATGTATTGGATATATCGAATATAAATCGTGCTACGAATCAATTGAAGCTTACACAACTTAAATAAAATTTCACAATACATCTTGATAGGAGTAGGTTATCATATATATTTAATTTGAACTTGATCTTAATTCAGGAAATATCCGTTTACTCGAACTTATTGAACACTCTGTATATATACATATATCTGTAACGAATTCATTGAAGAAACTGTCTGGCCCTGAAATCTGATTTTTGGCATGTAGGAGTTTTTTGGCTATGGCTCCAGTAAGTTCTGAGCTCAGACAAAAATATCACTCATCTTGGAATTATGACGTCATTGTCACCTTTTTATATAATTAGAAATTTAGGTTTACGACCATAACTCAGCCATTTTAAGTGATAGAAGGCTGAAATTTTAATAGAATGTGCATATTAATATACCTCACATATGATATAACTAGCATCAAAAAGGAATGACTCATCACTCTGTTTTGACGTCACCATTACGTATCAATTTTTTTAAAAATTACAAATTTGGTGATTTTTCGTGCGATATCGAATATGACACTAGGACAGACTTATTTAATAATATACATTTATATAGCGCAGATTCCATATTAATATGTTCAAGTGCGCTGTACAATTCAATAAAAGTAGGTGTGTGTTATCCATGTACGTATGTATGCGTATGTATGTGTATGTATGCTTGTAAGGTATGTATATGCATTGAAATTAATTTAAGTGGATGTGTCGTGCGCGATACGGAAAAGATGAGTTTTCAAGAGTTTTTTGAAGAGAAGAAGTGAGGGAGCATTCTGAATGCTCGGACGCAGAAGATTCCACTCAACAGGCGCAGCTAAAGTGAATGCACGATCACCCAGAGTTTTGGAAGATTTGATAGTAGGATGCTCAAGGAGGATGGCGTTGGATGATCGTAGAGTACGATTGGATGACTTAACCTGTATGAGCTGGATGATATAGTCCGGAGCAAGAGAATGGATGGCTTTGTAAGTTATGAGGAGGATTTTGAAGAGGATATGATGTTTAACAGGCAGCCAGTGGAGGTTAATAAGAAGAGGAGATGACGAAAAGGTACGAGAGACATTGTAGATAAGCCTGGCTGCACTGTTCTGGACTCTCTGGAGTCGAGCTAAGAGGGATGAGGGGCAACCATACAAGAGACTGTTACAATAATCAAGACGAGATGTGATAAGAGAATTACTTCCCTAGAGAGATACTTTCTAATACGCTGGGTGTTATAGATGTAATAGAAGCAGGAGGAGGCAACTTTGCTGACCTGAGTAGACATTGAGAGGGTATTGTCGAGCCAAGTTCCAAGATTCCGTACTTCTTTGGAAGAAGAGATTCTCGACTCACCAACAGAGATGCTATCAGTTTGAACCTTAGATAGTTGTTGACGAGTCCCTATTATAAGGAACTTAG
The DNA here is from genome assembly GCA_963281255.1 of Aphrocallistes beatrix. Lineage (NCBI taxonomy): Eukaryota > Metazoa > Porifera > Hexactinellida > Sceptrulophora > Aphrocallistidae > Aphrocallistes > Aphrocallistes beatrix. The sequence continues at coordinate 1,640,263 of OY725496.1, forward strand.
TCTTGGTGTCATTGATAAGCAACTTGTTGGTGAGGAGCCAGGAACGGATCGCGGAGATGCAAGATTGGATGGCGGAGAAAGCAGATTCTTCAGAAGAGATGGAACCGGGTTTAAAAGAAAGATAGACCTGAGTATCGTCGGCATAGCAGTGCATGTCGGGGAGGTGGGACCTAATGAGGTCGAATAGAGGACTAGTATAGAGGCTAAAGAGAAGCGGACCAAGACAAGAGCCCTGAGGAACTCCGTGTTGGACCGGGATATTGGAGGAATTAGAACCCTTAATCGAGACGAATTGAGTCCTACCAGAGAGGTAAGATTCAAACCAAGACAGAGAAGAGCCGCAAATGCCGAAATGAGACTGGAGACGGTTGAGTAAGATGGTATGGTCGACAGTGTCGAAGGCTGAGCTAAGATCAAGAAGAACCAGAAGGGATACGTGTTGGCGATTCATGCTGAGGAGGATGTCGTTTGTGACCTTCAGGAGCGCAGTCTCCGTACTGTGGTGTTTACGATAGGCAAACTGCGTCCCGGGGAAGAGATGATGTAATGTAAGATGATTCACGACCTGGATGGAAGCGGCCCTCTCAGTGATCTTAGAAATGAAAGAAAGATTGCTAAGTGGACGATAGTTAGAGAAGATGGGATCAAGATTTGGTCTTTTAAGTTTGGGCAAGATGATGGCGCGCTTCCAGGGAGAAGGAAAATGACCAGTGGAGAGAGAACCATTTACGATTTTCGTAAGGATGGGCGCTAGGATGGGTAGAGATGATTTGACCAAGGATGCTGGGATAGGATCGAGGATGCAAGATTTATTAGGAGCAGAGGAAACAATTTCTTCCTCAGATAATTCTTTGAAATGGTGGAAATTATGTTGGAATTCGATGTTTGAATTATCTGAGGGGGTAACGGAAGACGACGATGCACTTGAATCAATGGTGGAACGGATGTTATCTACCTTAAGAACAAAGAAGTTGGCGAGTTCCTGAGAAAGTGCAGCCTTATCAGCATGAGGTGGTAGGACCTGTTGCTGGCGTAAGCCGAGAAGTGAGTTAGCCTTACGGAAGAGTGAGCGCTAGTCATGACAGGACTGACTGATCCAATCAGAATAGAAACTGCGACGTTCCCTGTTCATCAGGTCAGTCACAAGATTCCTCTGATGCTTAAATTCAGCCAAATGGTCAGGGTCATTAGACTGGTGCCACTTCCGTTCAGCTTTCCTTCTCGCTCGCTTGGCCTGCTTGATGCTACTGGTGAACCAAGGGACACAGGGACGGGTGACTATGGTTTTGGATCGCGGAGGAGCATGCTGATCATAGATAGAGGATAGGGTGCTGTTATATGATACAATAAGTTCCTCAAGATGATCAGGTGGGCTAGCACAGAGATCAGAGGAAGCGAGATCAGCAAGAAAGATTGGGAGGTTGATGGATTTGGAACGATAAGTAACCTCCTGAGAGGAAAGAGAAGGTTTGGAAAGCGAGAGACTACAAGAGATGGAGAAATGGTCAGAGAATAGATGGACAGGAGAGGGATCAGAGAGGATGATGTTGTCTGCAGAACGGGATATTATTAGATCGAGAATGTGACCCTTCTCATGAGTTGGCTGATTCACATGCTGGATCAAAGATAGAGAACGCAGGAGCTCGGAGAACTGTAAAGACTCAGATGGGATGTCAACATGGATATTGAAGTCTCCAGTTATTATTAGGGGCTCCTTGCATAAGAGGATGGGTTCGAGGAGAGAAGAAAACTGATCAAGGAAGGTAGAAATAGAAATAGGATGATTCCTTGAGTAGGGAGGCCGATAAATTAGGATAATACGAAGGGAGATTTCAGAAGAAGAGATAGTCCAATCCGAGAACTCAAAAGATGATACTTCACCAGATGCATTGCACTTCAGCGTGAAGGAATCACGACAGAGAAGTGCAGTGCCTCCACCCTGACGATGTGCAGACCTAGGACGATCAAGGAGTTGGTAGCCGGATGGAGTGCATTCAGCTCTCACTGCCGCATCCCTTGACGTGAACCAGGTCTCAGTAACGGCAACAACGTCAGGATGGTGGTCAGATACATAGTCAAGAAAACGAGAGGATTTAGTCCTAAGATTCCTAGCATTGAGAAGATGGAAGGATATGAGATGAGGATGACCACGCGGGGAAGATTTAATCGGCTTGACAGTAATAAGATTGGATGGATTTCGAGCCGAAGAAATACGCATGGTGTTAGGCAAGAGGGAAGGAGAAAGATGAGAATAAGAATGAGGAGGAAGTAGAGAAGGAATAGGAAGAAGAAAGTGGCTCAGGTGCAGAGCACCTGTCTCCCCCTCGCTCACTGCGCTCACTCGGGGGAGGAGGGGTATATGCCTATATTGAGGAATGGTTGGTGGTTGTGGTGGAGTAGGAAGAAGAGGAGAATTAGGATTCGGAATTGATTGAAGAAATTGAATGGCGCAGAAAGCTGATTTTTTGCACGTGGAAGTCTTTTTGTTATGGCTCTAGTAAGTTCTGATCCCAGACTAAAATGTTCACTCATCAGGGTATTATGACGTCATTGTCACCTTTTTACAATTTGAAATTTCAGTTTTTCGACTACAGCTTAGCTATTTTAGATGGTCGAATGCTGAAATTTTAATAGAATCTGTATATTAATATATCTCACATATGTAACAGCTATCATCAAAAATGATGACTCATCACTCTGTTATGACTTCATCATTACTCATCAATAAAATTAATAATTGTCAAATTTGATGATTTCTCGTACGATGTCGGTTAAAACAGTAGGACCGATGTATTTAGAGATGTTATCGCCCTTATAATTATTCAATGTGACCCCAAACGCCCAATAGGCGCCTCTGGCAGACACAAAGTGTCCGCCACCCGCGCAGCTAAAGCAATCGAAACCCGCTTGTATCTAATAATTGTCATTGATTCTATAAAAAATACTACCTGTTCTGGGTATATTATGTGTACCAGCATCCCTCTTTTATTTGACTTAAGACCCATAATGTATTTTCCTTTTATCACATTCGTATTTAAATTTGTACATAGGGATGAGAAATATTTATCCCTTCTGTATTCCAACACCTTTAATCTTCAGATTAACCTTAATGGTGAAAGTTTATGAACGGAATTTATGATTGTGGCTTTTCATCATTGACTAGATCCCTGTATATTATTAATACTGAATTATTTGTATTCTGAAGTACGATGTATTCGCATTTTTCGTAGGACACCATACACTAACAATCATTTATCCAATTGAGGAATTCTGAATTTAGTATATATTGTAGTATGTACTGCCAGAAACTGGAAAGTGACTTAATCAAATCACCGTAATCGATCTCTTGACCAGAGCTATGGTGATACTGGTTTTAAATTATTTGTCAAGCTTTGACAATATTTACTTCACCAAGAGCGTTATCTTAGCAACCAATTCGCAAGTCACACTTCAAGTTGAATATTTCGAAAAATATAAGCACTTGATTAAATACTTATACTACGTATAGTGTGTAGAGTAGCGTTTTGTCACTCACATGACTTGTCCAGATTTCAAACTCGCCCAAGATGACTAAGCAGTGGGGCATTAATTTGTTGTTAGTTTGTTGTTAGCAGGTTTATGTAATCATTCAAAAAATACTTCCAATATTTATTTTTTATCGTTGGTGTATCTAAAATAATTTTGTGACTCAATTAATATCAAAATATATCTTAGATACTAAAAGTTAAGTAGAAGTATTTATATATTTTTTGATTTTCTCGTGGTAGCTCGCTAGTTACTATTTTACTCAATGGTTGAGTGATGAATCATCATTTTTTTATGGAAGTTTTATCATTTTGAAATATATTATTATTCTATTAAAATTTCAGCCTTCTATCACCTGAAATGGCTGAGTAATTGTCAAAATACTCAAATTTCTATTTATAAAAAGGTGACAATGACGTCATAATTCCATTTGAGTCGACATTTGTCTGAGGTTAGAACTTAGTGGTGCCATACCCAAAGACTTCCACTTGCCAAATCCAGCTTTCTGTACCAATTAGCTCCATTTGAGTGGCGTTTTGGGTTGCATTATTTACGAGCCCTACATTTTATTAATACTATTACATTTGCTAATGCTCTACGAATAAGGGCGCACTTAATTATTGTTCTGTTTGTCTAAGGCTTTCATAAGTTTAAAATCATTAAATAGACGAGAACAGGGTTATATTCATGATTTATTTAGCATATATTATTAGTATATTAATTCCATGTGTTATAGACAATTATATACATTCCCATAGAAATTCAAGCTTTTACCTGACAAATGGGTTCGTATTGAGTGCATAAATTTTTAATTTTTGTCCCTTTTGAAGTTCTATCCTTTGTAAAGTATTTGAATCCATTTCTTTCCCTGAAACCCCACCCAATGAGCAAAAAAAAGCGTCTTGAGGTGTGAAAAATTCTAATACTTTTGAGGAAGTGTTTTTGGACACATTATATCATAGTGGTGCAAAATCAACATTTTGGATTTTTATTATAGGTTATCGTCACTTGTCCACGCTTAGATATTTATTAAAAGGTTTCAAGATATATGATGAACATTTTTTTGTATATTTCCTTCTACGTATCATTATCGAGCGGTTAAGTTTCAAATATTTCAATAATATTATCCTTATATGAAAATAATTAATCTACATAGCTCAGGAATTTTTGTAAAATATATTTGAGTCTTATTCAAATAACTTCTAGTCTAGTAAACTATTTCTTAATCCTGACCGTCAAGTTAGTTCGTTGTTTCTTCAAGATTGACTGTTTGAAAGATTTTAGCATCATATTTTGACTTTTTGCTTGTGCATCCTGTCTCCTCTCCTCGTGAAGATTTTTTTTGTCCCCAGATCAAATCCAGCAAGTTGTCAAATACATTTACTTTGTTGTACAAAGGGCAGCCATTCCTTATTAGATATCTTTTTATTACATTGACATTCGCTTCTTTTTGTTCCTCGTTCATAGCAATTAGTGCAAGAATCAATTTCAAACAAGTGATCAGATTCGGTTATATTATTGAGAAATTTAGAAGAATCTCTTCTATTCAGTGACATTGTTGTTACCTCACTTATTCTATTGTGAAGATTCTGTATGTTATCGGTCACCCCTTTCCTTTGAAATAGTAGGAATTGGGAAAGTATCCCATACGAGAACCACTATTTCTGCAAACGTTTTACGTATTTCTCGAACATTTGGAAATACCTGCCCAATACTTTTCCTTTCTTGTTTAAATAATAGTATGAACCTAAATACATTTTTCTCGGAAGGTATAATGTATGTGAGCATTTTAGTTGGCTGTCCAAAGACTGTCTAACTACTACATAAGAGTGGTTTGTATGCCATTCAAATTGAAATACAATTTTAAAATAAAGATTATCAGCAATCTAAGATTACAATGTGATACAGGAATGGTTCAAATTGCTTGATACTATAAATCCTTACTATTAAAACTCGATTATTGTATATATATCTATCTATCTGTAACGAATTGATTGAAGAAACTGCCAGGTGTAGAAGGCTGATTTTTGGCATGTGGGAGTCTTTTGGCTATGGCTCCAGTAAGTTCTGAGCTCAGAGCAAAATATCGACTCATCATGGAATTATGACGTCATTGTCACATTTTGAAAAGTTAAGCAATACAGTTATTCGAGCATAACTCAGTCATTATAGGAGATAGAAGGCTGAAGTTTTAATAGAATCTGTATACTAACATACCTCACATATGATGCAACTATCATCAAAAAATGATGACTCATCACTTTGTTATGACGTCATCATTGCTCATCAAAATTTTAAAAATTGATAAATTTGGTGCTTTTTCGTGCGATATAGATTATAACATTGACATATTTAGAGATGTTATCTCCCTTATAAATAACCAATGTGACCCCAGGCAACCGAAAGGAGCCTCCGGCGGACACAAAGTGTCTGCCAGCCGCGCAGCGCAAGCAAGCGAAGCGCGCTTGTAGATATCATACACCAAGGCGACAAAACCTTTCGACACTTCATTATATCACATACAGATTCTACTAAAATATACTTCAAAAATGTTTTGGATACAATTAATAGTATTTCAGATTTAAAAATACACATTTGAAGTTTGTTAATTAATCATTAATTCCTAACTTTGGTAATTATCAATCAGTGCCACCCTATTTCACATATCATATTTTAATCGCTATGCATGATGACAATGAATTAACCATGGTTGCTTAGGCAGCTAAGATTATTCATTGTGTTGAATAATTCATTTAATATATCCAACTATGATTAATTCGAATTTGTAGATTTCGAATATAAAATCAGACTTTTAATATGATTTTAACCGTATTCTCCTTCCTGAAAAGGTCCAATTTAGTACTTTTTTTATGGAAAATAATGAAGTTTTCAATACTTTTGTCAAGTTCGTAATTTGTTATATTATTGGCAAATTAGCTGACAAATAACTACTAACTCTATATAGCTAGGTGTAATGATATGTTCACTATTAATACAGTCTGTCACATTATTATTTACACTCATTAAGTAAAGCATAACTACAAGAAAAGGAGGAAATCTATAGATTAAAACATACTATGTTGACACACTCAGAGTAACTATGCATTGGAGGTAAAGTTTATTCAACAATTAATATTTTCTCTTCCAAAACTAATACCATATCGCTTCGCTTCCTCATAGAACTAGTGAAGTTGAACTTTAAGTCAGACTCCATGCTGGAATTGATAAAATTTGTTTTATTTACTGATAATCGAATCAATTCTAATGCACTAAAGTACACCTGAACCCGAAAAATGGCTTGTTATAATATTCATTATAGTGCAAATAATTGTGTGACATAGTGTCATCTGTAACGAATTGAAGAAACTGCCAGGCACAGAAAAGCTGATTTTTGGCATGTGGGAGTCTTTTAGGTGATACCTAGGTGATAGCTAAATTTAAATTTTAATAGAATGTGTATATGAATATACCTCATATCTAGGTTGACTAATTCATTGAAAGATGATGAAGAATTATGAATTATTCTATTAATGAATTATTCAAAATCTCAAACATTAGTGCAGATTATATGCCCAAAATTAATCAATGTGACTTCAGGCGCCCAAAGGCCCCCTCTGGCGGACCCAAAGTGTCCGCCAGCCGCGCAGCGGAAGCAAGCGAAGCGGGCTTCTATATATATACACACACAAATAATTATTAATCGAATTTTAATTGTTAGGGCATACCCACATTAATCGATTTTTAATGGTAAGGATACAATATGTCTTTTGATTGAATACATACACATATAAAACTGTCAAAAATTAATCGACAATTTAATGTTAAAGTAATTGAAATAATTGGTTTTAATGATTCCCCCTACTATTGATATTCTGCTGATGTATATGCGTTACATATACTATACTAGAAATACTGAACCCAACTTGGCACTAATATAATCAGTATTCAATCGAGAGTTAGGGATAATTTATCAAACTATGCATATATATCCTCACTTGATTTACTTGATCTATTATTATTTCTAAGCGATCATCATTTAGTAGACATCTCGCAAGACAATAAATCTTTCCAGCTATCCTGAATAGTGTTTCTAACGTTTCTGATGATGCAGGATTAGATAAATTTTGACAGGCTAGTTCAGACAATTTTTGAAATTTCGATGATTCATTTATCCATGACTGTATGGAATTGCATCATTTGGGTTCCATTTGCTATGACAAATAATTATCAACTTGACAATCTGCTGATAATAATTAGAATCACTTCGGAATGAACTTTGTCTCATAAAATTGAAAAACATAGCTTTGTAGAGTTAATACTTATTACATAGCGAAATAACAATTGTTTCAAGATGCAGTGTTATTATTTATTTACTAATAATTCACTGATATTAGAAACCTCGAAAACGCGCATAGGCTAAGATAACAGAAAGCTGCTGTAATTCGATATAGTATAATGGCTGGTAATTCCAATATATGAGTGCATGTTATGACTTGACAATATGGCAAGTGTCAATATAACAAATTTTTAATTTTGGTTATCATGAATTTGTTCAAGTGTGCTCTCTTCTTTGAAAAAAAAGACGAACTCATACATTTTCGACTAGGTATTTTATATTTAAGTTTTCAATTTTTTACAAAATACGGACATTCAACTACAGATTCGGTATGATGTGTTATCGACTTGCTTTAGCAACTGTGAGATTCTGTTTGCCTACAATTTGTATAAAGTGAAAAACTATTGCGTTGATGATAAAGCAATTTCTAAATATAAACATGTACCCTGTATTTGAACATTTTGTTGAGCTACGGGGACCCATTGTAACATACAATCACATATAGACGGATTTTCAATGTTGTGCTACCTTGACTGTTTTAATTGCTGAAAAATAAAGGGTTCAAGCGTCCTTACTCTTAAACTCGATTAATGTGTATTTATATATACATTCAGGGTCGGTTATTATGAACACCTTGGGGACCAAAAAGTATGTTCATAATAGAGAACTCGACCTAATACAAATCCTATGGAACCTGTTGAATTTGGACCAGAGAGTTAGTTCATAATAAACGAATGTTCATAATAAGCGGGTTCATAATAAGCGAACCTGACTGTATAAGTACAGTAGGACGTCAGTTATCCGAACGGGTTGGGACCGAGGGGGTTCGGATAACTGAAATGTTCGGATAACTGAAGTTGTTATGTAATTATATAGGAAAGTTGGTCAGTAGTACTAAGTAGTCATAATTATGAATATGGATAAACTACATATTGATCTGTGTAAGTATCATCAGTAGTATATAAAATGATGGCAATGTAGTACTTTCAATTCTCAACTCAAGGATGCATCATTTATAAATTTGTATATTTTATTTGGTCAACCAAGGGGTTCGGATAACTGACGTTCTACTGTAATATATTAAAACGCTAGGATTTTTGTTTGTCCTAATTGATTGAAGAATTGGCAAGTCGTAGTGATATGAAAATTGGCATGTAAGTGTCAAATGATATGACTACGATTAAGTTCTAAGATCTAAGCGAAATTTTCACACCTCTGCAAAAAAATGAAAAACAATTTTTGCTCCTTTTCTATACAATATATATGGCTACACTATCACAATAGAAATCATTGTACGACACTACAGTAGATTGTCATTGCTATTAATGCTTCAACACAACAATTTATGTTTGATATCTTTAATGGATTATAGTGTATAGCAATAAAAAAGATTTTGTGCATTATTGACACCTTTATAGACATATTTTCACAGCTTTTGACGAATTTTGAAAATTATGCTAGAAGTTTCCAACAGGGGACATGGGTTCATATTTTCAGGTCTTATTTTCAGGTATATATGGTGAATTATTTGTGTACTTATGTTTACAATAGATACATAAAGTAAACAAATTACAAAAATAGGCTAGAGAACGGTTGACATGGGGTTTTTCGGGTTGTAGAGTTAGATTATTATATTTTTCTCGGCTCCATATGAGAAATTATTCGTTAACCTTTGTTTACAATATTTATATAAAGTAAAAAATTCCCAAAATAGGTTTGATTTGAGTAACTCCTGGTACTCACAGGGTGACTCTGCGGACACACGACATGCAGTGTCCGCAAGACGCGCATCGCAAGCAAGCGAAGCCTGCTTGTCGACACGATTTTCTTAAGGTATGGACCCATGAGTGTAGCCTAATTTTGATCGAAAACTCATTTGTAAGATTTTGGTCGAGAAGGTTTAAGTTAGAAACTGATTGTAAAGCTAGTATACCACATTTGGATAAGAATGAATAAATGGGAATTTGATCTAAAAGTTCTCCGATGCCTGAAAATGAGCGATGAAGCTATTAGACCCAATTTGACTTAAACAGCTATTCTTATACGTAGAACCCTAAGTGCCTGATATATATTGATGTTAGAATGTACCTCGACCCATCGAAAAATGCTTACTATCCCTGGTTCTTGAACCAATTCCATGATTCAAAATACCTCGCTCCGTAAAATAATGATATGCGTCCATTACAATCCGCGGTTACCTTTGTCTTTCTAACCTTGCTAGTTAAGATTTATATTGCAATTCTGAATCGTTACTTGACTTGATTTCGTTATATTTTACAATGGATTCTTTACGAGATCTCGGTATTACTAGTATATAATATGATTCGATTAAGTGGAGTTCCTAATTGATCGATATAATTTGTATTAGCATTTATATGTAATAGCTCTTTCTATCATGCAAAAAATGACTCAAGTAAGTAGTGATTCTATTAAACGAAGTCTTATGTATTGCAAAAACTCTTCTCAATTATTGTTTGAACACTAATGAAGCTTTTGCAATTCCTTCCATTTGTATTTGATGTCAACGTGCATGGTATCTACGGATTATTACTAATTATTAAAAGGACCATTACATAGATTAAAGTCCAAATAAAGAAAGGTGACAGTGACATGTATCATATGATTTGTATGCATATTCGACCAAAATACAAAAATAATTGTAGATAATGTTATAATGTATCTCTGTGTTCATTTTAGGTGTTGTAGTCTTTATATACTTGTACATACAGTGGAATTCGCTTATTAGCAACTCTGGTTTTGCACATAAAATGGTTGCTAATATTGCTAATAAAGGAACAGAATCAGCACAAAATCCTCACCTGAGACCTGAATATTGTTTGCTAATAGAGCAATATTGCTAATAAAGGAGTTGCTAATAAGCAAATTCCACTCTACATAGTATATTAATCAATTCATTTCATAAAAGGTGCATCAAGATGACGTAATAGCGTAAGTGATGATGGATCATTATTAGTTAATGTTGATGACAACATGTGAGGGATTAAAGATTCCTAAATCAGACCCCTTTTCCAATCCCGGGGTTCCGAATTGGTCTAATCTTCAATTCCCATATCTCGGATTAAAATTGTCTTCAGATTTGTGAATTTTGGTCTTTGTATTTTGGAATATTTATAAAATGCTTTTAATGAAACAAGCGCGTTTCGCTTGCTTGCGCTGCGCGGCTGGCGGACACTTCGTGTCCGCCAGAGGCCCCCTTCGGTCGCCTGGAGGTGACATTGGTTAATTGTAAGGGAGATGACATCTCTAAATATGTCCATCTTAGTGTTAAAACCGATTTCACTCGAAAAATCACCAAATTTGTCAATTTTAAAATTTTTGATGCGTAATGATGACGTCATAACAGAGTGATGAGTCATCATTTTTTGATGAAAGTCGCATCATATGTGAGGTATGTTAGTATACAGATTCTATTAAAATTTCAGCCTTCTATCTCCTATAATGGCTGAGTTATGCTCGAATAACTGTGTTGCTTAACTTTTAAAAATGTGACAATGACGTCATAATTCCATGATGAGTCGACATTTTGCTCTGAGCTCAGAACTTACTGGAGCCATAGCCAAAATACTCCCACATGCCAAAAATTAGCTTTCTATGACCGGCAGTTTCTTCAATCAATTCGTTACAGAGATATATATATATATACACATACACAATAATCGAGTTTTAATAGTAAGGATACAACAATATATTAATCTTATAATATATGCAAATTACAGAAGACTTTGGGAATTTCTGAACATAACTTGTGCTCCGTATATCTCCGCATACAGTATATTCATGAGAAAGCTTTTTAATTATTATCTCAAAAACTCTGCTCAAGAGAGTGGTTACTACTAGTAGTAATCATGCAATGGAATTCACTTATTCGCCATTCGGGTTTTTGCCCATATAAAGGTTGCTAGGACGCGAAGTTGATCATAGTAGGCGAACAGAATTAATAGGGAGTCTAAACTGCGGACTAAAATTGGTTACCACTAGAGCAATATTGCTATACTACTAGTCGAATCCATCAATGGTATGAAGCTACTATGTATCTCTTAAATTCTTGCTAGAATCATTCTACAGATTTGGATTTTTCACTAAATACCACAAAGTCACTGTCGATAAACAATCCGAAAAACTGACCATAATTCAAAAAGTTCATAAAATACTAGCATGCTTACCCGAGACTAATCAGATCCTTGGTTGTGAGGTTATATACAATGTGATTTCTTTTCATGTTACTTTCGAAGAAAGTTCCATTGTATATAATATTTTTTCAATTAATTATGTTTGTTTAAACGCAATATTTAAGGCTGGAAAATCAATTTTATAATATCTAATGCAAGGGCTTTCAACCGCTTTAGAGCTGTGACCCACTTACTGAATTGCCGCTGTATTCACAACCCACTCCATGGAATTAGTAATTATAACCCAATATTTTTGATACATTTAAAACTTGAAAGTATTTTCAATTATTTTCTGAATTATAATGAAATAAGATATTAATGAGATTTTTGGTTATGTTTTTGATCAACCAATTTTCCTATTCTTGGTTGAGTCACTGACAAGCAACAACGCAGATCTGTTTTTAATCCAAGTCTGTTTCTAGCCTTTGTTTTTATAACTAACATGCTAGAAAACGCCGATTTGCATAGATAAGTTGATGAAATGGCATTAGTAGCTTCATGGGCAATCTCTGATATTATTGGATAGCTTACCACCTTGGGACTCAAAAACTAGGCAAATTAACTCTTGCAAACGAGTCTTTTGCCCCTGAGTCATTTCCAAGTTTAATAACATATTCCTGAGCAGCATCATCGTTATGAGGAACACAGTGATCCATCTTCGCCTGAGAAGGATTTCGAACTAGTGTATTATATTCTAATGTTATACAACTGGTATTCGTAAAGTTCATAACCAAATATTTTGAAACCGATACGATTAAATATATTTCGATTATCCACACTATTAAAACTAGATTACTGTTTATTTATTTATTATTTATTATATACAGGCGACTCCGCTTAATCGAGACACTTTGATCCCGGTTATTTTTTCTCTATTAACCGATGAAATTTCTACTTCTATGTAAGGGAACGCTTCTGTTCTTGGAGACTTATCCCAATGAAGCGGTTGTCCCGATTAAGCGGAATTGACTACGTATATAATTTCCGTAATGAATTGATTGAATAAACTGCCTGAGACAGAAAGCTGATTTTGGGCATATTGGAGTTTTTTATTTACTCCTACCTCTGAGCAAAACACCTAATTCTGATAGATCACACCATCCCTATTCCTGCAATTCAAGCCAGCTTGCAATACCATTTGGAAATTTTGTTTGCTTTGTAAAGAGGAGACAAGTCTAGGTTTGCAATGTCCATGCTGATTTCCAAGCCAAACATTGGTGATTGATACAAGATATATTAGCAAGTGACCTTGTCCATTTTAAATAACAAAAAGTTGGAATTAACATGCCGGTTTGAAATTTACCGTATCCAAACGACCACAAAAAATATACCCACAGATGAAGGGAAACCTAATTATTATTTGGCTATGTTCACACGATTAAAGCTTGGGTAAGGTTGATCTCAAAGATGCATTATGTTTTCTCTTGTTATGCCAACTGGTTCAAAATGATCTCGTTATGTCTTATTTTATTATTTTTTATTATAGGATCAAGAGATGCGCAATGGAATTTGAATACACTACGCTGGGACTTAAACTTGCAACTAGCGACATTATTACTCTCGAAGCTCAATACCATTTGATAGGTCATTCAAGCAAAGATACTGGAAAGCTTCTGTTACGAAATCATTATTGGCTCTTGTAAATATGACGCGTTTCAAATGTAATAAATCATTATCTTAGTTGCTTGCTTTTATAAGAGCACTACCAATGTCATTATCAAATATGAAAATACATATTTCCCTTGTCCTTGTGATTGAGCTATCAAATCAGCAAAAACTGAGGTTAATCTGATTTTCAATCTGGTATTCTTTCATGTATGAAACCAACTCTGCAAATGCAATGTCTTGGGATGAAGGTCAAAATTATCTACAGCAACAATAGCGATTGCAACTCTTGTTCTATTCTGAATTTTAAGAAGGAATTCCAAATGGTATTGAGCTTCAAGAGCATTCATGTTGACAGGTGCAAGTTTAACGAGCAGAGCAATGTTTTCTAGTTCCATTGCAGATTTTCTAACCCTCATAACGAGATCATAAGTGGAAGCTTCGTTGGATGCCTTTAGAGCCGGCTAGCTTATCATTCAATTCTCTAATGGGGCTTTTTGGAGAAATTCAAAATTTTATAGCTTTCAGACCAAGCCTTTGTTTGTAATTCCCCCATACGGACATGTTTTAATAAGAGGCATTGGATTTTCCAGCAAAGTCCGATAAAAATTATACGAGTGACATTTTCGTTTTTGACCATTTTCGTTTGTCTTTTTGTGAATTCCAGCAAGAAATAAACTAATATTTTTTGTCTTCTTTGCCATCGAGTCAGATAATTAATAATCTTAGAAAATATATTAAAAATTGAGAGAAATATTTTCAGATACGCACACTTAAAATCTAAGCATTAAATCATCATGTTTGAATTTGAATTTATGAAGAAATTTTAATTGAAAGTATGTAACATAACTTAATTAACACGCTGTACTCTTGTCTATCAACTATCCTATAAACAATTTTACTAGCTTAAAATATATGTTCGTTGTCTTCAAATTCATTAGACTCTACAGATTAGTACACCTTTGTAAGTAGTTTTTATTTTTTGAGATAATATTAACAAGCGCGCTTCGCTTACTAACGCTTCGCGGGTGGAGGACACTTTATTTCGCCGGATGCGCCGTTTGGGCACCTAAGCTCACATTGATTAATTAAAAGTAGATAACATAACATGTCATAATACGTTTGTCTTACCATTATAATCGATATCCTGATGCGTAATTTTGATGCGTAATGATGGCGTTATCGTAGAGTAGTTTTTCATCTTTTTCTGATGATAGTTGTATCATGTCTGAGATCTAAGTTTACTAATTCATTGAAAGATGATGATGAATTATGAATTATTCAATTAATAAATTATTTAAAATCTCAAACATTATCGCAAATTATATCCCCAAAAGTGGTTAAAAGGTTGTTCATGTTATATACCTCTAACATTGCTCAATCCCTAAGCGAAATATTAAATGTTTTTTTCATTATTTTAGTTTCAAATTTTGAGTAATTCATTGATAATTCATGAATTAGTCAACTTAGTCTGAGATATATTACTAGACAAATTCAATTAAATGTTCAGCCTTTTATCACCCAAATCATCCCAAATGAGTTATGATTGAAAAACTGAAAATTCTAATTATTGAAAGGTGAGAATGACGTTATAATTCCATGATGTGTCTACATTTTCGTCTGAGGTCAGACCCTAGAACCATCGCCAAAAGACTCCCACATGCCAAAAATAAGTTTACTATACCTGAAGTATGAGATTTTCAAAGAATTAATAACTAAGACTTCATAAATTAATGGTTTACTATGTTCTCTAACCATTACCTGGGGTGGACGATTTAGCAGTTCCAGTCCCGATAGTAGATAATGGGGGAGAGATCTTCGAAATATCTTTGGAATAATCATATTACTACAGGTACATAAACACAGACCAAGTAAATGCTGAAGTATTGAGTCAATACTATGTCTTTAGGAACAATGAAATTCTAGATATTTCACAAAATTACATTAATTTGCAAATCCAGATTTACTGCTGCACACCACTAAAATAAATACAAGTACATATACATAGACAATAGCAGAGTTTTTTGTCCATTTGATTATACTTACTAGCTGACAAAAAAACGATAGACAAAAATATCTAAATATTTTATAATGAAATTTTATGAATAAAACAATTTATACAACAAAGATTTGATGGCAAAAAAACGATGAGACAAAAACCCAGCGTCAAAAAAACAAACGATTTCAACTGTGCTTTATTATTCTATTTGGTTGAAATTGTTCAAACATCTTTCGTAATGACTCTATAGTCACTTTTAGTTTGTTTTGAAGTTTGTTGGCTCACTAGCGACCCACTAGTTCAATATAAATAAACGAAATTCAGGATTTTCTAAATTTACATGTTTAATTTTATACTACCCATGACTTAGTGAAACAATTATCTCCAAAATTAAACGCACTTTGCGTTGGAACACATTTCTCCGCATATGACTACAAAATACAGTGATAAATGGCAAATTACGTACGTGTACCATTTACATCATATACTTTGAGATCATAGGCGTCGGACCCACCCGGCCACCCGGCATGGGCCGGGCGGCCCTAAGGGGTTGCCCGGCTCTACCCGGACTATGCCCGGTTCTACCCGGCATCGTTGGTTATGGGCTGGATAGGCCCGGAGGGCCTACCTGGCTGGGTAAAAGCATACCCGATACATTCCCAAAGTCCTAGAACCGTGTATCAAGCTGTATTATGTATTATGCCGTGAATGTAGCGGCCCCGGAATCGATTGGGCCGACCCCGGAGGATTCGGGCCGGGCAGCCCCAAGGGCCAGCGGGCCCATTTCCGACGCCTATGTTTGAGATATATTCTTTTAAAAAACTATTGAATATATTATTATATCTACTATCAACAACATAACTAAAAAAACATTAGAATTCAAACTAATGCCTCGTTCCCATTATTATATAATATGTCTATGAACATTGTATTCTACTTACTAAAGCCTTTTATAATGGATTTATGATGCTTAGAAGACTTATTATACTCTGCAAAAAGTTCCTGTATTATTTCGCATCAAAAGGTACAGCAAGATTTTTCACTTAGGATTTTGTCAATTATTGTTTTATTTCTTGACTAGGAACTTTAAAACTCTTCGAATCTCATTTATTTCTCACTAATTTTATAGACTTATAATTCAACGCACTAAAAGAGTTGATGACGCTCAAGATAATTTGCTTCAAATAATAGAACTGATGACTTCTGGAACTCTAGAAGAAACCCAAGAATTTATTGAAATTTGTTTCGATACTCTTTCAAAATTTCCATCTAATGATTTCAGAACACCAATCGTTATTTTTGAAGAATTATGCAGGTATATTTGATATAAAATTTGGTATTATAATAATTAGTCTATATATACACTGCCTATTCAGAAGTATTTGAACACGACAATAATTTACATCGTAGATTATTCCATTTAAACAACGAGAGCTATGGCATATCTTATTACGAGTGTTATCTTAGCGGCCGATTCAGGGGCGGATTCGCATGTCACGTCCAAACATGAATAACTCAGCAAGCATATGTCGTAGATGAAATATAATTACATCATTGTGTAGAGAAGCATTGGTGCATTCATATTTGAAATGTGAAATTTAATATCCCGCATGATGAGTAAGCAGTGACACTTTTAGTCCATGTCACGTATCTGGTGGAATAACTCAATAAATATGAATGGTAGCAATTAGCCATTTTACCACACATGAAGATGAGCTTTGGTGCCACCCCTGAAATCCATTTTCAAGACTAAATTCGTAAAACTGGCTGAATGGCGGGTGCCAAAATTTGTATTTACTAGTTTGGTAATAAGCATAACTTCATACTGGTATCCAACTAGGATGTGATCTAGACAAACTTAGCTATTTATCCATAGTTATCTACGCTCTTGATGAATGTCACTGAATTTGTTTACACAATCGATTCAAAATTCCTGGTCAATTCATGATTAATTAAATATTCCTCGTAAGAACAGACCAAGATTTATTATTCACGAATACAATTGTATTATTATATAAGGATTTCCTCTTCAAATTCTGCGAAATGCTCTAAAAGGTTTGTCAGGTATGATCATGGAAAACCCCCAATGCTTGATTTGTGCTAGTATTCTCCGCATACAAGGTAATCATATCTGTAGCCACTACCAAACCGCTCACGAGAGGGTATACAAAATATGCAAGTGAATGGATTTCCGAGACAGGTATTGCAAACAGTTTCGAGAAAATCCCTTAATCTCAACAGTGTCTAGACGAGTTGATGAAATATAATTACATAATCTTGCCCTCAGTTCACTGACTATCATATTTAAAAAATAAGTTATTTTTATTAATCATTTGAGAAATAATTGCCTAATTATTTTCTATTAACTTCTGAATCTACATTTATATTGCGTCCCGCGATCCCAATCATGGAATGTGGCTGCCCGAGGAGATAGGGTTTGCACAGCCTTGTCATACACTAATGACATAAAATTTAAGCAATGGAAAACAGATTTCCAATTTCACAATTACACAGGCTAAGGCAAGAACTTCTCAAGACCATGGGTCATATTCAGTCAACCTAAAAGTTGAAATTTCGTAAATAAGGCCTCATAATGTCAGAATAGAATTTGGAATCGCTCCCGATTTTATTATTTTTATTATTCGCTTTAGGACATATTATATACTTTTGGAGTTTAATTTTGTATAACGAGCATCAATAGTAAACAAATACTTACTAATAAACTTATCAGGTAATTTCGTTCCACTTTAATGAATTTAGCATGTATTTACCACACGGCTTTGTCTTTTTGATAAATAATGAATAATAATTGTAATAGTAAGTTTACCCTATTTATTAATATGCTTAAAATGACTCTGATTAATAAAGTCAATTCAATTGGGTTCTGGACTAAGCTATTGGCTAATTAAAATATACAAGTTTTGTACCCTGCCAGTGTTGTTATTGTAATGCACTTCCATTTTGAGCGAGTAAATCGTCTAATTTCCCTTGTTAGGAATCTGAAGTGTAATTACGTATGCGTGGAATGCTTCTTTTGAATCACCATATGTTTGTTGGTTCCAAATTTCGGGCAAGTCAAATATTTGATATATAAATAGACTATGTTGATTTGTGAAAAATAGGAACTTCTTGTGTGGTACATTCTTTAGAAATGTGTGTTTGACGCACTCTACACTTCCAGGTTATGGCAACAAATGAGAATGAGTTGATTGCATTTGATAAAGAACACTAAGTGCTATGAAGAGGTAAAAACAAAAAACAAAAAACAACATGAATACAAAATAAAAACAATAACAATGATAAAATAGAACGGATACAATATAAAATAAAGTCATATATAGAAGTTGAATCTATTTAATTGGCGTAATTGAAGAATTGGATTACATATTATTAACAGACAAAACAGGTTCATAATGACAACCAGTATTTTGTAGATATAATTGGGACAATCGAGAAATTCATTTAATTTTTTCCCTTTTACCAGAAATTCCAATCCAGCGTGTACCTCCAGGTCCTAAATATACCCATATATCGGTTTCAAAAAGTAACGCTATTGCAAATACTTCCAAATCCGTTGCCCACTTCCCATTCTTGTCCATACCTGTCTTATTCACCCAATCCTTTACACTTCTGTAGTTACTTTGCTGGTAAACATATTTAGTCCTTACAAAGGCGTCACAACTATTTTTAACTATATAACTATTATTTAACTATTATTTTTAAAACTATTTTTTTACTATTATTTTTTTAACTATTTTTTAACTATTATTATTTAACTATTATAACTATTATTTAACTATTATTTAACTATTATTATGCGTGAATTAAAAAGATTTTCCTGACTACCAGTAAGGATAAACGAAAGAGCTCGAAAGTAACAATTTCCATCACCCACTATTTTTTCAACAACACAAGGTTTACAATCTCTAAGATCTTGTTGATCCAACTGAGGATCGATTTCATAATTAATATAATTATAAACCAAAATATTCCATTTACTACAAATAGTTTTTTACCAGTCTTTATTTCGCGGGCGGAAGGGAGGCAACTTTAAACGTAAAATATCTTGTTCTACAAGATCTGAATCAGTGATAA
Source organism: Aphrocallistes beatrix (assembly GCA_963281255.1). Taxonomy (NCBI): domain Eukaryota; kingdom Metazoa; phylum Porifera; class Hexactinellida; order Sceptrulophora; family Aphrocallistidae; genus Aphrocallistes; species Aphrocallistes beatrix. Next base: position 1,660,013 of record OY725496.1, read on the forward strand.
TATCGACAGCGTCACCGTCGATATTATCACTGATTCGTGAGACAGAAGTCACGTTTTTTCTAATCAGATAATCTCTGACGCAACCTAGGTACAAATTTTAGCTTTGTTTTTTCATTTTTTATCTACACTAATTTACATTTCTTTTTTCCAGTTTCATTTATGTCATTACCTGCATCTACTTTTCTTTTATTTAAATTATTTACTAATGGTCTAACTTGAGAAAAACTGATAGATTTAGAGACTAAATAGCTGTTACATTTCCTCTTACTTCTTCTCTGCCATTCCTCCCGACAATTCTCTTCCTCAGAAGGATCTCTTTTGCGCTTATAACTTTTAAATACCTTCTTAGCACTAGGATGAAAAGCAAAGCAAAAAGCTGCTAATATTTAATTATGTTAGGAGACATAATCCTTATCAGATCCCCTGGTCTTAAACCAGTACGAGAATTTAATATGTCTATCTTTACTATACGCATCCAATTTTCTACAATTGCATTACTATAATGACTCATGTAAACATCAGATTCATTGGAACCAAGTCCCAAAATAATGCCTGACCATAGTGGAATAATAGCCATATAATGGGTAAGTAGATATTCAATAATTTCGAGGTTATAACAAGGGTTGGCTTCCAAACAAGGTTTCTCATTCAAAAGTAAAATTTCGGATTTACAATTCTCATAAATTGTGTTAAAATGCTTCCCAAATGTGGATTTATCGCGATAGGTTTTCCCCTCATTTTCCACAAAAGATGTCAAGTCATTACTATCCTCGGGTTCAACATATTCATGATCGCAACTTTTACTATAACTAATAAATGATTCTAAATTTTGTATATGCTTCTCAACATTCTTATTGAAATTTCGGTTTAAAAAGACATAACACAATCCATAAAAACTTTATCTAAATTTATCATTTGAGTACAATTTATCATATATCCTATAGTATGAAGAAACAATTTTAGATAACTTAAACTTTGTATTCACATTAAAAGCTATTCCATTCATTAGGTGAGCGGAACACAAGTGAAGAATAACGCCGAATTGCATACAAACCTCCTCCTGACTAAATACTATTCACTTACTTCCAACATTTCTCCAAGTATGTGAAAATATCAGATTTAATAAAAGCGTTACAAACACTATGAATAAGGGCCCAGCTATAATCAATCTCTGCATGGCCAATATTAATTTCTCTACTTAAGACCTTTTTTGAGTCAAGATGCCATTTATGTAAGAAATAAGATATTTCTGCAGAAGAATGGACTGAACTAATCATTTCAGCTAATGGCAAAGAGCTGGTTGTGACCTCAGGGTGACGAATAGCCAATGCATAATAAAAAACACGCTTTTGGCTCGAGTTTATCTTTCTAATAATAGACCCGGTAGAATCTAAATGCACAATTACTTTCTTACCCTTAAAATAATTCAAAACTTGAATTTGATCTTGAGAATACATATGAACTATGAACGGATCATGGCCTAAAGACTGGATGTACCCTCGAAGTATATTATAAACTGTTAATATTTCTATAATATTCCTGTAAACCAGAAAGTTCACTCCAATTATCGTTAGAAAACCTTTGAAGACAAGACAAATCAAACTTAGCCTTCCTCAAGACGCAGGCACTTCTTACATTGTTAAAGTTACCAAAAGATAGGGCAGAGCTCTCACAATTGGGATGTGGAAACTGTTCATAAAAGTAGTTATCAACTGATTTATCAGTTAAATTAGAGGCTACCTGCAATCTTAAACTATTCGACAATTTTCTTGAATAGGCAATGTCTACATTTGAATGCTCAGGGGATAAGGTACCCATTACTTCGTAATTGACAGTAATGTTAACAGGCCGAGAGGTAAAAGATTCATTCTGTATTCCAAATTTAAAACGAAGACAATTAGAAAATTTGCATTCTGCATGAGCAGTGAAAAAACGTGTATTGCTTTTCCTACTATTAATTTACCTATTTTTTGTATTTAAAGCAAATAACACAAACAAATTTAGCTTCGATCTTAGTATTAAAGGCATTGGTCCAATCCCTCGAAAAGATTGCCCTGTAACATCGCTATATTTTCCCATTCACCCAAATTGAAATTAAATTCCCCATTAGAAATACTAGGGAGATTTATCGCATCATTGAGATTTCGATCACTTTTAGTATTAGTTATTGTAACGTTTAAGCAATCAAGTTCCAGTTCTTGATTAGATTGTGGAATATCTAACATGGGGGTTGACTCAAGACAACTATCATCATCTCCACTCTTAGATATCTTACCACTCCTATCAAGATATGCGTTCCCTTGGTATACCACCTTATCGTCGGACTTGTTCAACTCACCCTTAGATGACATCTCAGCAGCTACTAAGTCCTTTAGCTGACCTCGATTCTTCATCCAATTAGTATAGAGTAACGTGCGTTTCCTCTCTCTGTTGGCTCAGTACATTGATATGCACAATTTTCCCCAAAGAGAATTGCTTGGGGACAGTTGACCCCATGTCCCCCGGGAGATCTTTCACTTGAGTTAAATAAATATACCCTCTGCAGAGTGATCCAACCATCCCGATTTTGTTTAAATCCCGAATCCCGACACAATTCCGATCGGGATGGAAAAATCCAGATTTAGCATGTATAGTCGATTTTCAGTATATTATCGCTATCTGTAAATCTTGAACGATGCAGTAAACTTGTCAACTATGACTAGTGAATTCATTGATTTCAATAATAAGTGCTAACATTTTCTCACTTTTAATATGCTTGAGTGATTCAATCTAAAGGTTGACGAGAATTTATTACAATGATGTTTTTCAATGAGAAACAAGCGTGAAATGACAATCGATTTACCATCTTTTTTGACATAAATGTTTAAGGGAGTATATATTCATATTTCTAAAATGTGAGTTTGAAAAAACACAAGAGGAGTTACTTAGGATTTTCTTTGAAATAAAAAAACTACATTCTAAATTCCAACATTTTTCCTCATAAAAGCAGGTTTTTCCACAGTTTCTTCATTTTGACCGACAGGTCTAGTTTAACCTTACAAATTGACTAAGATGTTTAAAAAAGGCCTCAAATTATAAAGCTATCAGTCAGTGAAATGATTCGATTGTGAAAATTTCAATAGTGTTATATTTTTGGTTAGGAAATTGTGAACATATCTTATTTTTAAACTATACCCCCAGCTTGATTGACCTTTTGGCCTTTCAAAATCACCAGACGGACTAACAACCTGTATAAGTATCTTTTTGACAAATTCCCAAGCTTCTTTCATTTTTTTGGTGCGTAACACGTGATTAGAGAACTTTTTGCTAGTTATTGTATTTTGCATGTACACTCCCTGGATAAATTTATTCTTAAACCCATTTAATTTCCATACGAAGGTTATGAATCTTATGATACTCATCCATTTGTGAAGCCTAAAATATTTCATCTCTAAAAGATGTGATAAATCTGGCCTAAATTCGTTTCCTTCAAATTCAAATTACTCACTTTATTCAGTTTTTAACTTGATGACTCTCCTTCAAGATTAAGTTTCTCGCCATTTTGTACCCTATCTCACATATTACGAGTTATCAATTGTATATGATAGCGTTGGTGGTAAAAGGTGGCGCACCTTAAAAATGTTTACCTTGTGGGGAGTAATCGAGTTGAAAGAATAAAAAGGGAGTGATTCGAATGGAGAAAATTCAAATTTGAAGTAAAATTAAGTGTATCTACAAATTAAATGCCTTGTTTCGCTAAATAGCTTAGTGTTATAACTATGTGTATGATAAATTATAGGGTGTACGAATCCTTTTGACCAAGCAGTATATATAATGCGAAAAATTACAGCACAATTACTCACTATAACGGCTTCGTATGACAATTCTGATCTGTTTGAGGATAAACCTGAGCCAATTCAGCGTCGATTCCCATTATGAGAATCAAAATCACATGAAATTGTTTGGTTAGAAGAATTGAATGTAGTATATATACATATATATATATATATAAATATCTGCAACGAATTGATTGAAGAAACTGCCAGGTGCAGAAAGCTGATTTTTGGCATGTGGTAGTCTTTTGGCTATGGCTCCTCAAAGTTCTGAGCTCAGACCAAAATGTCGACTCACCATGGAATTATGACGTCATTGTCACCTTTTTTATAATTAAAATTTCAGTTTTTCGACTGAAACTCAGCCCAGAATCGCGCTATATAAATTTATATTATTTTTTTTTTTCGTGCGACATCGATTTTAACAGCAAGACACGTATTTAGAGATGTCATCCGCCTTACAATTAACTACGTGACCCCATGCTCCCAAAGGCACAATGGCACGATGGGTTGCTTTAGCATGAAATTTCATACTCTTCAATTTGTTTAAAAAGCTGTTTACCATATTCTAATAATATGAGAACCCAGAAATTCATCAAAACTATTTGCTTTAAACAGTCTTGTTCTTTAATTTTGGCATTCCAAAGTAAGGTAACCACAATAGATAAAATTAGAAATTCTTTGTGTTCAAAAGCTGAGTTTTGAATTCAAATTCTTATTCAACGAAAATTGAGTCAAGGCATGATTATGGGCTCTCAACTATGTTCTATTTTGAGCTCTCTTTAAGATGCAATACATAAATAAACAAGAATGTACAGTGGGATGCAAATATTTTTAGATGAAACCATTGTAATTTTTATGAATTCAATTCTTTTTCATCATCTCTTAAAGTACCAGTACTAATTTTGCCTATTGTTGCGAGTTGAAACTTGGATATTTTATTGTTGAGTAGTCGATCTCGAATAAATAAAATGATTTCCAGCTCTACCCAACTTTACCCTAATAACCATTTGAATGTTTTTTCCAATCGACCGCCGTTAAATCCTTCAAAAATAGGTTGAAATTTTTATTTTATGTTTGATTAGCAATTGGAAATTATAAGACTAGCACACACACCAGACATAATCTCAAGATTCAATAATGGATTAGAGTTAGAACGATTATCGGAAGAAGGTCTTAAAGTGAGTAGTAAGTTATTCCGTCGATATAGAGAAATTTTATCTCACAAGTACATCCTTGAAGATTCCATTAAGGATGTTTTACCCGATTGCTGTGTCAGAATGACCCACTCCTCTTATTTATTTAGGGATAAAAAATCAATCCCAGACGCTAGCGTGTTTAATTGAAGACATTAGTGATTTGTAAATTCACTTATCTTGCCAGAAAATGATTAAACATCTCATTATCTTGGATATATTGTAATTTACAAATATTTTGTAAATTGTAGCATAAATGCGATGACGTCATACTTTGCGAATCTGAAGCCTTACAAAATTTCTGAACATCTCAATCGAATTAATAGGTTCGATAACCTATAGGTCAATAATACTTTTTTATACCCTATCATCAACAAAAAGTGTCAATGCCACCAAAATGAGGTTTCGTGCCACTGTGAAAGGGCGCCTCCGGTGGACATAAAGTGTCCGCCAGCCGCGCTGCACAAGCAAGCGAAGCGCGGTTATTTGTAATATTCTATATTTATAAAATTTCGTTGTTTTTTAGCATTATTTATCCAGAAGAATCAGAAATTTTTGAATTTTTCTTATGTTTCGAGAAAGAATCTCAACAAGAAGAATTTCTCCAAGGTAGAATGCAAAACAATCCTTACTCCTCAAGCGATTCCTCTATTGGACCTTTGATGCGAGATGTTAAAAATAAAATCTGTAGAGATACGGAACTACTCGCTCTACTTGAAGAAGATACAGGTATTATGTAGTTTAAAATTTCTTTTAAAATAATCATCATAATTCATTCTCGATATTCGCCTTCCTAACTTATTTCTAAACTAATAAAGACATTTATTTGATCTTTTGTACTTCCTATATGTATTATTTTATTATATCATAGATCTTATTTGATAGTGTAGGGGAACAGTTTCTAAAGTGTTTCCTAGTTTTGTCCTGTCTTCATAATTTCCCACTATCAAGTCTAAAATAAATAGGTGGTTCCTTAATTGGGACATAGCTTGATAGCTATTTTGCCCCGATTGGAGTTCTCAATTAACTGATGAGCTTTGCCTCATTCCTAGACATTTTCCCTATTAAGCGTTTTTCGATTAATCCATATCCTTATTAAGCGCATTCAATAGTGTATATAAAGTTGCACAACCCCCAAAAAAATCCTAGCAATGCTAATATATTAGTGAAGTTAGTCAAAAGCATTCTTGAAGACATATAAGTTCCAAGACAATACAAGTTCCGAAAGGCAATTTTTTGATCCCAGAAGTCCAAAAATGGGATGCTTACTCCTCTTTTAAATAATTTGGAATTGGTGATCAACTAATTATAGATGTTCTATGTGATTAAAATGTCAATTAAAACTCGCTATACCTGAACAAAGGTATTGGACACCGAAATATTTCCATCCAAATTGTTATTATACTAATCCATTTGTGAAGTCAAAAATATTTAATCAGTAACAGATACACAAAATCTATCTACATAGGTTTTAGCACTAAAATAAAGTATTATCACGGTATAGGAAACTGCGGTTTTTGCATTTTCTAACCACTAAAGCTATGCTCTAACACTTAAGCAGGGTGAGGCAAATAAATTCTTTTACAAGCTTGATTAGGGATAAAATTTCTTAAACTCAATCAATCTTAGTTATTTCTGTCTTTAGAGATTGTAATCCGAATATTTTCAATGATTTTAAAGATTTTTCGAGTCTAAGACTTAGAAATGTGTTTTTTGGGATGAGTTTTGTGATGGAAAAAAATTCTTGCCCTACTGGATAGACTTAGGTGATATTAGAAAATAACAGACTACTAGTTCGATAATAGTTCATTGCAATTTTGAGTTTTGTATTATCTCAATTTAAGACCATAGCATTATACTTGCGAACCATATTCAAGGTGATGTTGTGCCGAGTTGGCACAATTTCTTCAGAATATTCTAATTCCAGATCAGGCGATCTTTTAAGCAATTTTTTTCTTACTTCTAAAAGTGTTTTATTTCTGATTTATTTTTTTTCTAGAATTGAGATTATAATATAAATTTTTTATATATGACTAAGAAATGTTTGGATATTTTATATTAGCGTATTATTACATGATTGTGCTCGAAGTATGATAAATTTTACATTCCTAGCCAATATTGGGAGTTTCAGATGGCTTCGAGTACAATAACGTTTCAAATTTTTGAATTTTTCCTTACTATTAAAACTCGATTATTGTATATTTATATATATATATATCTGTAACGAATGGCTCCAGTAAGTTCTGAGCTCAGAGCAAAATGTCGACTCATCATGGAATTATGACGTCATTGTCACATTTTTAAAAGTTAAGCAATACAGTTATTCGAGCATAACTCAGCCATAACAGGAGATAGAGGGCTGAAATTTTAAGAGAATATGTATACTAATATACCTCACATGTGATGTAACTATAGTACACCCTCGCTAATCCGAACAGCTCTGTGCCAATTATCTAAAAAATCGTTCGGATTAGTGAATTTGTTCCGATTAGTGAAATAACACTAATTCAATGGGGTATTAACTATAAAAATTTTGAATTGTTAGAATATTAGAATAATATTTTGTTATAATTACTTCTTTAATGAGGTTTCTCAATCTTATTGAAGTGTATAATATTATAAACGTTGATTTAAAGCATAGAGGCGAAAAATATTATATTTCGAGTGTTCGGATTGAAAGGATGAATGTTCGGATTAGCGAGGGTTCGGACTAGCGAGGTTCGGATTAGCGAGGGTGTACTGTATCACAAAAAATGCTGACTCATCACTTTGTTATGACGTCATCATTACACATCAAAAATTTCAAAATTGACAAATTTGGTGATTTTTCGAGTGATATCGATTATCACAGTTGGACAGACATATTTAGAGATCCCATCTCCCTTATAATTCACCAATGTGACCCCAGGCAAACGAAGGGAGCCTCCGGCGGACACAAAGTGTCCGCCAGCCGCGCAGCGCAAGCAAGCGAAGCGCGCTTGTATACATTAATCGAGTTTTAATAGTAAGGATATATATATCTCTGTAACGAATTGATTGAAGAAACTGCCGGGCGCAGAAAGCTGATTTTTTGCATGTCGAAGTCTTTTGGGTATGGCTCCAGTAAGTTCTGAGCTCAGAGCAAAATGTCGACTCATCATGGAATTATGACGTCATTGTCACATTTTGAAAAGTTAAGCAACACAGTTATTCGGGCATAACTCAGCCATTATAGGAGATAGAAGGCTGAAATTTTAATAGAATCTATATACTAACATACCTCACATATGATGCGACTTTCATCAGAAAATGATGACTCATCACTTTGTTATGACGTCATCATTACGCATCAAGAATTTTAAAATTGACAAATTTGGTGATTTTTCGAGTGATATCGATTAGCACAGTAGAACAGACATATTTAGAGATGTTATCTCCCTTACAATTAACCAATGTGACTCCAGGCGACCGAAGGGAGTGTCCGCCAGCCGCGCAGCGCAATCAAGCTCGAAGCGCGCTTGTATGTATGGAAATCTAAAAATATATTTTTGTCCTTTCTCCTATTTTGACTATTTTTAGCTTTTAATCGTAGAATGCCCAATGGGGACACACTGCCCCCGATATCGCGGATGTCTCCCAGCCATTTTTTTCTATGCAACTGAAGCCATAAGAAGTCATATAAATACTGGGCATTCTACTGTTAAATATTAATTAGTTAATTGTTATGCATTCAAAACTTTATCTTCAAGTAGGTTTGCTTTGAATATCCTTTGAAATTGGGAGTGAAATATATTTTGATATCCATATTATCTTGTACGATTGATGTCAATATGGTGTTCTAATTTTGAGAATTGTTCTAAATTACACAAGGGAATTCACTTAATGCGATTTAACCAAGATGATTTAGCATGTAAACAAAGTACAGTCGAACCTGCTATAACGGCTACTCTATATAACGGTCACCTATCTATAGCGGTCACCTGCTCAACGCGGCCAGCGGCCACCCGTTTGTAGTACCTTACTGACCCTAAAACTGTGTATAACGGCCACCTTTTTCACCTTTTTATGTGTTTATTACAGGACCTGTTACGAACGATAAACAAGTTTCATGTAATTACTTCAAGTAATGGATTTCTAATAACTTATATTTATTGCACTATGTTGATACCTTTTGGGGATTAAGACAATCACCTGCATATAACGGTCACCTGTGTATAACGGCCAATTTTGTCCAGTCCCTTGAGTGGCCGTTATAACAGGTTCCACTGTATTTACTTAAAAGATTAAAGCTCACTGAAGACTTATTTGTATTTTAACGCCATGTTAAAGAAGAAATTATGACCCAATTCAAAATACCAAAATCATATGCGTCTTAACCCATCCAGTCCCCCGTGATATATCTCAAAATAAAGATGATTATTATTTAATTAAAATATCAGTAAATTATAATTTAAATACAAATGTTTTATCTCTAATTTTAGGTTTGGAGCTGTTGGTTTGCAATAAAATTATCAATCTTGACCTGAGTGTAAAAGCAGTTTTCAAGAAGGTTTGGCTCCTCACACAATCTAATCCTGGAAATATAATGAAAATAGTATACCGTATGCGTGGTCTTTTGGGTGAAGCAACCGAAGATATCATAGATCATTTAACTTGTGAGCCAGAAGTCATTGATAATGAAGAGAAATTTAAGGTATTTTTTTGTTATGATATTAAACTTTTTAACTATGTTTGGAATTTATCCAATACAAACTTACTAAACTTAAATGAATAAAGTAAGCTGATTGTTTAATTATTTCATTGCCAACTCTCTTTAAGTTTAATATTCTGTGAAATGGGGCAATTTTAGAATTAAAAAGAAACTTGTTTGGGCAATAAATTTACTAAACTTTATTATTTGAAAGTCCCCTTCTTGGGCTTGAGAGATGACAAAATTGTCATCTGGCACAACTACCTGCATTGAACATTTTCGCAAAATTCCCAAACTCCATTCCTTTCTCAGTGCACATTCATGTTACCTTATTCTCTTGGTAGGATTCGAATCAGGTAATCAAGCCAACATAAAAACTCGCAGATTTATTCTCCAAAAGTGAGTAGAAGCTGGGAATTTGCTAAAAAATTTCTTTGATGGTTCTAACCCCATTTTTGCAGAAATTTTCACCTGGAAAACTCGCAAATTTTATATGGCGATTGGTTAATTCTTGGTATTAAATCTTCTGTGCAATAATTATCCTTACTATTAAAACTCGATTAATGTTTATATATGTACAAGCGGGCTTCTCTTGCTTGCGCTGAACGTCTGGCGGACACTTTATGTCAGCCGGAGGGGCCCTTTGGGCGCCTGAGGTCTCATTGATTAACCCTTGAAAGCATTTGGGATTTTTCTATTTATAGTAGTAACCCCAAACTTATATGGCTTCCCCATTGAAAATGGCTTTACCCGGCAATGACGCAACACATTCCTGTGGCAAGCGTTGGTAAATTATTTGGGAGATTCGCTGGTTTGCGCTCCACGCGAGGCAAACACTTCGTGTCCGCATGAGGCACCCTTTGGGCGCATATGTGTCATTTTTTATTTATACACAGGCTGTATATTGTATGATTTAAGCAATTGTCCACAAACAATGTAAGGTTTCCCTATAAAATTCACTTCCTCAGGATTATCTTAATGATATTAAGAGGAGTGCACTTGGGACACACTCTGCACCTTTCCCCGAATTTATCGATCCATTCACGGGGGGTAGAAATCATATTGAAGAAATCATTTTGATGCGTAATGATGAAGTCATAACAGACGATGAGTCATCATTTTTTGATGATGAATCATATGTGAGGTATATTAAGATACACATTCTATTAAAATATCAGCGTTCTATCACCTAAAATGACTGAGTTATTGTTGAAAAACTGAAATTTCTAATTATAATTACGGTGACAATGACGTCATAATTCCATGATGAGTTTACATTTTCGTCTGAGCTCATTACTTATTGGAGCCATAGCCAAAAAACTCCCACATGCCAAGAATCAGCTTTCTGCGCCTCGCAGTTTCTTCATTCAATTCGTTACATATATATACATCCTTACTATTAAAACTCGATTAATATTTATTTGTGTATATTAGTATATATATATATATATATATATATATATCTGTGACGAATTGATTGAAGAAACTGTCAGACCCAGAAAGCTGATTTTTGGCATGTGTGAGTTTTTTGGCTATGGCTCCAGGAAGTTCTGAGCTCATACGAAAATGTCGACTCATCATGGAATTATGACGTCATTGTCATATTTTTAACAGTTAAGCAATGCAGTTATTCGAGCATAACTCAGCCATTATAGGAGATAGAAGGCTGAAATTTTAATAAAATCTGTATACTAACATATCTCACATATGATGCAACTATCATCAAAAAATGATGACTTATCACTTTGTTATGACGTCATCATTACTCATCAAAATTTTAAAAATTGATAAATTTGGTGATTTTTCGTGTGATATAGATTATAACAGTTGGACAGACCTATTTAGAGATGTTATTTCCCTTATAATTATTCAATGGTGACCACAAGCGCCCTAAGGGCGCCTCCGGAGGACACAAAGTGTTGGCCAGCCGCGCAGCGCGCTTGTATATATATAAATATATATATATACACTCCCTGGCCAAAAGTATTGGAACACATTCTAATGTGTGCCACCATGTGCCATAAGGGGCACAGGTGACAGGGAAACGGGCCCATTAAAGGAAATCAGCAAAGGTTTAGTGGATGAGGTCGGAGAGACAGTTTCTATTGATATCACAATGTTTACACTTGTTTAATATTGTATTCAATGGGTTGTGCCACTTTCGCAAAAGTGGCACACATTAGAATGTGTTCCAATACTTTTGGCCAGGTAGTGTATATATATATACATACATAAACATTAATCGAGTTTTAATAGTTAGGATGTAATGAAATAGTTTGGCTTACCATATTTCTTGACTATACTCATTGCATCCTGGTACTGCTCGAACATCTGCCAAAGAGAGCCAGTATAGGATGACGGAAGCACTATCTCACGTTCCAACTCTTTGGAGTCTACGTCACTCGCAGCGATTGCATCAGCCAAACCACGGTAAAGATCCACATGAATCTTCTTCTGATTGGTCCTGATGTAGTTCAGACGCTGCCGTTCTATTTTGGCGTATACATCCACAGCATACTGATGGAAAAGTCTGTCACTCAGGTGTAGATGACTCAAGCGGCTCCGTACCATCAGTCGGTATGCATAATACTCCATAGCGGTGACATTTCCTTTCCCTTTCGAGTGAGGAATGTTGAAATGCCAGCCGTCTTCACCTAGAGGGAATAGTAGGACATGGTGTAGTGTATCGGACGTACGGTGAGTATCTGTAATGTGCTGTAGACCGCCCTTCCGCGCGTACAACACTATATCCCTGTTGGCGATCTCTTCTCCATAACCCTCATTCGGGAGAATGACAGCTATTTCCTGAGCAGTGGGAGCGTTATAACGTCGAGAATCTGGACACCCGTCTGCTTTGATCACCATTATTACGTCAGCTCCTCCCTGCTCTCCCATCAGTTCTAGTCCCTGTTTAAAAAATGGCACATAAAGATTAACCTCATGCAGCATATGCTGCAGTCCTTTTTGCTCAGGGAGCGCATCATCTCCAAGATGGCGCTGACGGTTCGCCACTTCGGCATCAACTGTTCCGTCATGAATGTAGATCTGTACGAATGCGGGTGCCTCGCCTTCATTAGGCATCAACCGTCCGATACGATGGTACATCACTCCGTGTATACGAAATGTGTACACTCCCCGCTTAGCATTAGCCAGACCCTTATCGAGGTTCGCTCCAAGAGAAGCGAATGCAAGAGCGTTCCCTTTGGACTAGGGGGTTAGGACTCTTAAACGTAGCATATTCCGTTCACGGTCATGTTGCTGGCGAAGTAGTCGCTCTTGAGGAGTTTCTTTGTCTCGAACTTTCCTCACTCTCTCAGCTATAGTGCCACTTTTACGGGATTCGTGCCCACGCTTGTTCAATTTAGGCATATTATATTTTGGAATCAGAAATATTGGGACAAAACATACTCAAATATATTCGTTTATATTAAAATACAATAGGCCTAATAGGAATGGCAATAGTCATTCAATGATTACGTAATAAATTGTGGCAAATATTTCATGTACTAAAATTCGACAACTAAATTGATTCATTAGTAAACATTCGTTTGCTTGCACTGCGTGGTGGGCAGACATATAGTGTCCGACGGAGGCGCACGTTGGCGCCTAGGCTACCATTGATTAATTTAAGGTAGCTAACGTCTAAAATACGTCTTCAAAAGTTATAGTCGATATTGCACGAAAAATCACCAAATTTGTCAATTTTTAAAATTTTTGATGCATAATGATGACGTCATAACAAGGTGATGAGTCATCATTTTTTAATGATTGTTGCATCAAACGTGTGGTATATTAATTTACACATTCTATTAAAATTTCAGCCTTCTATTACCTAAACTGGCTGAGTTATTGTCGAAAAACTGAAATTTCTAATTATAAAAAAGGTGACAATGACGTCATAATTCCATGATGAGTCGACATTTTCATCTGAGCTCAGAACTTAGTAATTTTCACACCTATGCAAAAAAATGGAAAGCAATTTTTCACACCTTTTCTATACAAAATAAAGGACTACACTATCACAATAGAAATAATTGTACTAGTACGATACTACAATAGATCGTCATTGTTTTTAATACTTCAAAGTCCCAACTTATGTTTGATTTCTTAAATGTATTATAGTGTATGGCAATAAATAAGATTATGTGCATATTCTCACACCTTTATATACATATGTTCACACCTTTATATACATATTTTCACACCATTTGATTAATTTTGAAAATATTGCCAGAGACTAGATAATCAGGGTTGTTTGATTTAAATGGTTGATTTGAATCAGGGGTCTTCAACCTGCGGCTCGCGAGCCATTTGCGGCTCTTGAGCATGAAGTGTGCGGTTCGCGGGACATTTTTTATGAGTAATTATTTTGTTTAATTTGAAATTTGTTATATAAGGATTCTGTGTGTATTTTATTCAACGGACATTGCGAATATACTAAAGTATTAGCACTTTATTGTTTCTAAATTCTGGAAACCTTAATGGTGTTTCAATTGTATAGAAGACTTCTGTTGTCTTCAGAAATTAATATATGTATTCTCAATATTCAATATTCAATATTCAATAATCAAAGTATAAATCAGAAGTATTCGACAATATACTATTTCATTTTCGGATATCGAATACTCTGCAATTACACATTTTCTTATTCATTAATTAGTTACGTATCCCCTATGGCTACTTGATCGTAAACTTTCAATGCGGCTCGCAAATTTAATAGAGAACTATAATTTGGCTCTCAGAAGAAAAAGGTTGAAGACCCCTGCTATACATGATGGTGATGTACTACCCCTTGTGCCACAGGTTGATAATTTTACTCATTGGGTTGAACCATTTGTTAGAAATCTTAAACTATTACTAATTCGAATGTGAAGATTTTCAATCTTAATAGCTCTTAGAGTTTGAATACTTTCCCTTCATGAAAGATCAATTTAGTACTATTTGTATGGGGAAGAATATAGTATACACATATTTTTGTCCGGTTAGTGTATATACACATTAATCGAGTTTTAATAGTAAGGATAGTATATATACTATATCTCTGTAACGAATTGGTTGAAGAAACTGCCGATCATAGAAAGCTGATTTTTGACATGTTGGGGTCTTTTGGGTATGGTTCCACTAAGTTCTGACCTCAGACCAAAATGTCGACTCATCATAGAATTATGACGTCATTGTCACCTTTTTTATAATTAGAAATTTCAGTATTCGGCTTTAATTCAGTCATTTAGGTGATATAAGGCTGAATTTTAATAGAATATGTATATTAATATTCTCACATATGATACAACTATCATCAAAAAATATTGACTAATCACTCTGTTATGAGCCATCATTAAGCATCAAAATTTAAAAAAATTAAAATTTTGTTATTTTGCGATATTGATTATAACAGTAGGACAGACGTATTTAGAGATGTTATCCCCCTAGCAATAAATCAATGGGATCCCAGGCATCCTCCAGCGGACACAAAATGTTCGCCAGTTACGCAGCGCAATCAAGCAAGCGAAGCGCGCTTGTCATATTCATATGTCAGGGCATATTAGGATCATACGTAGTATAGCAGTACGCAGAATAGCGGTCATAATATTTGGTTTGCAATGGTAACGCAAAAAAATATTTTTGCTAAAAGACCAAAAAGACCTCTGGACTGTCTCTTGACTGGCACAAGAATTTCCATTTGTTCGGAAATTTGGAATTAAAACAAATGTTTGAGCTAAATTCTTACAAATCGATATAGTTCAAATACTATTGCAAATTTTTCAAATTTTTTCCGCTTAATAGGGATAATTTTTATCCTTTTTTTGATTAGTCATAACATATTATTTGTGAGTTTGGTTACTTCAAATGAAAAAGCGCACAAATTAATGCTGATATTTACTTTAATCACTTCCCCAAATATTGTTTCAGATCTCAATTCCTTCCTTTAAGTCCTCAGAAAGAAGAGAAATGGTTATGTCAATTATGCGAAACACTCTTAATGCTTGTCAAGTTTTGAGTGATAATTTTTCAACGGTTGTTAACGTGGAATTTTTGGTGTTGAGTTCAGGAAATTTTGGGTTAAATTATCAATTTATCCAATATCTACTATATATTTTAATTGGTATCGATATTACGAACCTCTTTAAATTTACGTTTTTATTTTTAAAAATTGATACCACTATCAACAATTATACGCTCTCTTTGCTTGTTTGCGCTGCGCGGCTGGCTGATGCTTTGGGTTTGACCAGTGGCGCGTTAGCTCATATGGATTAATTATAGGGTAGATAACATCCCTAAATACGTCTGTCTTATCATTATGATCGATATCACTCGGAAGACAAAATTTGTTAATTTTTCAATTTTGGTGCGTTATGATGACGTCATTACAGTGTGTTGAATCATCATTTGTTTGATAGTAGTATCATATTTTAGATATATTAATATACACTTTCGGTTAAAATTTCAGCTTTCTATCATCCATCTAAAATGCCAAAGTTATAATCGAAAAACTGAAATTTCGAATTATAAAAAAGGTGACAATGGCGTGATGATCCCATGATACGTCAATATTTTTGTCTGAGCTCAGAACTTAGTGGAGCATTAACCAAAAGAATCCCACATGCCAAAAATCAGCTTTCTGTGTCTTACTGTTTCTTCAATCAATTCATTGCGAGTTTTAATATTAAGGATTAGTATAGAAAAGAGCTAATTTTAAAAAGGTTATAAAATCGATATTTTGTAGTCTCAAAGTTCATATAATCATCAGCATCGTTGACTAAGGGTCCAGTCATTTTAACAGAAAATAAAGATAAGCCTTAGACAAATTTCAACAGAAAATGTATTCCCTGTCGCTCATAAAGGTATCCTATTTTAAATACAAAAACTCTTAAGGAATCGAAGTTTTGAAAGGTCTTGAAATAGAGGTCACTGATTTTCTCATTCGGTTGAAAATCGCAGAAATTCCCCTTATTTCACATTTTAATGTGTTCCAATTTACAGTTATGACCAGATTTGAACTCCTACTAAAATCACAGCAATTTGAGATGCCAAAAGATCCTATTTGGAAAAATTTGACTTGCAACCCAGAAATGTTAGAACATTCACCGATTATTCATTATTTCCGACCCATCGAATGACTTCTTTCGACTCCCTATATCAATCTGAGTCCGAATAAACCTTTGCACCATCAGAATTGTGAATTAATCATACTTCTTTAAAAGTGCAATCAAATCTCTGAGATACGGACAACTTCAAACATATGCAATAAACTATTACTTGTATAAACAAGTAGTAGTAGACTATTATAATAAGAAGCTTAGGCCCAGCAAACATAATTACTTCGGCTTATTCACTACTTTTTAGACGTTTCAATATCAATATTTCCTTCTACCAGCTGAAATTATTGCCGATATCCTTCTAGGCTTCGAGGTAACATATCTTATATTGCGGTATTATGTAAGAAGTAGTACTCTTGTACAGAACTATCGCATGGTATATAGCAGTTTTCGAGCGTTCATCTGTTAAATGAAACATGGTTAACAGTTGTTCAAACCTGCCACGTTTTAAATGTATATGAAAATGAAGTTTAATTAGTAAATCTCAGAATCTGTGAACTATGAACGATGGCTGGGCATTTGGACAAGTGTGGTTCGAGCAATAGTCCGGTAGAATATCTAATCTCCTGATAGTTGGAACTGTATAATTATGCAGAACAGAGTCTAGATGTTACTGCTTCGAATATTTAGGAACTTTTCTTCTGTTCATCAATCACGCCCACAGTTGAGTCATCTGCACCACTACTGGATGCGAGTGATAACGATCAGCTAGAACTTGCTTCACTTCTAAGCAACAGCTGGCACACGTCTAACTGTTCAAAAATAATATTCAAACCGCTTCACTGAAAGTATTTTCTCCTTCTCAAGTTGAGAAACATAAGGCACAATAGTGTAGGATTATTAGTGTTGTAAATAAGCATTGATTTTAGGTCGAAAAAGACCTACATAATATTCACAGAAACTATCCCCCTTGAAAAGATTTGGAGTTTACAACCTAAGAAACCCATGACGATCATTATCATATTAGTAACTAGATAATTATATATCCATTGTAATGCTGCCCAATTAGTTATGATTAGGGGTAAAACAACAGCAAAAGAATCCATATTATAATTGGTCCTAATTGCTAAACCTTATAAAGTTAAACAATATTATATGGTATCGAATTCGGACACAAATCAGGATCATTTTTATACAGAAGATATTCCAAGCCAATTTACACAGATATATTTTATAAGATCAATTTTAAAATTTAAAATTGCATAAGATAGAAAAAATATCGAATTTCCTAAAAATCGAGTAATCTAATATACAAGTATATTGACCCAGGAAATTGTACTACGAAATGAATTAAACGGTGAAAATTAATTATCAATTATCTTAAAATGGCGTTAAAAATCGCTCTAAAAAATGGTTAATCAAAAAATAATGTATAACCAAAAGTTCATCTAAAGATGTATTCGGTTAATGAGAGATGCTATAACTCTTTCGCTCCTTTCATTTTGAATATAAGTAATAATTTGTGCCCTCAATAATAGAGCAGATTCGACTTTTCCCATGAAAATCCTATTAGTTAGTTATATGTATATATTTGAACAAAATTTTATCATGATTACATGTTGTAGCTTGGGTAAACGAGAATTAGTATTCCCCAAATGATTACAGTCTCGAAAAGTCGAAAAAATTTAAATTTCAGCTAGTGGTCTTAAACTTTTTTCCGCGAATATAAAAATTAATAGATAAATTTTAAATTCGATGATATCTATTCGGATTTAATGATCGACGTGTTCGGTTTAGCGAGGAGGTTCGGATTAGTGTTGATGTAATGTACTTATAAACTCCCTCACTGGCTGCATGTAAGTGTGTTTCTAACATTGTGAGAATACAGAAGTGGAATGTTGTGTTATTGTGTACACACGATTTTAGATTATCGCCTACTCATCATAACGTCATCATTATGACGTTATCGTGATTTAAAGAGATAATACTTCCAAAATTGATGAAACATATCTGTACTTCTATATCATCTTAGCCACGAGATATAAATCTTATTAGAAATTAATGATTCAAGTTATTATTTTTGAAATATCGCTATGGAAGTGGATCCAGCAGAAACCCACACTCATTTTCGAACTTTAACCAATACTATTGTAGAACTCAGTTAAGACGTACCACTCCTGGAAACGGAAAAAGTGGTACATACTTACCAAGTTTATATTACATTTGAATCTATATATATTTAATGAAATTTATTTCAGAGAAATGAGTACGTACTAAGCCGAAGTATGTCTTTTCTCGGTAAGTACTACCCGAGTTCTACTGCATTATATATAGCATCATAAACCCTATATCATGGTATATGAAGCACGCTAAACATGTATTTTTAGAATATTTACATGCATATGGTCTGAATTCTCGCGTTTGAGATTTATTTATCTTTTGATTATCGAATTGTTATTTGTTGTAACAATCCCATAGATCTGTCGTTATTAATTGTAAATTTGTATGATTAATAATTGAAATTGTGAATGATAAAAATAAAAATTACGTAGGTTTGTGTCATTGAATCTCCAAACATAATATTAATTTTTTATTTTGCATCTAGTACTTTGAATTTTCCTATCCTTATTTTGATCTGTGATATTTTACCTTAGGTAGCTTCAAAGATTTCACTTTGTGGAGGTTTGGAGTCGATTTTATATAGACTCGAATGTTCACAAAACCCTATACAATCAATCAAGCTCCTTGCAGTTTCTCTTAAGTTACTCGACTATTGTATTAAATTGAAGGTTAGTTATTATATTTCTGAATAATATATTAATTTCTTTATTTAAATTGTATTGTATTTCTCCGATATGAAGTTGGCAAAAGTATAGAAAATTGATTTCGTGTCCTTTTTATGATATCGAGTATTTTTTAGTGAACACTTTGGTTCTCATAGTGTTCACGATATACGTAATTATTTAAACTAAACCAGGGATACGTGAGTTAAATTCACATTTGAAGGTGACACAATGGCTTCATTACGTACGTATATTGGATGAGAAAGAATTTGTCCAAAATGTAATAATGATGTAGAGAATGTTGTTTTGGATGTGAATCTCCATTTTAGCAATTGTTGAATTTACTTGTATTTACGTACTTGTATCTCGAGTTACTGTATTAACACACTGCTCTTCTTTTAATTAGGTCTGATTGATCGGTTATGGGGTTCCAAATATAATTCATAAGTTTAATCCTATATCATACTATCCGTAACATTGGCATCTTTTCAGCAACGTGGATATATATTTTTTGATGTTCAAGACTTTATCTTCATAAGCTATTGTAGAGATATTGCATGCGAAATTCATTTCTATCGACCTTTCCAGTACAATTCATTTCAATTCGGTCATAGTAGATAATATTTTTTTACAGTTTATTTTATTTTTAAATTAACTATCCACTTTATCAGCTCAATTTGCCGCTAATACCGCTAATTTATATATATATATATATATTTACAAGCGCGCTTCGCTTATTTAGGCTGCGCGGCAGGCGGACATTTTATGTCCGCCAGAGGTACGCTTTGGGCGCCTCGGTCACATTGATTAATGATGAAGGGGATAACATCTCTAAATAGTACGTCTATCCTACTGTTATAATCGATATCGTCAGGGATGGTGGAAATGCTGTTAACAGCCACCAGGGCTGTGGTTGGTTAACCGATTTTAAGGCTCGGTTATTTTGGTTTCCTCCAGAGCGGTTAACCGGTTAACTGATGTCAACAGTGTTCCCTCTAAGGCCGGCCATAGGCCGGCCGGCCGATATTTTATTAATTTGGTGGACGGCCGGCCGATTTTGACTGGATTTCGGCCGATAAACAAATGTAAAAAATATGAAAAAAGTCGATTCCTTAAACAAGAGCCCCTCCAGACATGCCATTGATCAAATGACGTACATTGGGGCTGAACCTAGTTACGCCCCTACATTTGTCGGCCGATCTAATTTGTTTTTGAAAACGGTGTGGCTGATGCCCTGCCGGCGCCAGCCGGTCGGCCCGAAATTTTTGGATCCTTAGAGGGAACCCTGGATGTCAATATTAATTGGTTGAAATATGGATTTTTAGAATAATATTTAAGGATACCGCCCTCGAAAAATTATGCATGCCGTAAAAAATAAAAGAGGGAAAAAATTTTATTGTTAATTTCATTATGTTACTGAGCGGTCTACTATTTGATAGTAATAGTTGGACGGTATTTATTTTGATTTTTATGAGTTAACCCCCTAAAGTTTAGCGTTACTAAAAATTATTGGAGGTTTTTAACGCTGAGCCACTTTGGCTGTTTGCTGTTAACTGCTCACAATTTGCTGTTAACAGCTGCAATTTTCAAACCATTAACAGTCTAGCTCTGCTGTTATTTGAGCTTTTAAAGCAATTTTTTTGCTGTTAACAGCCCAATTTGAGCTGTTAACAGCCCAATTTGAGCTGTTAACAGCCAACTCGAGCTGTTAACAGCCCAATTTGAGCTGTTAACAGCCAACTCGAGCTGTTAACAGCCAATTCGAGCTGTTAACAGCCCAATTTGAGCTGTTAACAGCCAACAGCCAAATTGTAAATATTTATATAACAGTCAAGGTTAAGCTATATGGTTCTATAATAATATCTATATTTTTGAATAATTTATCTCAAATTTAGATTATAAAAATAGATAGAGATATATAAATTAAAATTTAGCGATACCTGTTAACAGCCACAATTTGCGTTGGTTGTTAACAGCTGCTAGCTGTTAATAGCTTAGCTGTTTCCATCCCTGGATATCGTACGAAGAATCACAAAATTTGTCAATTTTTAATTTTTTGATGCGTTATTATGGCGTCATAACAGAGTGATGTGTCCTCATTTTTTGATGATGGTTGTATCATATGTGAGATATATTAATATACACATTCTATTAAAATTTCAGCCTTCTATCACCTAAAATGGCTGAGTTGTAGTCGAAAAACTGGCATTATTAAAAAAGATGACAATGACGTCATAATTCCATGATGAGTCGACATTTTGATCTGAGGTCAGAAC
The DNA here is from genome assembly GCA_963281255.1 of Aphrocallistes beatrix. Taxonomy (NCBI): domain Eukaryota; kingdom Metazoa; phylum Porifera; class Hexactinellida; order Sceptrulophora; family Aphrocallistidae; genus Aphrocallistes; species Aphrocallistes beatrix. The sequence goes on from OY725496.1 coordinate 1,681,786, forward strand.
TTAGTTGAGTCATAGCCAAAAGACCCACACCTCCCAAAAATCAGCTTTCTTTGCCTTATAGTTTCTTTAATCAATTCGTTACATATATATATATATATATATATACAGTACACCCTCGTTAATCCGAACAGCTCTGTTCAAATGTTCGAAAAAATCGTTCGGATTAGTGAATTTGTTTCGATTAGTGAAATAACACTAATTCAATAGGCCATTAATTATAATATATTTGTATTGTTAGAATATTGAGTGTATTATTTAGCTATGATTGCTCATTTAACGAGGTTTCTCAATCTTATTGATAGATTTAAGTTTATAAACGTTCAAAGCATAGATCAAAGCATAGAGGGGAATAAAATTATATTTTTGGTGTTCGGATTTTAAGAATGAAGTGTTCGGATTAGCGAGGGTTCGCATTGGCGAGGTTCGGACTAGCGAGGGTGTACTGTATATATACATAAATTAATCTTTGAGTTTTAATAGTAAGGACAAGTGCACTTCACATGCTCTCGCTGCGCGGCTGGCGGACACTTTGTGTCTGCTGGAGGCGCCCTTTGGGCTTCTGTGGTAACATTGATTAATATGAGGGAGATTCGCTTATTTGCACTGTGCGAGCGGCGACAGTACGTGTCCGCATGATGCACCTTATGGGCGCCTATGGTTCATTATTTATTAGTATACATATTGGAAAATATTTTAAATATACCTCAAATTTGTTATCTTTATTGCAACTTATATATTATTTAAAATATTTCTGAAATAGTCGACATTCCGTTTGTGTTTAGAACTTGCTTCGCTGGACTTTTCTTTAATTCGTTATAGCATAGCCTACTGTATATAAGGCCTCACAGTAAATTGCGGATTTGGGACTAGGGATGCGGTAGAAGATGGTTGAACTAATGCATGAGCTGCCTTAAATAATTAACAAAGCACAATAGAGCTTAGGGATGTAATACCTGCATATATAAATATGGTGTCAAAGTACCCATATCCGTTGTTAAAATTTAGATTAGTCACCATATGGTTGCTTAATGGGTTATATTCGTGACAAATTTTGTGATTTTCAGAGGTCGTTTAAGGAAACTTCTAAATGTTATTATTATCAAATTTTTCACATGGAACTCAGATGTGAATAGGTTAATACGAAAAATTTGGAATTTTTTCATGGAATGTTACTACACTCCAGTGTTGCTATGGAAACCTGTTTGATCAGTTGGGATAATATTTTGAAAACTCGGAAGCTTGATATTCAGTAATTCCATTTGATAGTTAATATACTACTTCCTATTAAGCGATGATATAATTTCGACGTCTAAATTCAATGTTTTACGAGATATTCATTAAATTACCAGATGTGACCAATATTATAAATTGTCTATTAACTCGTAAATCATTGAATTTAGGCAAATAAATTATATTATAACTTAATAGGAAATAATCTATTGGCTATCAAATGAAATTACATTTGAACGTCTAACTATCGCAGTCTTCAAGATATAGCCCCAACTGACCAAAACACGTTCCCATAGCAACACTGGAATGTAACAACATTCCATGAAAAAATTCCAAATTTTTGTATTAACCTATTCACATCTCAGTTCTATGCAAAAAAATTGATAATACAAACACTTAGAAGTTCCCTTAATTAAACGACCTCTTAAAATCACCAAATTTGTAACAAATATAACACATTGCGCAAACATATGGTGACTAATCTAAATTTCAACAACGGATATAGGTACATGACACCATATTTATATATGCTGGTAATACATTCCTGAGCTCTATTGTGCTTTGCTAATGATTTAAGGCAGCTTCAACCATCTTCTACCGCATCCCTGGCCCCAAATCCGCAAGTTACTGTGAGGCCTTATAGGGTGGCTCTTAAGTTCTGTGACAAGCTTCATTAGGTATAAAATGATTTATACTCAAACAATATTGGCTATTATGATCTTTAGAGATTGTAATTCGAATATTCTCAATGATTTTAATAGATTTATCGAGTCTAAGACCTGGAACTGTGTTTTGTATGGTGAGTTTTATGGGGGAAAAATGGGTCCTGGCACGCAGCGAAAATCGAGTATCAGGACCCACTGCTTTTCAAAAGATCATTCTAGAGTCTTCAAATTCTACGAAAAATTGGCTCTTACATTTCCCTCGAACACTCTAAATTTGTAGAAATATAGGATGTTTATATCTGTACATATTGAGAACCATTTGGATCAGATTTTTGGTGAGGTGAAAAAAATTTTGGGTGATTTTGCAAAATGTACCTAATTTGATCTCGTGAAATAATAACTTTCTCTCGTTTCTGATGATGAATTCAATGGATTTATGAAATATTTCCATTGTGAATTAAAGGTATCTGGTGCTAAATAGTCATAGGACATCGATGATAAAGACATTTTTTACAGAAGTAGCGACCTTTATTCTCGATTTTCGCTGCGTGCCAGGACCCATTTTTCCCCATAAAACTCACCATACAAAGCACAGTTCCAGGTCTTAGACTCGATAAATCTATTAAAATCATTGAGAATTTTCGAATTACAATCTCTCAAGATCATAATAGCCAAGATTGTTTGAGTATAAATCATTTTATACATAATGAAGCTTGTATCAGAACTTATGAGCCACCCTGTATATCCAGTAGGCTATGGTTGTAGTGATTGAAAAAACATAATAAGGATTCTACTGCTGGAGGTGTTCACTTGCCTATGATTTATCATTTGAAGGCTTACTTCAGTACACTAGAACCTCCATAATCTATAATCAGGAATGCAGCAGACCGACACCTTTTTCTCATCCCAATGAGCATCGGACTATGCATTAGAACCTGTATAATCCGACAATTTGGCAATCCGACGGACATTTTTCCCTATCCCAACGGTGTTTTATGGAGGTTCTAGTGTACTGAAGTAAGCCTTCAAATGATAAATCATAGGCAAGTGAACACCTCCAGCAGCAGAATCCTTATTATGCTGAAAGAAGCCATGTAAATGTAATCGCCAACATCTTCCGTGGAAGATGTCCACCATCTTCCAATATCCAACATCTTCTGTAACATATATACACTCTCCAATGTTAATAAACATCTGATTGTTATCATAAAATACGTATATTCCGTCTTTATACAGATCTTCTCGTTCCACGTGTTTGTATAAATACATCAAGCATCAAAGATATCTAACCTTAAAAAATAGTCTAAGAGAGACAAATTGACCAATATATCACTTATTCTAACTGATAAAATTTAATCGTAAAATCTTTCAGTATTAAAATGTGTATATACTTCCCTTGAACATTTTTTTGTTTCCCAGCTAACTCAAAGTAATGAAAGGTAACTGTTCATGTTTTAATCTAATATATGTTGTTTTCTAAAAGTGAGAATAATAATTGGAAGACTAATTAAAATGTTTATTTATCCATTCACGGAGGGTAGAAATCATATTGAAATGATTTCTACACATTAGAAAACTCTATAATTCGCTTGCTTACGCAAAGGGGAGCCAAGCAAATCAAACCTTCAGATATTTGCTAATAGAAATATCAATTCAATAGTTACTATCACATGTGCACTATAGTGGCCACAAAAAGCAAGCTAATAATATGCACTACTAAAGTAGATACATAACATCGAACAAACTAATTGCAACTACCATAGAAGGGATTAGTACTACAACTCCTTCAACAAATACTACCTCAGTAGAATAGTTTCAAGATTATGTAATTAATCCCATTGTGGGAACCTACCACACTACCTTGAATTACTACCGAAGTAGCAAATCTTCAAGGCAGAGTGATCGGTTCTCATGAGTGAATACTACTCCAATGTACATCATAACGCATGTTATTAAAACAGCACACTGAGTACGAATAGTACAGCTGATTCACATAAAACATGCGTAATGATCTGTAGAAGACTAAGATATCACTCTCTCCTGTAATAGAAGCATCTAGTCTCGGAAATGATTGCGATAGACTCACCATACTAACGAATAGTCACAACACAATTAATCAATGGAATAATCAGTGCAGGATACTAAAGTCATTAGAATTATCGAGCAACTATTGTAGAATGGATCAAAGTGTTCCATACCTATCTGATGGTGAATCCGGTGAAATAAAACACCTAATTTACGACTATCATAAATAGGGTCACACTCTAAAGGAAATTTCAGCTGTTCATGAATATAAACAGGCTGGATATTCCAATAGTGAGGATCTATGTCGGTAGCATTAATTCACACTACATCTATCTGATCCAAAGCCACTATCATATTCAATTCAGTGTTAGTACCCCACTCATTGAGAGCAGATACGCGATCCATATCCTCAATCAGTTCCTGATCACTGAAAATGTCTGATATACGCAAAACGGTATAGAAAAGCTGGAGTGCTCTTAAATTGGAGATCAGAATGTGTTTGAGAATACGATAAGAGCTCTCACTACCAAAAATGACATGAGATAGAGTCCGATCGAGAAAGTTACCGTCGCCATACACTGGACACAAATAAATTTGAGTACCGAATTTATTGCGCAGTCTAGCTTTAAGTGACTGATAGTAGTGCAAATAGGCCACACGACATTATATCTTCTCTATTCGGTGAATCGCTTCATTCTCCAACCCAATTGATTGGGCTAGATTATATCGCATTGCGAGAGTAAAGTTATTAATGAGAGCGATTTTCGAATGTCCAGTCATACTTGGATGCCTAATAATTGCATTGAAAACAACATCAGACGATTCAAATGTAACTCGATTACTTTGAAAAGCATTGTTTTCGGGATTCTCCAATGTAACAACGCTACTCTGACTGAACTCGAAGATTTTAGATACTTTACTCTTCCTCTCAGAATCAGCCATGATTACCCTCTTTTTGGCATGAGAAAGAACTGCTGACAGCTGAGAAGAATCGAACGATGTATCATCCAGCGAAAATGAAACAATCAAATTCTGGCTAGATGACGAAGGCTCTCTAACGTGAATTAGAAAAACCTCCCTATATACGACATTCTTAACCAATACTCCTTCTCCAGTAGACTGTTGTCCTCCACAAACCATGATCTTCAAACCGCTAGGATTCTGAACGCGACTAAGAGCCACATAGAGTTGACCATGGCTGAATATGGCTTCAGGGGAAGGAAGCAAAATACCAACAGTATCTAAACTCTGACCTTGACCCTTATTTATTGTGATACAGATTGCAGGCCGTAGTGGGAACTGTCTTCGCTTTAAGATAAAAGGAAGGCCAGAATCTGAGGGAGTATGTAGTGGAATGTGAGGAATGAATGCTCGAGTCCCCGCATGGCTACCTGTGGCAATCTCCGCGTATTTAAGACGTTTAGTAAACGATCTTACAGTCAAGCGAGTGCCATTACGCACCCCTGGGCAGAATCAAGATTCCGCAGGAGAATGATAGATGAAAACTCTTTAAGCTCCCGACGATGAGGGGGCATACCATTAGGATTTGGAGCGTTCAAGAACTCCGTGAGGTATATGGCAGCCTGCGTATCATCAACTGAATCTGCACTTAAAATGTTTTATCATCTCCAGGTATCTGTCGCATAACGTAATCGTTTATGGCATCTACTGTCTCATTCTTTGGAAACATTAAGATGCGGCGACTCATGAAATCCTGATCTAGGTAATTATTCACAATGTCACCATAGACAGAAGAAACCAAATGAGAAATATCATTTCCCAGGACAATAAATTTGTCGTTGATGTGAATCTTCGAGTTCAGTGCCCTCTCCAACCCTCAATAAGAAGTTGGAGAATTCACTCACTTCAAGTGAGTCCTGAGAAGATCATTTCTGTAGGTGCATATTAATAGTCAAATTTAAAACCTTAACATAGCGCCAGAGAGATGATCTGTTGAGACATGACGAAACAACATCACATCTGGTTCATCGTCTAATTACTGGCAGAATCTGAATGAAATCAAATACCATAACCTTGCCGCCAAATGGTAGATCGCAAGAGCACAGGTCTCTCAGAGTTCGATCCATGCATTCAGCAACATGCTTATGAGATATTGGAGCCTCATCCCAGACCAATAAACTTGCACGCTGGATGAGACCGGCAAGCACACTCTGCTTAGTAATACTACACGCAGAATGTGCATTGGTCGAGAGTGGAACTTTCATTCTCGAATGAACAGTCCTGTCACCATTTAGGAGGAGTGCCGCAATCCCCGAAGAAGCCAATGTGAGGGCAATCTCTCTCCTAGAACGGACCTTAGCTAACAGTGTTTTGTAAACGAAAGTTTTACCTACGTATACCTCCAGATCCATCCACGAAGAACACCTTAGGATAGACCGCGGAACCATCAATTCCTCATCACAGTGTTGAAGACAATCAATTGGTCTGCATTGAGTATTGACACATTGACACGCACCATTTCCAACAGATCACTAACACAATATTCAAGTTCATTCTGTATCATTCTGGGTTCTTCGTACGGATTACGCATATGCTTAGGGACAGGCATACCTGGGTTATCCTCCAAAGACTTTCCATGTCTCTGTAAGCGATTCTCACTATCCAACAATACACAGTTTCAAATGTGCTCATCCAATTGGACATCAAAAACTACTCGCTTAGCACGACGCAGAAAGTCCTCAGATAAAGAGGCCTGATGGTGTTCCCAAAGTGCTAAGGGATCAGTTGAGACACTAAATAGGTAGATCGTGACAAAGAGCTGGCGCATCTGTGGGAGTATCACAGAAACAGCCGCTTCTGCCAAACACTGATCTAACTCCGTGTCATCTCCAACAATCCAAGTCTGCGCGCGGCCTCCTTAAAGCTTTAACAGACTGTGCCATCAGCAAGAGTACGGATGTCCTGAAAACTCATACATCCTGTGACATGTTTGAGGAGCATTCTTAGATAAAAACGCTCCCCTTCACCGGGATGAGCTGCATACATGCGACCGATCATGGTGCAATGCCCCTTCACTCTCAACTTCCATTTGCGCTTCGATTTATCCCATACAAACTTATCGGGGAAATTAGTATAAGTAAATTCCCTAGCGCAATGGAATTCCTGGTTTGCAACAATACATCCAGTCAAAGTGGTGTGTTTTTGTCTGCTCAACACATCATCAAGCTCAGCCTGTTTTGTGAAATAAACTGGCTGCTGATTCTAAAGATGCAGAGCTAATTAATCTCAACACATGTGGCAGATTCGCGTGGAGCTCATATTCAAAGATACGATAACACGCTTCAGTGACAGACACATACCGGGCATCTAAGTAAGTCGATATTTCATCTACGTACTTTCGCTTTCTGATCTAATATGAGAGCGGACGTAATCTCCTCCCATTGCGGATTACATGTAAATGTAATGAAATAGTCTGGCTTGCCATATTTCCTGACTATACTCATTGCATCCTAGTACAGCTCGAACATCTGCCGAGGAAAGCCAGTATAGGAGGAGGGAAGCACTATCCCACGTTCCAACTCTCTGGAGTCTACGTCACCCGCAGCGACTGCATCAGCCAATCCACAGTAAAGATCCACACGAATCTTCTTCTGATTGGTCCTGATGTAGTTCATACGCTGCCGTTCTATCTTGGCGTATACATCCACAGCATATTGATGGAAAAGTCTACCACTCAGGTGTAGATGATTCAAGCGGCTCCGTAACATCAGTTGGTATGCATAATACTCCATAGCTTTGACATTTCCTCTCCCTTTCGAGTGAGGAATGTTGATATGCCAGCCATCTGTTCTCTAAACGCTCTTCCCCGCGGGTCTGTAGCCGTTGGCAGGTGCATCAACAGTTCAGGGTGTGGAACCACAGGAAGTAGAACAACGCCCTCCCCACAACATAATGAGAACTTGTAACAGGATTTAGTACTACCTGAGAGCTTCTCACCCGCCCAGAATTTTGCCTGACACACAATAAATGACCTTGCAAAATTATGGACAATGCGAGATTTAACTCTCTTAGCCTACAACTTAGCCTGGTACTTCTGACGTGAGCTGGCTTGCTCTTCTGTTTCGCAGGCTATCTTCCAGGCTTGTCTATTCCGCTAGTCTAGGATGCGAACTTGGCGATCCTCGTCCGTCTCACTGCCAAACGGGAAGCCTGACGTTGACTTGGACCAAGGTAGCATGTAACTCTCTTCGTTGGAGTCTCAGCCCGCAACCGAGAACCCTGCCGTTCAACCAAATCGCTCAGGCGGGCTCTTCTCCCGGTAGGCGTCTCTTTCTTCAAATGAATTCGAGCGCGATCTCGCATTTCTCGAAGACGCTTCCCTTTGGACTTGGGGCTTAGGACTCTCAATAGCAGCATATTCCTTTTACGGTCATGTAGCTGTCGAAGAAGTCGTTCTTGAGGAGTTTCTTTGTCTCGAACTTTCCTCACTCTCTCAGCAATAGTGGCCACTTTTAGGTGTTTGGCGCCCACGCTTGTTCAATATTGGCATATTCTATTTTTGGAATCAGAAATATTGGGCCGAAACAAACTCAAATGTATTCGTTTATATTGAAATAGAACAGGCCTAATCGGAATGGCAATAGTCATTCAATGACTACGCAATTGCTTGTGACAAATATTTCATGTACTAAAGTTCTACAACTAATTTGATTAATTAGTAAACATTCGTTTGCTTGCACTGGGTGGACGGCGGACATAAAGTTTCCAACGGAGCCGCGCATTGGCGCATAGGCTAACTTTGATTAATTATAAGGTAGATAATGTCTCTAAATACGTATGTCCTGCTGTTATAATCGATATCGCCATTTTGGATGATAGAAGGCTGAAATTTTAATAGAATGTGTATGTTGTAGTGTAAATGCGAAACTGGTGGATTCGCGAATACACTGAATATAGTTGGTGGATTCGCGAATACACTGAACAGTTGGTGGATTCGCGAATATACCGGTGCAAATGCGAAACCTTTTTATCTTAAATCTTATGGTTGATTTATATTTCTCATAGGGACAACTAGATTACAACAAAACTTTTAATCAAGATCAATGAATGTAAAACCTTATTCTAAATCATTTTCATGTAATCTTCAAGCATGATAAATTATTCTTACATTACATACATCACTCCTCATGCTATGTTATATTATTTGCTTTTTGGTATGTTTTAAGTTTTAGAAACTTTACTTTCTCACGCCAAAAATGTAGTTGTATAGTAGCTTTGAAAACATGTTGTTTACATCATCTTACTGTCAAATTTTTAGTTATGAAACAACTGAGTATTACTAATAATAGTGTAAATACTACGTATTTCCTTTGAGTTATATAATTAACCAACCATAAGATTTAAGATAAAAAGGTTTCGCATTTGCACCGGTGTTTTCGCGAGTTCACCAACTATTCAGTGTATTCGCGAATCCACTAACTATTTAGTGTATTCGCGAATCCACCAGTTTCGCATTTACACTGCAACATGTATATTAATAGACCTCAAATATGATGCAACTATCATCAAAAAATGATGACTCATCACTTTGTTATGACGTCATCATTACGCATCAATATTTTAAAAATTGACAAATTTGGTGATTTTTCGTGCGATATCGATTATAACAGTAGTACAGACGTATTTAGAGATGTTATCTCCCTTATAATTATACAATGTGACCCCAGGTGCCCGCAGGACGCCTATGGCGGATACAAAGTGTCTGCCTGCCGCGCAGCGCAAGCAAGCTAACGCGATTGTATGTATATATTAATATACATTAATCGAGTTTTAATAGTGACTGCTGTGTGATCTGTCACAAAATTTTTCAACGATTTTCTGCATTTACGAATTTGATATTCTTGACAAACGAGAAATAAGAAAATAATCTTGAGGTTCAATGGAACTTTTAGAAAAGTGGGATCAATTCACTAATCCAAAAGCTGCAATTGTTCGAATTCACCTTCGGTTGATTTGTGGAGTTGAATGAAAGTGACTCATAGGCAATAAACAAAAAATTGAAATGAATTGCGAATTAGGGCCCACTGCTATTCAAATTATCTCCCTAGAGTCTTCAAATTCTAGGAAAAATTAACACTCACATTTTCCTCGAACACTCTTAATTTGTAGAAATATGCGATGTTTAAATCAGTGCATATTGAGAACCATTTGAATTAGATTTTTGGCGGTGTGAAAAAGTGCAATTTTGAGTGATTTTGCAAAATGTACCTTATTTGATAATGAAATAGCAACTTTCTCTCGTTTCTGATAATGAATTGAATGGATTTGTGAAATATTTCATTGTGAATGAAAGTTTTCCCTAAATTGTCATATAATATCGATTATGAAAACATTTGACAGAAGCAGTGAGCCCAGATTTGCGATTATCGCTGCGCGCAAGGACATATTTTTTCTCCACCAAACTCTCCATACAAAACACTACCAGGTCTTAGACTCAAAAATATTTCAAAATCATTGAAATTATTCGAATCGCAATCTCTAAAGACAATAATAACTAAGATTATTTGAGTATTAAAATATTTAAACCTTACGAAACTTGTCACAGAACTTATGAGCCACCCTGTAAATTATATGTAATGATTTGATCTCTTATTTAGATCTGGCGTTCCCAACTTTCATGCTTCTATTGCTACATGGACAAATTTTGTTCATTTTAAAATCTGCACATTATCCTTTACCTCGCAGACATTGGACAAATCATAGCCTACTAAATATTAGCACTAAATAAAACTGTTGAATTTTGGGCTAGGGATGCAGGAGAAATGTTTTGTTGAACTAATACTTGATCTGCCTTAAATCATTAACCAAGCAGAATAGAGGTTCGGAATGTATTACCAGCCTATATATATATATGGTGTCAATGTACCTATATCAGCTTCTAAATTTTTGCCTAGTCATTATATTATTGTGCAATAAGTTATATTCGTGGCGAATTTTGTGATTTTCAGAGCCGGTTTAATTGAGTACAATTCTAAGTGTTTATAATTTAAGGTTTTTAGTATTGATAGATATTAGTATTGAAGTTTTTTAGTAGGTTTTTTGTATATTCCATGGTTGATGCGGATGGAATGTATCTACATTCCAGTGTTCCGATGGAAGCATATTTTTTATCAGTCATCTTGAAAACCGCATAACTAGGCATTTAATTTGACCTTTTACCCATTACCCATGTGCAAGATGTCCCCTAGTTTGATTCGCTTTCGCTAAAATTAGTATATCTTTTTACAGGCCATTCCAATTGAGTGATCGCTATTCATGATGGTAATGAGTTAACCCTTGTGCCACATGTTGATCATTTTACTTCTTAAGTTGATTTTCAACTAAAATTCAACTATTATTGATTTCAATGTGTAGATTTCCAATCTTATGGTAATCAGACTCTCAGTATCTCTTTGAATTTGAATCCATTTGCTTTCATAAAATTGCTTCATTTAATGCTATTTGCATGGTAAATAATATAGTTATAAAATCTTTGTCCGGCCGAATTTTTTATTTTAATTTCAGAAATTTCACATTTTCTAGCAAGCATGGAAAAAAACTATTTTAAGTGATTCTTCATACAAAAAATACCTTTTTATAAAAGATTTTGTTGAAAAAAAATTTTTTTTCCGATTTTTGCCAGGGCCTCCAGCTACTTTTGGTCTAAATCTTTTCTTCGTAGCTTTGGACTTGAGATTTTTTGGGTGTTTATTTGAACCTAGAAGAATAAATTTTAGTGGCAAATTTTTTCTTGGTTATGATCTAAAATTCCCTAACTATAGTATATATACGAATATATGATAGAACAATATAGTCAAACTAATACTATTCGGCAAATTTTAACCCAAATGATCAAATTTATATTTGTGTTATTTTATTCTTTCTATAATTATGATATTGATCATACTATATACTTTAGGTCAATCGTAAATATCTTCTGAAAAAATCACTCAATACAATTAATATATTGCTGTCAATATTTAAAGAAATTCTTTCTGAAGAAATCCATTGTATCAATCAATGTGGAAAGTACTGCATCGAATCATTACTTAACATTCTTCTTGAGATTCTACAGGAAGCAAGTTCAATTTCATTCGTTAGATTAGATTCAAGTGACCAATTTCCTGAAAAGGTTAGTATTCTGATTATATATTTTGTCATTTTTGAACTTGTAAATATTATGAAATTAATTTACATATTGAGCAACTTTTATATAGTTATTTATCGCCAATTTGTAAATTATTCACCAAATAATTCAGTGGACATTTCAAAAGACCGATAGATTTGCATTGGGTTGTTCTATTGACGTCGTGCATCTTTTGATACCAAATTCACCTCTCCATCATTTTTTCCATTTTTACTCTACCAACGATTCAACTATAACTAGTTTTGAATTTGGCAATATTGTGAAAATATATTAGAAAAAACTGGACTATTTTAAGTCATCGTTTTAACAGGTTCTTGAGTAATTAATGTTACTACTCACCCGATTTCGTATCAAGGATCTGAGCATAGAGGAAGATGATCATTCACCCCAGGAAAAGGTAGAATCCAAACCACGACAGAAGCGGTCATCTTTGACTCAGTTGATACAACAGAGTTATATTTGAATTCGTTTTATCCTGATCCTCACACAAACCAAGTTCCCGAAATTGGGTGGCCTACGTAGTCCGCGGATACATACATATACAGTACCCGGACAAAAGCATTGGATCACCATAAAACCTCCAAACAAATATTATTATGGATACTCCCTTTGAAAATCTTTGGTTGACGCAAAAAAAGTTTTTTGTTATTTTTTCCATTGTATTACTGATTGGTCTCCCATCTAGTAGTACTAGTTGGATGGTATTTATTTTGATATTTATGAGTTAACCCCTTAAAGTTTAGCGTTGTTAAAAATTGAAAAAAATTGGTTTTTCGGCGCATCATCAATTAGTTTCTTACTTTTTTTAATAATCTTTTAATGATATGAACCTCAAAATTGTTTGGCCCAGGGCTGGGGTTGGTAACCGATTTAGGGATCAGTTATTTTGGTTTTCTCTAGGGCGGTTAACCGGTTAACCGATGGCAATATAAATTAGTAAAAATATGGATTTTGGGATTAATCTTTAACCTGGTATCAAAAATTTTATAATTTTCAGTGGTCTCGAAATATATTATATAATTATAAAATAGGAAATATATTGTATTATCTTATTTTTTGAAGTAATATTCATGAATCTCCGTAGAAAAACAATGAAATTAATGTAAATATTTATAAAATAAAGCCGATCGGTTAACCGATCGAGGATTTCCTTAACCGTTAACCGAGATTGACGGCTGTTTTCCGGTTTACCGGTTAACCGAATCCAGCCTTGTTTTGCCCTTTGGAAATTATATAACTCAAAGATTTAGAAAAAAGCCCAATAAAATCCTATCCAAATAGCTATATAAAGGGATTTCATTTCTGAAATGCTCAGGAAATGACCAGTTTGATATCAGATATTTAGCGACAATTGTATCAGAAATAAAATTCTCATCATTTTAAAAGAGAAATTGTTCAGATCCGACCATTTGTTCGTGAGTTATCGCTTATTATACGTAAAATTCGAGCATAATACCTCCCTATGGTCCCGAAAGATGCCGATATCATATCTTAGAACTATTGAAGATATAATATAATATAATCTTGGATGAAAGGATATATATAATCATATATTGGTGGCTCAAACATCTCTTTGTCTAGAAATAAATATTTCTCGACTGATCATTGACTTTATTATAAACCAAATGCTATGGAGAACTTTGAATATATTAGAAAATGGCGAATCTAAACTATAGAATATGTGTCCAAATGTGATTATTAAGCTAAACAATCAATACAATTGTCCTTAATAAGGTATACAGAAAAATTGGAGCACATTGCATAATTATTTTGGTAGTTCTGGCTTTGGACCTCTAAGATTCGGTCAAAACCCACCATTTTGGTGCAAAATGAGATATTCAGGTATCCCTCGCCGTTCGCGGGGGTTACGTTCCTGAGAATTGTCGCGAATGGCAAAATCGCGAACGGCAAGACGTTAGTTCAATGAGAATGGTGGGGTTACGTTCCTAGATTATAAAAACGACGCTAGATACTGTTTGCTAAATACGTTATTGATTCAATAGTTGAGCTGTAATACTCATACCAACACTGGCACAAGTAAAATGGTAGTAATAAATGAAGTGATAAATGAAAGATATAAATCCTCTAGTAGCAAACCTAAGTACCATACCTACATTGTAGATACGTGTAAGGTTATGGACTTATGCTAGCCCATAAACTACTGAAGAGAGCAACGAAAACCGCGAATAGTCGAGGGAACGAGTCGCGAATAGCAAAACAAGACTCAAAATTTTTTCCGCGAATAGTCGAAACCGCGAATGGCAACCCGCGAACGGCGAGGGTTACCTGTATCTCTATCTCTGTAAATATATGCCCAAATTCTTAGTTCTCAATTCCTAATATACTTTTTATAACGGTATATATATGATTCATTGATAATAATTGTACTACATCCTTTGGAATGTTAAACTTTAGATTTTTATCATGTGATGACGTAGCATTTTTCTGAAAATCCTAATTTGGAAACTAAAAGTCGTAGACTCTCGTTCTAACTTCCCAATATACTTCTAGTGCTAGGACTGTGAATTATTATTCCCAATTGGTTCAAAATATTCGGGGTTAGGAGGAGCCTCACAGAAATTTGTAGATTTTCAGTATACTATACAGTCGACTCTCGTTAATACGAACACGGATAAGGAGTACAATCGGATAAGAAGTACAAGTTTTGATTCCCCAACCTAATCTATGGCAAAATATATACAAACGAACTCCGGTTAACACGAACACGGATAAGACGAAATATCGGATAATAAGTACGATTTGTGGGTCCCCTTCAGTGCGTTTTCAATAGTAAATACATCGGTTAATACGAACACGGATAATACGAACAGGTGTGTGCCTACGAGCACTTTGAATATGGTACTTAGTATGTACGTAGATAGATACTAGACAGATATTTCTCAATGAAAATACAGTCGAATCTCGTTAATACAACATGGATAATGAGTTTTCTATTTGACAAGTACAATTTAATACTCTCACGTAGTTATCAATATGTATATTAAGTATTTTGGACAAATGTGGCTATGTTCGTACTTCGGTTAATACGTACTCCGGATAAGGAGTACAAATCTCCACGGTCCCTTGGTGTACGTGTTAACGAGAGTCGACTGTATTTGCTATTTCCCCAAAATTTGTCTGGATTATTTCTAAATCATCATTATAAATTCGAATAAATGCCTATAAATGCTTTTATTTGTCCTTAATAGCTCATTTTGCATTGTTCTTAACATTTAAACTTAAAATCTCTATATCTCGGGACTTTAAAATTTCAAAATTGACTGTCTTGAAAATAAAAAAAGTCAAATTGGGTTGAGATAAAGGGTTGACAATTTCAAGAGTGGTTCTATATCATTAGGCGATGAAAGTACGACCAATCGATTTTCGATAGCTTATAACCTAGTGATATTATTACTGATTTACCATTAAAAAACAGATGTACTTTTTTACAGATCCATATAAAATTAGCAATTTTTGTCATTTTAACTTTCTTTTGGTCCTATGAGGTGCCAGATATGATACTCTATCTATGATTCGATTTTGGAAGCATTTGTTTCTGGCGTGTCCTAAAAGATATTTTGAGCTGCCGGGGGTCTACCATTAGGATGTGCTTTCGGAAAACGAAAGAACAGACTTTGAGGCACTATATCTCAAAAACTAGAAATGAGAATCGAAAGCGGTTTGCAAAGCTTAAGTATTTCTAGAAGGAGATATGTCCCCACGCTTCACATCTCTTTTAGCTCTACTTTCATCGTATGCTGTAAGCCAAATCATATTGTTTTTTGCGGATGGTATCCTTAAAGTGGATCTATTCATAAAGGAATATGTACTCAAACTGAAGGAAATATTTATTTTTGATTTTAAATTAGTAATCTACACATCCTATTCATGCATAATTGGGGGCCTCCACTCAATTGTTAACTCCAGGTTTTAAAAATCTACCTTTGAAACCTGATGCTATTTGTTCCTAGTCACGGCCATTATATATGATCGCGAATGGTGGCATAAAGTGGCATAGGTTGATTATTTTCTACTTGAGGATAAAAATTTGTATTGAGAGTTTTAAAAATTTGTATTTTGGATGTGCAGTTGTCGAATTTGAAATAAAAAATGGAATATTCTTACAGTTCCAGTGCATATTCCGTTCTGAATATGTCTTTTTAATACTATTTGTATAAAGGTTTTCATGGTGGGCGAACACTTCTGTCCGGGTAGTATATTCGAGGGCGAATTTTAAAAGCCCGAGTTTCAAAGGTTATCACTGTTTTGTTTGCAATTCATCCAATCACAGCATTGTTAACGCTCGTGAATGCATTAAAACTAAGTGGCGAGTGGCTATTTCGATTGCGATTCTATGGACTTTAGCATTCCGCAGTTTGATAACATTTCTTTGGATGAACACGCAACATTGGCAGAATTCTCAATAAATGCAAGAGCATTTTTGCAGAAATCCCAAAAATCCATGAGAGATTAAGTCGACAAAACACACTTTAACTTTGATAAACCTGAAACCAATACGTCAAAGGTTACTACGTTCTCACCAACAATAGTGTCTAAAATAAACTCTTAAATAGATGAGATGCTAGCAAATGGGTCCATCGTCATTTTTGGGAGAGTAGAATGATTTTGTAAAGGAAGAAAGACAAATCCTACAGATTTGCTGCGAGTTGCCGAGATATTAACGAAGTATCGAAGTAAGACATTTATCCCATGTCCGACTTGACGGAGTGCAATCACAATCTTGGATAGACGTTTACCCTACTGAAGCGTTCCTATGAATGAGGAGGATATGGAGTTTGATTTTGTATCTTCTACAGGCTGATATTAGTTCAAAAATCTTTGCGTATGGATTAGTACGTAACTTCAGGCTACGTATTAGAGAGAGAGGTGACAATGCTCTAAAAGAAAAGACCTGTACCTGGCTTCATACATTATCCTGACTTTAGATCACATCTACTATACCAGGAAGAGATACTCTTCATTGTTTTGAACGCACTGGGGTTAAGTCAGGGCCGGCGAGAGGGGTTTTTTTTGAGGTAAAACGGGGGACCCGGGTCGGCATGTGAGTGTTTCTTTAGGTTTTTATAATATTGAGTATGGGAAAATATTCATTGTGCCTTGTACATAATACATCTTTTACCACAATATGAATTCCTTTGTTACACTAATATTTGCTATGATCAGTATTGAGTACACATTCTATTATAACTTCTCCATTTTCTAATTTGAATGAATTGTTTTGATTAATTAAATCGACTTTACATGTTTTGCAGCTAGTTACACTAAGTCCTCTCTAATTGTCCACCATTGGGTAGTGGGATCCTAAGTAGACAATTTGAGAACCCTGGACAATTAGAGAATTCGAAGTGTGTGTGCACATAGTACTCCTATTCTGGCAAGTGGAAAAATAGAGACCCTGGACAATTACAGAGGTGGACAATTAGAGTGGACCTACTGTAATAACTCTTCTGATCAGTTTGTTCTCAAGTCGTTTTTAAAATGTTGTGATCATTTAAATGTACTTACGATCTAAAGTTCTCTAATTTCGGTCGATCTGACAAAATCTGACTATTTTGTTTGCGAAAGAAGTTAACGGAAATGCGTATATCAATAAAATTTTTCAGTATAAATAATGTAAAGACTCTCAACCTGAGAGGGTTCAAAATATTACTGTCCGTTTTTCATCGCGTTACTCTTTATCTATAGAAAGAAAAGGAAAAAAGATATACATTCCAGACAAAACTATATTATAATGAAATTCGTCCCAAAAATGTAGGAGACAGAAAAATTGAATAACACAACTTATGGGCACTAACACCTAGTCATTTTTAATATATGTATTTTGAGTCAAACTATATTTTAATTTAGAGAAGGGGCCCGTATATATACCACTTCTGGGACCGTGTTTTGCTCACGCCGGCCCTGGGTTTAGTTACTTGATTCCAAGCTTTAATTCGGTTAATGATTACCCCTAAAGAGGGAAAGCATTGCAACCAATGCTGGAAAGGATCACTACCTTTCCAAGACCATCCTCTAGGAAAAAGATCAGCCATCTCACGGGTCTGCTAATTGAAATAGACTTTATATCAATTATCAGACCCATGAATTATTATAGAGAGTACTTACTAAGTGTGGTTCAGCTGGCAAAACCGCCTACACAATGTAATACGAGAGGAAATTCGAAGATACCTGTCTGAAGAGTGTAGTTTGAGCTACAAAGGATTGTTAGACCCGCTAACAGCCGATTATTGGGTGCTTGCCTTCCTAGATTGGAGTTTCCCTTTATCGTCGGGATTGATGCATCATTTGCCAATTGTCATCATAGTTCTTACCCTGGTTGATATTAAGAGTGCTATCCGTCCGATTGAATCATATTCCTCAGGCTTGAGTACTGCTCAAAGAAGGTAATCTGCTGGAGTTTAGAGACCTGGCGATTGGAGGACCATTTGCAGATTTTGTTTCCTGATTCGAGTACTCAGATAGGTGGTTTAAACTAGTCATATAATCCCATCCCGTCCATGAGGAGCCTTGTTTTTGTTTTCTAATTGTCGCAAGAATTATGATGAATTTTGGCGTTTTAATTTCTTTGTTTTATTTAAACATTTCTTTTGACCCTAAATTTACTATGCTTTTAATGATGACCAAAGATATTTAAAATTTTATCCTATATAAATGGTAACTCTACATTGATTTTTTCTAGAAAAGGAGATATAGGATGCCTTAAGAATTTATTGTCCTGCATAGGAAGTTCTTTTGTCCAGAATCACACAGATATCCTTAAAGGAATCATGCGGATTATTCCATTCTTGACCTATGGCGATGTTAGTTGCATGCAACTTATCCTTGATCATTTCTCTAAATATCTAAATTATGAAGAATTCGATTATGCTCCTTTATCGGAACATTCTCTATATCTGGAATGCTTTTGTTCAATCACAAGCGGTATATCTGTTGATGATACAGGTAATAAAGTAAAATAATTTTATTTTAGAAATTTAACCAATCTTTGATTATTTGAATTTTTTATGTTCTTATTCTATTTTCGGCCTTTAGCAATTCGCTCTATTGGAAATTATTATGTTTCTTGTTTAGATAATATCGAAAATTGTGAAGTATTCTTACTATTAAAACTCGATTAATGTGTGTATATATATGTATATATATATATATATATATATATATATATATATATATATATATATATATATATATATATATATATATATATATAGGGTGTCTCAAAAGTTCTGCAACAACCAGGGTTGGGTTTTGTCCGTCCAAAACAGGTTTTGGACAGGGCAGTGGAAAAACCTGGTTTTAACCGGTTAAAACCTGACAAAACTGGACAAAACCTAATAGAAACTGTAAATCATTGCAGTGGGTACGAAACAGTTTAGGATGGAAAGAGAGCGAGGACAATGAATGGATTTTCTTGCTAACGCCTGTTTATTGCCATAACTATATTTTGTATTCGATTTATCAT
This sequence comes from Aphrocallistes beatrix, assembly GCA_963281255.1. Classification (NCBI taxonomy): domain Eukaryota; kingdom Metazoa; phylum Porifera; class Hexactinellida; order Sceptrulophora; family Aphrocallistidae; genus Aphrocallistes; species Aphrocallistes beatrix. Next base: position 1,701,335 of record OY725496.1, read on the forward strand.
GGAAGACACGAACAACACTTGGACAAAACCTGGACAAAACTTGGACAAAACTTGGATATAACTTGGACAAAACCTGGACAAAACTTGGACAAAACCTTTACAAAACCTGGACAAAACCTGGACAAAACTTGGACAAAACCTGGACAAAACCTGGACAAAACCTGGACAAAACCTGGACAAAACTTGGACAAAACCGCTAATGAGGAATATGAATTAAATTTTGAGGTTTTGTCCACCCAAGAGGTTTTGGACAGGACGATTTTAACCTGGTTAAAACCACTAGGTTTTTTCCAAGTGGACAAAACCTGCCAACCCTGGCAACAACCAATTTTACTTTGTTAATTTGACTAAGATCACTTGATTGTATTCCAAATTAGTCTCCATAAATGAAATCTAGCACCCTTCTAGCATAGAAATGAGCTCAACTCATTACGCAAAAAACATTTCTTATAAAATTTTAAATAATTACAGACCAATTACTCCAAAATTTGGAGCTCAAAAGTGCAAAGTTTGAAGATCACTATTTTTCTAATGAAATATTACATCAATCACTTCTACTAGTATATTCTGTAATTGATTCATAATACTAAAATAATATTATTACTTTTGAATTATGTAGCTGTAATCTTCGATAAGAACGAGTATTTTAAAGTATAGCCATAAAATGTACTTGAGATGTGAGATTTTTTATTGAGTTAAAAAATATTCTTTACGAGACAATGAATTATATGATCCATCATTGCAAATAAATTGAGAAATACAGGCCATTGGAATGCAAAATAATTAAGATAATCCTCTCTTATTTTTGATTAAAATGAGGTATCAGATGTTCGATCTATTTATCTATGTATAATACATTAGTAAAATTCTTTGCAGAACTTTTGAGACACCCTGTATATAGGGTTGCCAGATTTTCAAAATGCCAAACCCGGACAAAATTTATTCTCTAAAGAAATGCTTATTGTTATGTTATATAATTTTAAATCTGTATCAATAACTTATCGTCAAAATATACAGAATACATAAATAATCAAGAGAAATTATAAATTATATTTCGTCTATTAGTTATTGCGGGTAAACTAAAATCTCAGAGAATAACAATTTGAAATAGCAATTTGAATGTAGGTAATTCACTGTAAACCAGAGCTACAAAGACACATAAAATGACCCTTGACCCACGTGACTACATATCTACATATCCTAATTCATCGTTGAAGCCATTGAACACAGAAACAAAAATAAGATTCCAAGTACAGTAGGACGTCAGTTATCCGAACGGGTTGGGACCGCGGGGGTTCGGATAACTGAAATGTTCGGATAACTGAAGTTGTTATTTGATTCTATAGCAAAGTTGGTCAGTAGTACTAAGTAGTCATAATGATGAATATGGATAAAATACGTATGTAGGTATCATCAATAGTATATAAAATGATGGCAGTGTAATAATTTCAATTATCAACTCAGGATGCATCATTTATACATTTATTATATTTTAGTTTGGTCAACCAAGGGGTTCGGATAACTGAAGTGTTCGGATAACTGAAGTGTTCGGATAACTGAAGTTCGGATAACTGAAGTTCGGATAACTGACGTTCTACTGTATACTCATTACGAAACATGTTAGGCAGTTAGGGTCAGTACTAAGTAGTATACGTACACTATGGTAGCATTACAAATCAGTAATAATCCAAATTTCACAAACTTGCACTCTTTCTTCAAATATTAGAGAGTGACACGTTTGCAGCAGAGCAATAGCTAACTAATTAACTTAGATACAGATAGAATAAATTGACAGTCCTGAGTAGTGAGTAGTCGGACAGGACTAAAAATTCTCCAAACCCGGACAAATTCATCCCATTCCCGGACTCCGGACAAATGGCTCGAAACCCGGATTGTCCGGGTCAAACCCGGACGTCTGGCAACCCTACCTGTATATATATATACTATATATCTGTAACGAATTGATTGAAGAAACTGCCAGGCGCAGAAAGCTGATTTTTGGCATGTGAGAGTATTTTGGCTATGGCTCCAGCTAGTTCTGAGCTCAGAGCAAAATGTCGACTCATCATGGAATTATGACGTCATTGTCACATTTTAAAAGTTAAGCAACACAGTTATTCGACCATAACTCAGCCATTTTGGATGATAAAAGGCTGAAATTTAAATAGAATGTGTATATAAATATACCGCACATATGATGCAACTATCATCAAAAAATAATGACTCATCATTTAATTATGACGTCATTATTAAGCATCAAAATTTTGAAATTGACAATTTTGATGATTTTTCGATAACAGTAGGACAGACGTATTTAGAGATGTTTTCTCCCTTATAATTAATCAATGTGACTCTAGGCGCCCGCTGGGCGCCTCTGGCAGGTACAAATTGTCCGCCTGTCGCGCAGCGCAAGCAAGCGAAGCGCGCTTGTTCAATTGATGTTTTAATAATATTGTCCATAAAGGTTTAAAAGGTTTATTGATTTATATACCCCCCGAATCCATGCTTGTATGTTCTCAAGGAGTTTACAATCTGGGTGAGGTGCTAAACCTACTGATAGTTGCTGACCGTGCTGTATGCATATTATAGTGTGTTACAGAGAAAAACTCGGCTAACAGTAGGCAAGAAAGATAGCACCTAACTAACTTTACCTTTAAACGAGATGACATCCTTAGTACTTTCAGCTCACTAAGGTTCTGCGAGAGTGTAAGCTCAGATTACATCACCAAAGCAATTTAATTGAGAGTAAAATGAAAATGATTAGAGCGAGGGGTTAGAACACGTGACCTAAGTCTTGGTATTCAAACGCCCTAACCACTGCACCACCCAAGCAGATAAAGGTTGATAAATCAATCAAATATTTATAGTTAATTTGGACTCTCTATTTGCTCTAGAAAATTCTAGGCTGAGACAAAATGTGCAACTTAGAATTATTACTTCTTTGTCACCTTTTCAGGGTGTTTCCTATATAATAGTATGTATAAGAGACAGTTCGAGCTGTAATGTCTTCCCTAGCAATAGTTGTAAAAATATTAATGATTTTTTTGTGATGATTGTACATTTTATAGACATTCGGACATAACGCTTCGATTTTTAAAATACACTAAATCATCACAATAACGCAGCATTATATTGAGAGATAGAGTAAAAGGTGTAATAAAATTTTCAACTTGGATGTTTCTCTAAAATTATGTTAAACTGTTAGGAAACATGAATTTGTTCTAAAGTAGAATAAAATTAATAGGAGAGTGAGAGTGAGCATTTTGGAGAGTATTATGTATAAGAGCAAAGAAAAAGTGGGTATTTTCGAGTGGTATTTTTATTTCGTGGGGGGGGTGGGTGATTATCATCTTTTAGAATGCATGGGGGAATGAAAGTGAGGATTCAATAATTTCATTCAAAGAAATATCTGCGACGAAACTTTCGCCATTCCTCTGAAAGCGTTTCCTTTTGGGGGAATCACATCAAGACGGCTAGCATGACACCAATACTAATTGAAACAATGCTATTATGTTGTACTAATAAGTATTCAATAGTTATCTGCCCAGTTTCTAAGTCAAATTAATATGATAGGAAGTACCATAAAATAATTAGATTTCAAATTACCATTGCGATTTCGGGTATCAGACTACTCTTTAAAAGAGCAATACCATAGTCTAGTAACTTATGTACTGAATTGTAATTGGAAACATGAATATAATTTTCCCGAAAATTATCCAGGGGAAAATTTGAAATGATAATTGTGTGGAATAAGTATGTATTCGCATAGTCAGGTCTAAACCTTCTGTTAATCGGGTCAGTATCACGTACGAAGTCTATTTAATTGGCTCAAATCTTTCGGTTAATCGAGTCAACATTTCGGTTAATCGGATCAACATTTCGGTTAATCAGGTCAATCTTTGGTTAATCTGGGCAACATTTTGGATAATCGAATCGAAATTTGGCTAATTACTATTGTCAAAATTCGGACTATGTATTACGTGCGTATTTGAGGTTCATTGGTCAACCTTCGATTACGTAATTTGATAAACAAGGTACAGTATATGTAATTTTTTATGGCTAATTAAGTAATTTCGTCAGAATGTATCCTATATCCAATTGTTAAATACAAACTACGTAGAATTATAATTAAACCATGGGGAAAGTATCACATTTAGTGCGTATAGCATCCAGCAATTCGTATACATGCTACGTGTATGTGTATATTTCCGAAATTGCGAATTTGCAAAAAATTCCATATTTGTCCAAACTTCCATTTATCTGTTTTCAATTAAGAAACGCTGACGCAAGGTACGGGAGACTTTGTAGATAAGCCTGGTTATACTGTTCTGTACTCGGTGGAGTCGCGCTAAGAGGGATGAGGGGGAACCATGCACGAGGCTGTTCCAGTAATCAAGACAAGATGTGATAAGAGCATTAACGAGTTTCATTGACTTGGCTAAAGAGATACTTTCTAATACGCCGGATGGTATCGATGTAGTAGAAGCAGGAGGAGGCTAACTTGCTGAGCTGAGTATACATTGAGAGGGTGTTGTCCATCCAAGTTCCTAGATTCCGTACTTCGCTGGGAGAAGAGATTCTCGACTCACCAACAGAGATGCTATCAGTTTGAACCTTAGGCAGCTGTTGACGAGTCCCTATAATAAGGAACTCATTCTTGGTATCATTGATAAGTACTTGTTGGTGATGAGCCAAGAACGAATCGCAGAGGTACAAGATTGAAAAGCAGAGAAGGAAGAATCATCAGAAGATATAGAATCGAGTTTTAAAGAGAGCTAAACTTGAGTATCGTCAGCATAGCAATGCATGTCGGGATTTGAGACCTAATAAGGTAAAAAGAGGACTGGTATAGAGGCTAAAGAGAGGCGGACCAAGACAAGAGCCCTGAAGTACTCCGTGTTCAACCGGGATATTGGAAGAATCTGAACCCTTAATCGAGACGGATGAGTTCAGGTAAGATTCAAATCAAGACAGAGAAAATTCACATATGTCGAAATGAGACTGGAGACGATTGAGTAAGATGGTATAGTCGACATTGTCGAAGGGCGAACTAAGATCAAGAAGAACCAGAAGGGATACGTATTGGCGATTCATGCTGAAGATGATGGCGTTTGTGACCATCAGTAGTGAAGTATCCATACCTTGATGCTTACGTAGGCAGACTGTGTCCCGGGGAAGAGATTATATAATGTAAGATCATTGACGACCTAGATGGAAGTTGCCCTCTCAGTAATCTTAAAAATGAAAGAAAGATTGCTAAGAGGATGATAGTTATGGATAGGATCGAGATTTGTTCTTTTAGTTTAGGTAAAATGATGGCACCCTTCTAGGGAGAAGGAAAATGATCAGTGGACAATAAACTATCCACGATTTTCTTAAGGATATGGGCTAACATGCGTACGGATGATTCGACCAGGGATCAAGTATACTAGTCATTTTAGGAGCAGAGGAAACAAGTAAAACGAATTCTCCCTCAGATAATTCTTTTAATTGATGGAAAGGATTGATGGAAAGAATGTTAAACCTCTTCCCATCGGAAAGTGAATTTTTTATTAAAAGTAGAGAAATTTTGTAGCAAATTTTGTATATGCGCATCTACTACTTGTTTAATATTATTGAATTCTTAAATATACTAGTTTTATATTTATTTGAATGGATTGTGGGTAAATCTATGAGATTATTTTTAAAGTGCTAAATATTTATATTTATATCAAGGTTGAAACCGCTTCAACCAAATACCAATTTAACCGAATAATGGGTATACCAAATAATTTGGTTAACCGAATAATAGTCAAACCGAATAATTTGGTCAACCGAATATTTGGTCAACCAAATAATTTGGTCAACCGAATAATTTGGTCAACCGAATATTTGGTCGACCAAATAATTTGGTTAACCGAATAATTCGGTCAACCGAATATTTGGTCAACCAAATAATACTTGATTATATTTTTGCATAAATGTTTATATAAATATTTATACAAAAATATATTCAAGTATAACTAAGCCTATTATATTTATTTGTGTTCGGACCACTTCTTGTAAGAACATGTGATTATTGTGTTGGGAAAGCATGCAAATTATTTGTTTGGCTAAATATTCAGTTGACCAAATCATTCGGTTGACCAAATTATTCGGTTGACCAAATTATTCGGTTGACCAAATTATTCGGTTGACCAAATTATTTGGTTGACCAAATTATTCGGTTGACCAAATTATTTGGTTCTCAACCGAATACCAAATAATGATATTTGGTTACAAACCAAATATCAATTATTTGCAAATAATATTTGGTTAAACCGAATAATCAACTATTCGGTTTCAACCCTGATTTATATACTATATGTATTTGTAACTATAATTATTACTGATTATAATGGAATAATGACTTAATAATGTCACAGGATTCATGATTCATGATTGTATCATAATGTAACTATACTTATAACACTATAACTTGTGATTCTTATTTTCAACTTCTATCTCGTGTAACTGTGAGCTATTGTCTATAAAGTTGATGTTAGCAAGAAGATTGCAATTTGATTATGATTCAAAGATGAACTGACATGTTCTTGCTCGATCAGTAACTAAATTTTATGGTGTTCCAAGGACAACTTTCTAAGTTTATAAATTAATTCCTTGAATTGACTTAATCCCGAGATTTCTAGATTACGTACCGTATATCACAAATCATGACTGAAAAAATGAGAAAATATATTTAGTTCTGATATATAGGACATGTAATCTAACATAACATTATATTACATTATATATCATTCATTCAATATCGCTTTATTAATTCTACAAGTATTTCGTCTATATTTTGACAAAGATATACTTTTGCTACAGTGTAGCCATCAATATAATCCATAGAGTATATATTGAAATTTGGTTGTACTTTTTGGTAATGAGCTGGAATTTAGCTTGCCTACAAGCGCGGTTCGCTTGCTTGCGCTGCTTGGATGGCGGACGCTTTGCGTCCGCCAGAGCCGCCCTTTGAGGGTCTAGGATCACATGCATTAATTATATGATAGATAACTTTTCTAAATAGCTCTGTCTTGTTGTTATAATTGATATCACTCGAAAAATCACAAAATTTGTTAAATTTTCAATTTTTACTGAGTAATAATGACGTCATAGCAGAGTGATGTGTCATCATTTTTGGATGATAGTTATTTCATATTTGAAATATATTAATATACGCATTCTATTAAATTTTCAGCCTTCTATCACCAAAAATGGTGGCAATGACGTCATAATTCATGATGAGTCGACATTTTTGTCTAAGGTCAGGACTTAGTGGAGCCATAGCCAAAAGACTTCCACATGGCAAACATCTGCATTGTGTCCATCGCATTTTCTTCAATCAATTCAATGCAGAGATATAAATAACTACATATATAGTATATATACATGCGCGCTTCGCTTGCTTGCGCTACGCGGCTGGCGGACACTTTGTATCCCCTTTAGACGCCTGGGCTCACATTGATTAATTATAAGGAGATAAAATCTCTAAATATGTCATCTTATTGTATAATCGATATCACTCAAAATATCATAAAATTTTTCAATTTTGAATTTTTGATGCGTAATGATGACGTCATAACAGAGTGATTAGTCATTATTTTTTTATGATCTTAGCATCATATGTGAAGTACATATATTAATATACGCATTTTATTAAAATTTCAGCCTTATATCACCTAAAATGGCTGAGTTATTGTCGAAAAGCTGAAATTTTTAATTATGAACAATGACGTCTTAATTCATGATGTGTCGACATTTTTGTCTGAGGTCTGAACTTAGTGGAGCCATAGCCAAAAGACTGACACATGCCAAAATCAGTTTTCTGTGGTTGGAAGTTTCTTCAATTCTTTACAGAGAGAGATATATACTATATGCACATGTATATACAAACACACACATTAATCGAGTTTTAATAGCAAGGATGATTGCCAAATAATCGAGAAATTCGATAAAAATAATCAAATTATTAATCATTTGAGGATAACGTCCTCGAAAACCTTTGCCAAACGTAAATAAAACCCCAAAATTTTTAATCGTTGATTTCATTTTATTAGTGAGTGGTTTACCATCTAATCGTACTAATTTGACGATAGATATGTAGATTTTATTATTTGACCCTCCTAACGATTGCACGAATAAAAATTGAAAATAATTGGAATGTTTTGACATTTTATCATTTGTTTTTTTATATTTGATATTTTTTGTAATGATATGGGACTCAAACATTGTTTTAGTCCCTTTAAAGATTCTCAAATACAAAATTTAAATGAAAAGTCATTGAAACTAGCGCGCTTCGCCAGCTTACGCTGCGCAACTGGCGGACACTTTATGTCCGCCGGATGCGCCCTATGGGCGCCTGGGATCACATGGATTAATTATAAGGGAGATAACATCTCTCAACACTTCTGTCCTACTGTTTTAATCGATATCGCACGAAAAATAACCAAATTTGTCAGTTAATAAATTTTTAATGTGTAATCATGACGTCATAACAGAGTGAGGAGTCATTTCTTGATGATAGTTGTATCATATCTGAGATATATAAATATACACATTCCATTAAAGTTTCAGCCTTCTATCACTTAAAATGGCTGATAGTGGTCTAAAAAAGGTGACAATGACGTCATAATTCCATGATGAGTCGACATTTGCATCTGAGCTCAGAACTTAATGGAGCCATAGCCAAAAGACCCCCACATGCCAAAATTCAGCTTTCTGCGCCTGGCGGTTTCTTCAATCAATTCGTTACTGATTTGTATATATACAAATATTAATCGAGTTTTAATAGTAAGGATAATCAAAATACAGTAGAGTTCGCTTATTAGCAAGTCGGGTTTTGCTCGAGAAAACTTGCTAATAAGCGAACTTGCTATTAAGCGAACTTGTTTATACATAAATCCCTATACCTTTGCTCTGTGCATTGAAAAAACTTGCTAATAAGCGAATCTTGCTAATAAGGCAATTGCTAATAAGCGAACTCTACTGTAGATCTAAAAGAGTTCCTTTCTAAAATACTCTGGAAAGGTTGATTTACTTTTTTCCATACTATTTGTTCGTTTTTGAATAAAATTCCGTTAATATGTAATGTCATTTTAGATTTAGTTAATCTTCTTAAAGTGTGTTATTTTAAAAACAAATTGGTTCTGTGTTGATTTCATTTATTATAAATATGCCATATATGATACATTTGAGTCTAAAATGAACTTAAGGCGTACAAAGTTTATATTGCAGTGCAAATCAGGTTATTTCACTATTGCTTTTTTCCAATCAATAATATTTAAATATTCCCAAATTTTAGGAATTTCACTCAAAGAAATGCTTGTAAATTCTGGTCAAGTGTCTACTGCAATTACATATCTTCAAGAATATACGCCTTCTTCTAAAGATGGAGATTGGAGCGGATTTTTGTCTAAACCTTCACTTCCTTTTGTTTTGAAGTTCCTTGCTGGAATATCTAAAAATCATTCAAATATCCAAGCAATGATTGGTATGTAATATATACTATGCGGTTTTATCCCGAAATTTATTTTAAATGCTTTCCGTAAGAGAAATGCCTAAGAATAATACTTTCTCTCTAGGATTGTTCGCTCATTCACTTCAGAGCGAAAAGGGCAGGTGCCATTCAAATATTTGTTTTTAAATGATAACGATAAATTTAGTTAAAAATTAAAATTATTTAACATAATTCCTAAATACTAAGATATTTCTAACATTGAAAGTTATGCCTTGAAACTTTCATGTCTTTAACACCTACAAAACAAATATTTACAGCATGATTTGGAAGTACCTCTTACTTAGTTTCAGTTCAAAATGTAAATATTTTACTCATTTTTTAGTACTGAGTGTATCATAAGTGTTGTCGGTTATTTTAATTGAATTTAGAAACCCAGAAATGTATATCATGTAGTCTTCATTTTTATTTATTTATGTAATCTCTTCTACTATTTATTACTGATTTAATACGATTAGGCATACTGGCGAATAGATTTTCCAAGATATTCGGATCAATGCTTTTCTCACTTACAATTCACAAATTTATACTTGCCTTGTTTAAAGTAACATTTTAATAAGAATTAAGACTCCTAGTTAGGATTAAACTCAAGTACAATTATAATATATTTCTAATTGTTTTTTTCATATTTTTTAAATTTTTATAAAATCTGACTATTTTTCAGAGCCTAAATCTTGATGAATTCTCTAACAAACACAAATTACACAACTAAAATATACGACATACTTGGATATTTGCACAACTAAATACAGGAGTACAAGCGCGCTTCGCTTGCTTGCGCTGCGGGGCTGGTAGACACAAAGTGTCCGCCGGAGGCGCCCTTTGGGCCCCTGGGTTCACATTGATTAATTATAAGGGGAATAACATCACTAAATACGTCAGTCCTACTGGTATAATCGATATCGCACGAAAAATCACCAAATTTATCAATTATTAAAATTTTGATGAGTAATGATGACGTCATAACAAAGTGATGAGTCATCATTTTTTGATGATAGTAGTTGCATCATATGTGAGGCATGTTAGTATACAGATTCTATTAAAATCTCAGCCTTCTATCTCTTATAATGGCTGAGTTATGCTCGAATAACTGTATTGCTTAACTTTTAAAAATTTGACAATGACGTCATAATTCCATGATGAGTTGACATTTTCCTCTGAACGCAGAACTTCGTGGAGCAATAGCCAAAAGGCTCCCACATGCTAAAAATCAGCTTTCTGTGCCTGGCATTTTCTTCAATCAATTCGTTACATATATATATATATATATACATACATACACATTAATCGAGTTTTAATAGTAAGGTTATATGAATACATTGCTATACTGTGATATATATATACTTGAATTTTCAAAAATTACACAAAAAAAGAGTTACACAATAAATGACATTCCAGAAAAGGTGTTGATAACCGCATGGTATGGTAGTGTGACTAAAGATAGTGTATATACAGGATGAAAACGTGTTAATGAGTTCATGATGAAATTATAATACTCTCCCTAAACATATTTTGAATATTACAGTCAAAGTTCATTACAAATAATTTATGACATACTGTAACACGGGCGGTTCGGTGCATTTTCCCCGAGTTTGATTCTACTACACCGAGTTTCATTCAACCACCTAAGCCAAAATCATAGGAAGGCCCCCTGATTTTTTTCTTTACCCCACCTCGGCCCGGTTTGGAAAATTCCTGTCACCGTACTGTAAATGTCAATGCCTGCTAATCTCAGTTGGGCCCAGCCATAACATACTCAATTAGGTTTTAATGTAGATATTCGTATTCAGCGTTAAATTTGGCGAAATTTCAGAGATCACATGACCATATTCGAGCTTAATATTTTCCTTGACGATGCAGGAATGTGCAACATTCTAATCTCAAACCTCCTAGTATTCCAATCGATTGACACCTTGTTTTGCACCACAATATTCCATGGGTTCAAAAAACTATAACAACACTACATGATCATTTAGTAGGATTTCCTGAATACGGATTTGTCCGAATTATTGCAAACAGGTGGCCTCCAAAAACTCAAAACCACCAAAATGTTAATACTTCTCAAAATTCTCGGTTGACCCCCCCGTGGTCCTGGACTATTAAATGTGATTAGAGCTGATTCTATGCCGAGTGTTCAATAAGTTTGAGTAAATGGATCTTTCCTGAATAGGATCAAAATCAAATTAACTATTTATGATAAACACCCATATTTATACTTTTGGTGGATTTTCATTTAATTCCTGTGAGCATCAATTGATTCGTAGTACGATCTATGTCTGACATTACAATATTAACCTCTATGGCAGCCGTTTTCATCCTTTTTGGGCGGTGGATCCCCTCCTATTTCCTCTAGATAATCAAAAACTGGCGATATTGCGGATGTCTCCAGCCATTTTAATGGGAAAGAAGCCATAAGGTTGTACCACTGTGTTACATTTCTGTAGTCTTAGGTATTAACCGAAACAAGATTTGAATTCTGTGGACCCCCTCATATCTTCTGTGGACCACTAAAGGGTCCATAGACCCCAGGTTGGGAACCACAGCTCTATAGCAATACACCCCACAATGATTAGAATTAACGATATGTTTACATTTTCTATTCTTAAAATTTTTGCCTTTTGATTTGGTCCTTTGTCCCTGGTGAAACTTGACCGCATTTGTGTTAATTTATCCCTTTAATGATGAAAGAGAGTGCAATGGAATACTAAAATGTCACGAAGGGCTCAGTGTAGTTATTATAAAGAGAGAATTTTCAACTTAGAGCTTCCATTCAAGAGTTGATCTAATATGCGAAGAAATTGGACAAAACCCCCTTTTCATCCCTCCGGATTAAACAAAACCCAATAACTATCTTATATATTAAAACGCTAGGATTTTTTTTGTTTGTTTGTTTGTCCGAATTGATTGAAGAATTGGCAAATCGTAAAGATAGGAAAATTGACATGTAGGTGTCAAATGATGAATCTAGGATTAATTTCGAAAATCTATGCGAAATTTTCACACCTCTGCAAAAAAATAGAAAACATATTTTCACACCTTTTCTATACAATACTATGTACGGCTTCACTCTCACAATAGAAATCATTGTACGACACAATTGTAGGCTGTCATTGTTATTAATACTTCAAAGCAATAACTTATGAAGGTATCTCAATTATATTATAGTATATAACAATAAAAAAGGTTATGTGTATATTTTCACACCTTTATACACATATTTTCAAACGATTTGACGAATTTTGAAAATTATGCTAGAGACTAGCTTCCAACGGTTGACATTAGGGGTGTAGAATTCGAATATTATATTTTCAGATCGATATGAGTAATTATTGGTTAAACTTTGTTTACAATGTTTATATAAAGGAAAAGAATCCCAAAATTGGCTAGATTGAGTAACTCTACGCGCTGGCAGGGCGACTCTGCGTACACTCAGTGTCCGCAAGCCGCGCAGCAAGCGAAGCGCGCTTGTAATATATTAAAGCTAGAGGTTAGTTTAGCCAAGCTTTAGAATCGCTGAGCATTGATTTAATCAATTGTATAATATTTCAAGCATATTATTATTTTATTGTTGACTTACTGCTTTAAATGCATAGATCTGTTTGCTCACAATATATCATATTATGATTATATATATTCACTGCCTGGACAAAGGTATTCGTACTTGCAATTTTTCTATACACATAGTTATGATACATAGATATTTATCGGGTCAAGAGGACTTAAGTTGTAAGAGATACGCTTAATTTAACTTCAAATTCGAATTCTCCACATTTGAATTGCTCACTTAACATAATCATTCAACTCGATTACTTTGCCACATGGTTGAACAATTTCGAACTGTGCCACCTCGTGCCACCAATGCCATCATATACAAAGGCGAAAACTCGTGATATGTACCATAGGATAGCATTGCGGAAACTTCTTGAAGGATAGTAATTAAGTTGAAAGCTTATGAAGTGAGTAATTTGAATATGTAGAAAACAAATTTTATTAAAGATTTATTGTATCTGTTACTGCTGATCAAATTTTTACTTCATAAATGGATTAGTATTATAACAATTTGAATGGAAAATATTGAGATGTACGAATACTTTTGTCCAGGGAGTGTATTAGCCCCGCAATAATGTACTAAACTACGTATTCTTATTATTACAAGCACGCTTCGCTTGTTTGCACTCCGAGGCTGGCGGACACTTTATGTACGCCAGAGGCGCCCTTTAGGCGCTTGGGAGCACATTGATTAATTATAAAGGAGACAAACATCTCTAAATACGTCTGTCCTAATGTTATAATCGACATCGCACGAAAAATCACTAAATTTGTAAATTTTGATGCGTAATGATGACGTCATAACAGTAATGAGTCATCTTTTTTTGATGATAGTTGTGTCATATGTGAGATATATTAATATACACATTCTATTAGAATTTCAGCCTTCTACCACTTAAAATGGCTGAGTTGTGGTCGAAAAACTGAAATTTCTAATTATAAAAAGGTGACAATTACGTCATAATTCCATGATGAGTCGACATTTTCGTATGAGCTCAGAACTTAGTGGAGCCATAGCCAAAAAACAACAGTTGTCAGAAAACGATGAACACTGATCAAAAGAATATGTTTAAAACATCGCTAGCTGTCCAATCTGTTTTTTCCCAATATCACTTGCTAATATTAAACCGAGTAAGTTGCATATCGCGAGGTGGCTTACATTAGCAAACAGACTTCTTTGATTATATGTTTCAACAGTTAACGCAAGCAAAGAACTAAAAAATCAGAAGAATTGACGGATACTATTCGTGGATTTCAAATATCGATTATACACATCAGTGCTCAACATTATTCATGGTTGATCGCCTGGGGGATGATGATGAAATGGTACTAACTGAAACCCCTAGTATTTTGTCAGATATATCAGATGTTGAATTTGAAAACTGTGTGAATAACATTTTGAAAGTATCAGATAATCCTTGCAATACGCAAGGTTGAGAGATTATAAAATTAGTTAAGGATTATTCTGAAGCCGTACATATATGGAAGAGAGAATCGAATGGATGGATACTCAATAACATTGCTGATTGAGAGAAAAATCCATGTTTCATGACTAAATCTAATTTTAAAGTGTAGATAAACCATGTAAATTGTTTGTGATACCTAGGAAAGTGGAATATTTATTGACTATGGCTAAGGTTTGCTCATAACCCTTGAGGTTTAAAGGTTAGGAATGTAATAGTAATGTAAAAGAATGTTACTGAGTATCTGACGAAAAATGCTATAGATTTAATAGATTTATAGTTATTGAGTTTGTTTCGAGTCCAAAGTGCTGAAAAGGTGGGTTTTGTCCCATTTATTTGTATATTAGATCATAACTCTTTTGAACGGAGCTCCAATTTGAAAATTCTTTCTTTATAATAACTACGTACACTAAATCCTTCGTCTTATTTACTACTCCATTACTCTTTTTTACATCATTAAAGAGATAAATTAAAACACAAATACGGACAACGTTCAACCAGGGTCAAACGTCCAAATTTCGAATTCCTCCTCTTCGATGGAAATGTATAAAAGTGGTGGTTTAATGATCAAATAATTGTTTTTTAGGTCAAGCCAGTTTATATCTGAGATCGCCAAGTGAGTAGGACCAATAGCTGAAAAATCGATCCACCCTAGTACAAATGTAATACAAGAACCCATTGATATACAGTAGAACTCGGATAAGACGTATCCCTTCGGGAAGGAATTATTAGTACGTACTAACCGAGTTTGTACTACATATAGAAATCTATATTATAGATGGATTTTGGTTCAGAGAAATGAGTACGTACTAAACCGAAGAACGTATTATCCGAGTACGTACTAACCGAGTTCTACTGTAGTATCTTAATTTTTTTATAATTGATATCCGTTTAGTGCCCAGGACCAATATGTGTTTTGAAAACTGATGCCATAGTCATAATCAAAGATCAATCTGATTTCAGCAAATTAATATACTGCATCTTGTCATCAATAATGGAGAGTCTCCATTGGAGACTCAAACCATTTTTCAACACTCTCTTTCAAATCTAGATCGAGTACAAAATTCATCTCCGCTGATCTACTTTGAGATTGGTGATTAAGTAATTTTTTGATGATGCTACGTATATC
Source organism: Aphrocallistes beatrix (assembly GCA_963281255.1). Classification (NCBI taxonomy): domain Eukaryota; kingdom Metazoa; phylum Porifera; class Hexactinellida; order Sceptrulophora; family Aphrocallistidae; genus Aphrocallistes; species Aphrocallistes beatrix. The sequence goes on from OY725496.1 coordinate 1,717,014, forward strand.
AGGAGGATAAGTGAGGTTATTAACTTACTATCAAGAATTTTAGCTTTAGAAAGACGAGACTTATCAACTGGCGCATCATACATACATAAGTATAAACGCAGGTTACTAATTGCATATGGGAGAAGATCCAGAAGTAACATCCCCTCGTGGTTCCAAAAACATCCTTCATGACTTTGCCAGTTGATGTCCTTGCTCGGGCTCGTTTAGTTGATGGAAACTCTGCATGCATCCATTTTTTGACTTAAATTAGACTCTGAATCATAATGTATATCGTAATGTCTATCCATAATTCGTCTCTAATGACAATTCAATCAAAAAAATCATTGACTTTTTTATGGAAGGCCTCTCAAAAACTCTTGATGAAAGGATACTCCTGATCCAGGCATAGCCTAGCTAGTTTTAAAGTTCATCTCTCCTCTATGCATAATCAATTTCAATCCTACTTTCCAGATCTGAACAAGTAGGATATGAAAATAAATGTTAACTCTCTACAAGACAAATTACTACATGAGAAATTGATAGAGTTGAGCTTCATAATAGTCTTAGATATTTGGGAAATTGTGATTGGTCATCATCAATTTCCGAAATAATATGCATACTTTGATACCATGTTTATATATGTTTCAAATACATTCGTAAGTTCTATAATGCATGGCTAATAATTTACGATATGTTGGATGTATATTCGATGTCCTTCCCTAAATCCATTATCATGGTTCAAAAGGTTGGCAAATAGACCTTATATAACCAAGTTCACGCCCAATTAAATTGTGAACTATAGTTGGTCTCAGATCTTACCTGATTTCCGTAGTTTTGATGCCTGGAATGCCAGCCAGGATTTTATAAATGGTTACTTTTCAAAAGAGGATACAGTGAAACCCCGCATAATGGTCGCCCCAGAATAGTGGCCACCCCGATATTCCGAATTCCGATCATTTGTTTTGGAGCGAAACCATAATTTTAACCTCGGAATTACGGTCAATTACTTTTCCCAATCGGGAATCATTATTACATGTTTGACAACGAAAATAGTTTCTTGACTAGCAATACATTGTACTTTTACCCTATACATGTAATTTCCACACATTTTTTAGGTCATTGGAAGCAATAGAAATTACATTCGTATTATAGCTAGTAATTATGTACTAGTTTCTGGTTGGTATAGTATGGTTATTGTTAATGGAATATGGTTTCTTTCAAAAAGTTTCACAATTACGGCCACCCAGAAATTACAGCTACTTTTCTCGGTCCCTAGGGTGACCGTAATTCCCAGGTTCCACTGTACTTCAATATTTCTGTTTTTGTATCTTCGTTTATTAAATGAGACTATTATCTAGGGTTCATCAATTTCTTGACATATTGTATCTAGATATACAATAGAAGTATTAGAGGTTGTCTAAATATATTACTGATCGTCTCAAAGTTTTATTTCACATGATATACCTATATTATACTACCTATATGATCAGAAATATGAAACTATATTCATACTGCTCTAACCCAAATGCATGTACATAGTATGCCAATATATTTACCATGAAATAATTATAATTGTATAATATTAGCATGTGATCATTAACTGAGACTTTTTTAATTTGAACTGTGATAACTTTGAGATGTAAAACACTACAATTGTATATACTTAACTTAATAGTTTTATGATTAAATCAATGTTTTTCTGATTTCATTTTTGATTTAGGGAGCATCATACCACAGCTCCATTCAACAGAAAAAGTGACCACAATTCAAGGAATTGGATCTCTCGCAGAGAATGTTTTAAATTCTTTGATTGACAATACTTCAGTCTATGATATTGTCTTAAAGTATAGAAATGAATCGATCTATGTTAGGAAGAAGAAAGCAGAAGAATATCAAAGATTATCTCTTACTCAAATGGGAATCAGTCAATCGGGACAGAATGTCAGTTAATAATATTTAGCTTAATACTCTTTTGACATCTTTCAAAATAATATTACAGAAAACATAAAATAAGCTTTCTTTTAGGAAGTGCAGTAATAACTGCATATACCTATCATTTTCGTTCAAGTATAGTATAAAATTATAACCCGCAGAATATTATATAATTACATTTTGCTTATACATTTAAAATGATATAATATTAGCTTTAATAGAATCAAAGTTTAACTATATTTCATCAATATGCCGAAAGTTATAGATTCCACTATCCTACTTTATTCTGAGTATTGTTAAAGTTTGTAATGACATTTTATTCAAATTGATTGAACCTATTTATGTGTATAATGATACCCAATATATCCTAGTTTCCAAAGTGACAAAACAAATTTCTATATTAAGCTAAATTTTTCGTAACCACAGATAAATCATAACTACTGTATAGATCAGGGGATCAGCTTTCAATCTGTATCTTGGTTGCTGTGATTGGACAATTATTGCGGTTCCTAAATCAGATTTAAGTGCATCAGTTTTGGATTTTTGAATATCTTCGAAAGTCATTTTAGGGCTCCTAAGACTGTATTCATTTCTGAGAAAATTTAGATTAGAACTGATTCTTCCATAAATTCTACCTGTTTAAAACATAAATATTGGTTTATTTGTGGATCATGTTTTGGGGATAAATTGTTTTTGAAATGGAATACTGCCACTTTTGACACATTTTAGAGGTCTAAAATTGGGGAAAAATCCATTATTATTGTACTAAACACCTCCCGTTTACTCGATCATCACCTATATGTTCTTAATTTTTGACATTGTAATGATTTTATTCCATGAATTAAAAATATATATCACCAACTTCATTTTAAGCCGTTTTCAATGAGGAGATGCCAATCTTCAATAATCAACGAAACCATGTTTATAAATCTAATGTAGCAATCACATTAATTGTCCTAACACAGCAACCCTATATGCTTATCGAAAGCTGATCTCCTGAGCTATACAATGGACCTATCGAAAATATTCAATTTCAACCTCCTTCTGAAAACGGATAACGGCTCAGTGCTTATATAATTGCTTAAGTACTTCAGCATGAGGATGTTCCATTAGCATTTTGCATAAAGATGATAAGTAGTAAATACAGTTTTGTTGAATTAATCTAATTTTGAGATATGTTGAATCGAGGTACATTATATTATAATTGTAGTGTCCAATGATAAGTGGCTCAAGGGTCTTCTGTGATTATACTAACTTTTCAATGGATTCATTTTTAGAAAAGTGGAATTTGGTTCGACAATACCCTCTCAATGTCTACTCAGGTCAGCAAAGTTGCCTCTTGCTTCTACTACATCTATAACATCCGGCGTATTAGAAAGTATCTCTCTAGGGAAGTCTGTGAAACTCTTGTTAATTCTCTTATCACATCTCGTCTTGATTATTGTAACAGCCTCTTGTATGGTTGCACCTCATCCTTCTTAGCTCGACTCCAGCGAGTCCAGAACAGTGCAGCCAGGCTTATCTACAATGTCTCTCGTACCTTTTCGTCATCTCCTCTTCTTATTAACCTCCACTGGCTGCCTGTTAAACATCGTATCCTCTTCAAAATCCTCCTCATAACTTACAAAGCCATCCATTCTCTTGCTCCAGACGATATCATCCTGCTCATACAGGTTAAGTCATCCAATCGTGCTCTACGATCATCCAATGCCATCCTCCTTGAACATCCTACTATCAAATCTTCAAAAACTCTGGGTGATCGTGCATTCACTTTAGCTGCGCCTGTTGAGTGGAATCTTCTCCCTCCGAGCATTCGGAATGCCCCCTCAATTATTCTCTTCAAAAAACTCCTGAAAACTCATCTTTTCCGTATCGCGCACGACACATCCACTTAAATAAATAACCACCATGATTCTCATTATATAGCCTGAATATACATATTCCAAATCATCAATTTTGGCGATTTTTAAATTTTTGATTCGTAATGATGACGTCATAACAGAGTGATGAGTCATCATTTTTTGATGAATCACAAGTGAAAATATTATTATACACATTTTATTAAAATTTCATCCTTCCATAATCTAAAATGGCTGAGTTATATTCGAAAAACTGAAATTTCCAAATTTAAAAAAGGTGACAGTGACCGTCATACTTCCATGATGTGTCGACATTTTCGTCTGATGTCAGAACTTTTTGGAGCCATAGCCAAAAGACTCCCACATGCCAAAAATCAACTTTCTGTGCCTGGCACTTTAATCAATTCTTTACAGATATATATATATTCAGTGGACTCCGCTTAACCGGGACACTTTGTCCCGGCATAGCCTACTACATATAAGGCCTCACAGTACCTTGCGGATTTTTGACTAGGGATGTGGTAGAAGATGGTAGAACTAATACGTACATGATCTGCCTTATATCATTAGCCACGCACTATAGAGCTTAGGAATGTATTACCAGCATATACGCGTATAAATATGGTGTCACTGTATCCAGATCCGTTTTGAAAATTTAGATTAGTCATCGTATGTTTGCGCCATAGGTGTTATTTGTCGCTGTTATAATCGATATCACTCGAGAAATCAATAAATTTGTCAATTTTCGAATCATAATGATCACGTAATCACAGAGTGATGAGGCATCTTGTTTTGATGATACGTAGTTGTATCATAATTCAGATATTAATATACACATTAATAGCCTACTTTAATAATGCCTCACAGTAAAATAACCAAAGATGTGATAATAGTCGAATGGATTAATACTCGATTAGCCTAAATTCGATAACTATGTAGGATTGGCATTAAGAATGTATTACTAGCATATATAAACATGGCATCAAAGTACATATATCCGTTGTCAAAATTTCGATTAGTCATCATATCATTGCGGTCATTTTAAGCACGATTTTGGCAATTTTTTAAGCGGTTTTAAGCCTACTTCTAAATGTTATTAAGGTCGAATTATGTGTAGAACTAAAATTAATGCGAGTTGATTTGAAAAATTTGGAATTTTTCTATGGAATGTTGTTACATTCCTACGTTGCTATTGTAAAGCATTTTGATCAGTTTGAGCAATAACCTGCAAAATGTGAGAACCAGGGGCCTTATTCACTAAGAAAACTTAAGATTTGCTTAAGGATACCGCCCGTGAAAAATCCATAGGTTTGGCTTACAGCATATATCAAGAATAGAGATATATAAGATGTTAAGCGTGGGCAGGTAGTGCAATTACAAAATATTGAGACATGCCAAACGGTTTTTGGCTCGCATTTCCAGTTTTTAAGTTACAGCGTCTCAAAGTCGGTTTTTTCCGTTTTTCCCTAGCACATCTTAATGGTAAGCCCTCCTCCACTCTGTGATTTTTTTAAAGCACATGTTTGGATCAAATGCTTCGAAAATTTATTCATAGATAGTCTATCATATTTGCCACTTCATAGGACCAGAAGAAAGTTAAAATTAGAAAAATTGTAAATTTTATCGGTGTCCGAATAAAAAGGGCCAAAAAACGACGAAAAAAGCCCTATTTTCTTTGGAAATCAGGAATAAAATCACAAATTTATAAGATATCGAAAATCGAGTGGTCCTACGCTCATCGCCTAATGATATGGAACAAGTCCTGAAATTTTCAAACCTCTATCTCAAGGCAATTTTGAGTTAAAATTTTTGAAAGACGGTCAATTTTGGAATTCTAAAGTCCCGAGATATAGGGATTTGAAGTTTTGATGTTAAGAACGATGTAAAATGACCTATTAACGATGAATAAAAGCATCCATGGACATTTAATCGCATGTATACTAATGAATTAGATGTATTCCAACAGATTTTGGTGAAAATAGCAAAATTATACTGAAAATTCAAGAAATTACCTTGAGGCCTCTAACCCCGAATATTTTGAACCAATTAGGGAATATAATTCATATTCCTAGCACTACAAAGTATAATTCATCGGTTTAGAATGAATAAAGAGCTTCTAAAAAGTATATTAGGAAGTTAGAGCGAGAGTCTACGACTTTTAGTTTTTAAGCTAGGATTTTCGAAAAATGCTACGTCATCACGTGATAAAAATTTGAAACTTAGCATTCCACTCCATGTAATACACTTATTATTTAAGAATCAGATATATACCGTCTTGAAAAGTTTATTAGGAATTGAGAGCTAAGAATTTGGTGTATATTTCCCGAGATATGGAGGAATATGTTTTTGGACCATAAATGGGGGGCTTTGACCGAATTTTGGAGATAAATGCTTTGAACTTCCAAAATAATCATGTTGAGTGCTTCAAAATTTCTGTATACATTGCTATTGACTATTGCATTGTTCTTTGAGTATAATAGCTACTTTTGGGAACTTATTTCATGACAAGATTCGCCATTTTCTAATATATACAAAGTTCTCCATAGAATTTGTATTACAATAAAATCGATGATAAGTCAAGAAATATTTACTTTTTGACAAAGAGATGTTTGAGGAACCTATATATTATCATATATATCCTTTCTTTTAGGATTAAAATAGATTATATATCATCAATAGTTTTTAAGCATTGACATCGAGCACTTTCGGGGCCATAGAGAGGTCTGATGTCCGAACTTTACCTACAATATACTATAACTTACGAACTAATGGTCGGATCTTAACAAATTTTTTTAAAAAATGCTCAGAATTCTTTTCTATACACAATAGCTAATATCACAACGGCCATTTCCCGAGCATTTTTGAATTGAAGTCCCTCATAAAGATATTTTTGATTGGATTTTAAGTTCCTCTTTTTCTGAATTCATCTGTTTTATAATATTTAAAGGCGCAAAAACCATTTTGATGGTCATATAATTGAAAAAATATCAGTAAAGTTGGAAAATAATTGATGAATGCGCCGCAAAGTCACGAATAACTATCCGATTTTTAGTACTACTGAGCTTTAGGTGCTCATTTCTAGAATATCAAATTAAATACCGTCCAACAAGTACGATTAGATGGTAGACTTCTCAATAATCCGATGGAATTAACAATAAAGAATTTCACCATTTTTTTTAATGTCAGGCGATGTTTTTCGAGGGCGGTATTCTTAACTTTATATAACTTTATATAGTGGAAATTTTGAAGAGTTACAATACGATTTGGGTAAATAGATATTCAATGATACCAATAGAAATATAAACTACCTAAATACTGGAAATATTCCAAGTCACTCTCGAAATATTCGTAATGTCATACTTATGTATTATGACGTCATACTTAACTTAAAATATTTCGTAACTTTCTGAAAAGTTTACAAATGAGTCAAAATTTGTCAAGCATTTCTATTGTACCACTTAAAATTAATAGAGTATGCAACTTATTTGAATTCTTTAAAAATCTCTTCTAATTTTGAAGATTCAAAAGTTAAGCAAAAAAACAAGTTTTCTTATTGAATAAGGCCCCAGGTCTTCAAATTTGATCGTATTTATTAGGCAATTTGCTTCTTCCAGTTAGGTATTAATACAATTTAAACTTCTAAATTCACAGACTATAGAGTTATGCTACAAAATTAGTGTTAGTCACATTCTTAAAACCAACCCATAACTCAAAACTCGGTGAATTTCGAAGTTCAAATTGAATTATCACCTAATTAGGAAGTAGTCCATTGCCTATCAAACACGATCAAATTTGAATATCTAGTTGCTACAGTTTGCACGAAATGGCTCAAACTGACCAAAATGCTTTACGATAGCAACGTAGGAATGTACCAACATTTCATTGAAAAATTCCAAATTTTTCAAATCAACTCGTACTAATATTTGTTCGACACAAAAATTACACCTTAATGCCATATAGAAATAGGGTTAAAACAGCTTAGAAAATCGCTAAAATTGTCCTTAGAATGACCTGTTCCGCAATGATATGATTACTAATCGAAATTTTCCAACGGATATATGTACTTTGATACCATGTTTATGTATGCTGGTAATACATTCTTAATGCCTATTCTGCAAGGTTAACGATTTAGGGTAATCGTGTATTAACCTATTCGGCTACTCCTTCATCCCTAGTCCATAATTTTCAGTCTACTTTGAGGCATTATTAGAGTAGGCTATGACACATTCTATTAAAATTTCTGTCCTCTATTACCCATAATGACTGATTTATAGTCGAAACTGAAATTTGTAATGATAAAAAGGTGTCAATGACGTCATAATTCCATGATGAGTCGGCATTTTCGTCTGAGGTCAGAACTTAGTAGAGCTATAGCCAAAAACTACCACATGCCAAAAATCAGCTTTCTGTGCCTGGCATTTCGGTTTGAAATAATGTCCAATTGCCTGTCAAAATGGCATTTTTATATCTTGAAGGTACTGTGTGGAATTTCAGTTCTAATCTTTTTGGCAGGTTTTAATTCTCATTTCTACTTGCCATATTTTAGATCTTATTCTTACTTGAATTACTATTGTCGTCCTTTTTCCAACATTAAATTACCCCTTAATCCGGCGACTCCACAAATGTACTTCGATAAGTCTTTGATCAAAAAAATCCTACATCATGTGTTGATCAAAATCCCTCAATCGATAAATGGTTGATCAAAATCCTACAACCTGCGTTGATCAAAATCCCACATCATGCGTTGATCAAAATCCTACATAGTCATTGTTCAAAATATACAGTCTCGTATAAAAACCCCTAACTAGTAAACTACTGTATGGATATCTTACTTAAGTATATTATTTGCCAATATATTCTCCTCTACGTTGGATACAAGAATTAAACCAGCACACTCCCTGATATTAAATTTCCTGTGTATTTACATTCTTACAAGCGCACTTCGCTTGCTTGCGCTGCGCGCCTGGCGGACAGACAGAAGTGTCCACCGGAGGCTCCCTTCGGTCGCCTGGGGTCACATTGGTTAATTATAAGGGAGATAACATCTCTAAATACGTCTGTCCTAATGTTGTAATCTATATCGCACGAAAAATCACAAAATTTACCAATTTGTAAAATTTTGATGGGTAATGATGACGTCATAACAGAGTGATGAGTCATCATATTTGGATGAGAGTTGTGTCCTATGTGAGGTATGTTAGTATACAGATTCTATTAAAATTTCAGCCTTCTATCTCCTATAATGGCTGAGTTATGCTCGAATAACTGTATTGCTTAACTTTTAAAAATGTGACGACGTCATAATTCCATGATGAGTCGACATTTTCGTCTGAGCTCAGAACTTACTGGAGCCATAGCCAAAAGACTCCCACATGCCAAAATCAGCTTTCTGGGCCTGACAGTTTCTTCAATCAATTCGTTACAGAGATATATATTTATACACACATACACACATATAGATTAATCGAGTTTTAATAGTAAGGATTATTGATAAGATTTCATGCTTGATAGTAATTGTTATAATTTGTGGTGATGAAATTGACGCTTCATAGAATTGAAACCATAATGTTTTTCTAGTATGTATTTTTTACCTGAATCAATAAATAGCTAACAAATTATAAAAACCCAAATAAACAGAATTACAAATTTCATTCTTAATATTCCTGACATTTATAGTAATTCCAATGAACTAGTATTATTTCTTTGTGATAGTTATCGTACTGATAATCCTATATCGTGTTTGTCGGTTGTAGAATGTGTTCGCCAATCGCTTCCTCAGCTTGTGATAATTAGAGCAATTAAATATTTTCAAATTAACTTCATACCAGAGCTCGCCGACACAACTAAGCTAAAGGTACTTTGTTCAGGTTGTCGGTCTCGTCTAGCTAATCTAGAAACAGGTAAATTAACAACTGAAAGATGGAAATATGATCGTGCTAAAACTGAGATTCGCCCAAGTTTTGAAGAGCAACAGTGTAGTACTCGTAGAACCATAAGTTGCCAATGGAAAACCGCTGCTATGTTTGTCAGATTAATTTATCCTCACTCAATAATTTCTTGACTAAACTCAGAGTTGATTCATCTCGAACTGGCAGACCCTTAGAATAGTCGCCGTCTGAGGCAATTTGTTGTAAATGTGGAATGCATTTGGACAATCACGATCTTAAATTTTGTGTTTTCAATTATCCCCAGAGCCCGCAATTGCTGGAAAACTAGAGAATAAAAGCCCGGGGGGATACACGAGTAATGTAGCTGTTAACTACGTTAAAGAAACTTTGCAACTAGAAAGAAAGGATGTTTCATGTACTGTTAAACCCCACGCTTGCCACAGGAATGTGTTGCGTCATTTCCGGTTTAAGCCATTTCCAATGGGGAAGCCATATACGTTTGGGGTTACTACTATAAATAGAAAAATCCCAAATGCTTCCAAGCATTAATAATGCTCCAATTGGTCTGAATCATCCTTATCATTCGAACAACAGTTTAGCAATGACTACAGTTGGCTACGAAGGTAGAGGCACTGCACTTAAGCAGTTGAGCCTTGATGCAGCAAGATGTTTACAGAGGTTATATCATCTTGGCCTTGGGAAAAATTCTTATTGGGAAATAAAAAGAATTCTACGCCGAGATGGAATTTCCTTTCCTGATGGCGGAATTAAAAGCGCATGCGATGAAAAATGGAAGATCTTTTGTAGTATTTTGTATCAATTTTCCTTCCAATGGTAAATCATACATTGATACTTATTCAACAGCCTACTCCCTACCGATGCTGTATTGACATCAATAATCTCATCAACATTATTACTCATTCTCAGTCAGATTCTATCTCTAGATTGAAGCATCAAGTTGACGGAGGGAAGGATTTCCTGAATATGTCAGTGAATATTATATCAATGCATCCTAATATCCTTTCAAACTTTGTCGTTGCAACGGGAAACGCACCGGAGAATTATCATTATTTGAGAGAACTGTTTACTTATTCATTTATTCGAAAACTATTCGAAATTGACATTCCTATACAGGTAGTTTGCGATTTATGTAGCGGCTTTATTCGTGGGTATTCAAGAAGCATCGAGCAACTACTTGTACTTTGTACATTTTGTTTATGGCGCAATGGTTCACTCTGTATCGGCATACCAGAGAAAGCTAGGAAGCACAAGGATCTTGTGGTTGATTTAGTTAGAGAACGCCAATAATGTCATAAATTAGTCAATCATTTCCTGGTCAGAGTCACCAATAGAAGAAATAGCCCTCGCTCCATTGTATTATCTTCTTGTTTTTCGAATCAGATTATACAATGAAGCTAGACCAAGTGACATTGCATCTCGTAAGGATCGTCAGCTTTACAAACATCATTGCTTAATGGCTCGTGATGAAAAGTATACTGAGCTGAATATTGGAATGATACTCTGGAGGGTAATTCATATTCGAGACTGCTGGATTATTTGGATGATCTACCATTTGCTGATAGCTCATTTAAATTCATAATTTACTTGCAATCTAAATCCTTCATAAAATCATCAAAAATGATAAATTTTTTTATAATATTTAATTTAGGTTTAACATAACGAAGATGATAATACTTATCATTTTTGGAAAACTTGAATTTATTTCGAGTACGGGGGATAATGTCACATGATAAGACCTTAGTTTATATGATCTATAAATAGTGAAAATAGTTGTCTCAGGTTCCAAACCAATACTGTTTATGCTAAGGGCTTTTGTAAAACGCAAAAATATAAAATAGCAATGTAAATGTATGTTGACAGTCAAGTGGGACGCTAATAAAATGAAATAATACAAAACCCTACATTTTGACAAAACTTATCGATGTTTCACCCATAAATATCATTTAGAGTGACATAAACCTGTATAACCTGGTAATAAAAAGCGAATTTAATTGACTCATTCCATACTCAGTGTAGAAATAAAGCGACGGACAGGTTACAATTCACGTGTCAAATACAATATGGGATGAAAAACTCTATTACTGAAAAATTCTGAAATCACCAGATCAAATAAAAAATAAGCTACTAGTTACTTAAGATAATATGCGTTTTCATCGGGAATTTTCTAAATTTTTCGTAAAGAATTCACACAATGTGATTTAAATCTGGTGAATAGCTAGCATGATTGGAAAGCAGATTTGCGTCTTTCCGTATGAGCAGGATCCCTATCCTGAATAAAAATGGCCTCGGACATATTTTCCGTTCTGTCACTGGGCCTGTAGTTTCCTTCTCTTTAAGGTAGGAAGGCAGGACTTTTCCAAAATTTCGTTTATATAGTAATCTGCTTTTACAGATTGTTTTGGACGATGAAAATGGAGTTCCGAGATCCCAGAGCTACCTATCCTCCCCAGACTATGATTTTAGGCGGGAATTTAGCAGTTTGAATAGGTTCAATGTTTCGCACATTCTTACCCCAAACCCGATCGTTCTGCCGATTTGTTGGATGGGAAGGTTCATAAGAATCTAATCACTAAAAAGAACCCTTTTCCAACCCTGTTCATCCCAAATTCACGACTAATACAGAATTGTAGCCTCTGTTCCTCCTGTTTCCGACAATTTTGGATGCGAAGGTCTTTTGTATTACTTTGATCAGATGGTATTCCTTAAAATCGATGTATAATGTATTTACTTACTCTTTGTGTATTTTTCGAAGCGATACAAGCAAGTTTTCGTATAGACTGCCAACGTTTTCAGAGATTTTCTGATAATGATTTTAGGAACGCTAGAAAGCCGTGTTGGACGCCAGACCGAGGTTTGTCCACCATGGATTTGCCTGTAGACCCTTCGATTTCCAATTCCAAACAGTGTTAAGGATACCGCCCTCGAAAAAACTTGCATGGAGTAAAAAAAACTGGAAAATTTTTTATTGCTAATTTCATTGTATTACAAATCGGTCTACCATCTGATAGCACTATTTGGACGGTATTTATTTTGATTTTTGTGAGTTAACCCCCTAAAGTTTAGCGTTAATAAAAATTAAAAATTATTGGAGGTTTTTGACTCATTTACAAATTAGTTATTTGATATTTTTTTAATGATTTGGCCCTTAACATTGTTTTGGCACCTTTGAAGATTATGTAACACAAAGATTTAAAAAAATGGGCAAATAAAATCCAAACAAAATAGCTCTATAAGGGAGTTCATTTATATAATGCTCGGGAAATCGCAAATTTGATCTCAGATATTTAGCGATCACAGGGTGAGAAATAAAATTCTGATCGTTTCAAAAAAATTTTTTTTTTTCGGATCCGACCATTTGTTCGTGAGATATCGCTTATTATAAGTAAAGTTCGGGCATATTATTTCTGTAAGGTCCCGAAAGAGGCCGATGTCATAACTTAAAAACTATTGAAGATATATAATATATTATATTCTTAAATAAAAGGATATATGCGAAAATATATAGGTTCCTCGAACATTCCTTTGTCAAAAAATAAATAATTCTCGACTTCATTGATTTAATTGTAATACAAATTCTATGGAGAACTTTGAATATATTAGAAAATCGCTAATATAATCATTAAATATGTGTCCAAATGTGACTATTATGCTAAATAATGAATACAATGGTCGTTAATAATGTATACAGAAAATTTGGAGAACTTTTGATAATTATTTTGAAAGTTCTGGCCTTGGACCTCGCCGGTTCAGTCAAAAATCCCCATTTAGGGTCCAAAAAGAGATATCTCTCTATCTCTGTAAGTATAAGTCCAAATTCTTAGTTCCCACTTCCTAATATACTTTTTATGAGTGTACATATATGATTCATTGATAATAATTGCACTACACCCTATGGAATGTTAAGTTTTAGATTTTTGTCATATGATGACGTAGCATTTTTCGAAAATCCTAACTTGGAAACTCAAAGTCGTAGACCTTCGCTCTAACTTCCTAATATACTTTTCGGAATCTCTTTAACCATTCTAAACTAATAGATTATACTTCGTGGTGCTAGGAATATGAATTATTATTCACAATTATCCCAAACATTCGGGGTCTGGGGCCTCAAGGAAATTTGTGGATTTTCAGGGTACTCTAATTTTTTGTAAATATTTGGTTCAAATATACCTAAATAAGCAGATTAAATGAGAATAAATGTCTGTGAATGCTTTTTTTCATTATTAATAACTCATTCTACATTCTTCTTAACATCTAAACTTAAAATCTCTATATCTCGGCACTTTAATATTTCAAAATTGACCGTCTTTACAGAATTTTAACTCAAAATTGGTTTGAGATAGATGTTTGAAAAATTTCAAGAGTTGTTCCATATTATTTGGCCATGAACGTAGGACCACCATTTTTTCGATATATTCTAACTTGGTGATTTTATTCCTCATTTCCCCAAAAAACAGACATTTTTGGCCCTTTTTTTTCGGACAACGATAAAATTTACAATTTTTGTCATTTTAACTTTCTCCTGGTCCTATGAAGTTGCAAATATGGTAGACTCTCTATGATTCGATTTTGGAAGCATTTGATTCCTTGGTATGTCCTAAACAATTCCTTTAGTGCCCGAATTTCTTCCATTAAGATGTGCTAGCGGAAAGCGAAAAAAACAGACTTTGAGACACTGTATCTCAAAAACTAGTAATGACAATCAAAAACGGTTTGGAATGTCCCAGTACTTCTTGATTGAGATACCTTCCCACGCTTAACATCTCTTATAGCTCTACTTTCATCGTATGCTGTAAGCCAAATCATTTGTTTTTTCGAGGGCGGTATCCTTAACCCTAAGGTCTGAGCAATCTGTTTTTGGCTAATACCACATTCCAACATACCAATTGTACTTAATCTCCTACCAATTCTGAAATTTTTGACATCCATTATATAAACGTTATACTGATGATGAAATGAGGACAATTAAAATATCACAAAATGTTAACAAATACAATTGAATTGTATTTCATTCAAACTTTATGACTGTATAAGTTAAATATTATCAAAAAAGTCGAGTTTAAATGCATGCAATGTTTTAAATGGAACGAGTGTGAAGTTCGACTGAGCACAGTTTGAGTAAAAATTTACCAACTTCCCATCATCAGATTTAAATAAATCTGTTTTTCTTTCGATGACTTATAATTCTAATATGCCCTAGCACAGCTTGACCAACTATTTGGTCCGCTTTCTATAAGAATTTAATTATCAAACTTTGTAGGCAGGCTTTTTGATGACAGTGCCCTACTGAGTTTAAATTTAAGGAAAAATTCTAATTTTCTTTTGAGATATGACTTGCAAAGTTGGATTTCGGGCAAATCCCCCTCCCCGCTAATGTACTGAATGAGCATGTTTCGATTCTAGAATTCACATCCTATTTTTGTTAGTTCGATCCCAATTTGGCATAATTCGATAAAAGAAACACAGCACTCTCCACCGATCTGATTCTATTTGCAATACCCTCCCAAATCATTGAAATTCCGAGTATTATTAAAATCTGGTCTTTTTCTATCTAAAGTTGTTTCTATCACTAATCTCTAGAATTAGTACACCATTTACTTGTGATAGTTCTATATCATATAGTTATATTAGCTGATAATTTATCATATTTAGATCGTTATATTTCACTCATTTTTCGAATTGTCAAAAAAACAAGTTGAATTTGATTCAATGTGTATGCATACGTATTTGGAAGCTAGACATGACATTCTTTAGTTTGACGTTTTGTATTCTCTTGTGTGATAATGATATCCAAATCAATCCAACACAATAAAACTTTCTAAAATAAGCCACCTCAAATAAGAATCTTCTCATCACCCTATCTATCTATTTTCATCATTCTGAATTCCTATAGTTTATATTCTTAATTAATCTACGTACCCCTCCCTTATTAATTAATAAGACTGCATCCTAAATTAATATTCATGCTATATGTTACACTGCACTCTTTTTAGATAATACCACTCTACAACAACTTATGCTACAAGTTATGAGTTCACTTCCCACTAGAAGGTTTTTACAATTCGACAATGCGAGCTACTCGAACCAGGTTTAGTATTTCACCGAGCAGCACCTTTAAGATAGTGACACCTGGCTTACAAAATAGAGAATAGTATACAGTATATCAAAGTCAAATAAAGATAATAAATCATATGGAATAAATAAAAAAAGTAACAACAATAATAACAGATAATATGGAATACATATAAATAAATAAAATAATAAGCAAAAAAAGAAGAAGGAACAATATGCATGTCATTTAAAATTATATTGAAGAATTGATGTTTGTACAATTTTTCCATTGCTCTGTACTGTAATATTTCTTAGATTTCCAAACTCTCACTCAAAAATGGAAAGATGTTTATAAGATGAAAACAATACTATAGTTTAGGTATATCTCGCTCGTATATAGCTCAGATTTATCTCTAATTAGGGTGTATATCCCTCGTGGCTTTCAACCAATACTGAGGATTAAGTGTGATCAATTATTTTAGAAAATATTCCCACGCTAATTTAGACACAAATGAATCGATGCAGTTAATCAAATACTTTTGACAGTGTAAATATAAAGTGCTCTCAGCCATTACTACTGAATTGATAAAATAAAAGACATACACAGTGTTTCAGATATTTTTATGTGTCCAATCCTATAAGATTGCTGATGTAGTAAACATTCCTAAAATGTAATGCACTACCTACAAAAATATTCAACTACCTTATAACCAGGGATGGAAACAGCTAAGCAGTTAACAGCCAACGCAAAATTGTGGCTGTTAACAGCTATCGCTAAATTTTAATTTATATCTGTCTATCTATTTTTATAATCTAAATTTGAGATAAATTATTCAAAAATATAGATATTATTATAGAACCATATAGCTTAACCTTGACTGTTATGTAAATATATATACTATTTTGCTGTTGGCTGTTAACTACTCAAATTGGGCTGTTAAAAAAAATTGCTTTAAAAGCTCAAATAACAGCAGAGCTAGACTGTTAATTGTTTGGAAATTGTAGTTGTTAACAGCCAATTGTGAGCTGTTAACAGTAAACAGCCAAAGTGGTTGTTAACAGCATTTCCACCATCCCTGCTTATAACAAATAATAATTATGTCTAAATTTCATTCCAAATTCATATTCTAAAATTTGAAATTTTCTTGCACAAATCGTCCTATTCCATGCCAGGGGGGACTAAATGAATATATTCATGAAGACGAATACTTCGAAACGGTAAGGGATACAACTAATTGGATTTCAGATTTGAAATGTACATTCGACTCGCAGTAGAATATTTCTGATCAATTCTTTATTCCCGACTTTGAAACTATCAATCAGTGACACTCTGTCCGACACTTGTCCATTTTAAACACTATATGATGGTGATGAATTACCTATGGTTGCACAGGTTGATATTTGTATCCATTGGGATAAGAAATTTATTAGATATCTTCAAATGTGATGTATTCGAATGTGTAGATTTCGAATTTGAAATCACTCTTGGAGTCTCATAGGGACTGGATGCGTTTCCCTCCATGAAAAGAACCTATTTAGTACTGGTTGTATGGGGAAAATGAAGTGTTCAAACACCTTTGTCTGGTTAGTATAATACACTAGCGTGACATAATTTGAACACTTCATTCTTCCTCATGCAACCAGCACTAATTTGGATTTTTTCTTGAACGAAAATAAATTCTAACTCTAAGAGAAACAAAGAGTATATCTCATTCGAAATCTACACATTCGAATTAGTCATAGTTGAACATTTCAAATAAATCGATCACCATCAATGAAAAAACTATGAACCTGTGCCACCTGGCGTAATTCATCACCAAAATTGACATTTGGCACACTGTGGTACTGATTGATAATTTGAAATGTTGGGAATGATTAGTTGATTAGAAATACTCTACTTTGATTAATTCGAATGTGTCTTGTATATTTTGAATCTGAAATCTTATTAATTGTATCCCTTACCGTGTAGTAAGGAATCCTTAAAAATAGTTCAAATTTAGCAGTACTATATTTATATGTGAATTAATAGTAATGAAATTTTCAAATATTTTAGTCCGGATATGGGTATACTGCTTGGTAAATGTATTTAAACTGCCATAAATTAAATGTGTCTATCATAAAATATTTAACATAAGAAATCCCTTTAATAGAGAATGTTATAAAATGAATTAACGCCCATTTAAAACTATTATAGTTTCATAGTGATTACTCGCATGACGTATATACAAGGATCCTTCTTCATTAGCAGGCGGGGTCTTAATTATTTGATCTAGACTGGCACCTTTTCCTGAATAAATCATCCATTTATTTCCCATATCATTTGTATAAACCCAAATATCAGTCTTAAAAATTAGGGCGGCGGCAAACAGTTCGAGATAAGTACCCCAGGTTTTTGCTCCCCTCATATTTGACTTTGTTATATAGTCTTTTATATTTCGATAGTTGATCACTGACCGAGGTATATTTATTTCTTATTAATTTATCACATGTAGCGTTAAATTTACCACTCAAGTTATCATTAATGTTCAATCGCATGTTTTACAGCATTTCAATTTAAGAGCTATAGATTCATCTACTTTAAGTAGTTTTCTTTTAGTTTTCGTGAAGGAGAACCATTTATTTTATTCATAATCTTAAATTTATCAAAATTTTAATCGATCTTACAAGTCGCAGGATAAATTTAACTAAATTTCGCTTTTTTCCTTTTTTCCATTCCTCTCTACATTTTCCTTCATTGAATACTAATTCCTGCTTTCTTTTTTTAACCTTAAATTTTATGAGCCAAAGGTTGAAACGAAACTTAAAAGATACCATTCTATCTTATATATACAAGCGCGCTTCGTTTGCTTGCGCTGCGCGGCTAGCAGACACTTCGTGTCCGCCGGAGGCTCCCTTCGGTCGCCTGGAGGTGACATTGGTTAATTATAAGGGAGATATCATCTCTAAATATGTCCATCCTAGATTTAAAATCGATATCACTCGAAAAAACACCAGAATTATCAATTTTTAAAATTTTGATGCGTAATGATGACGTCATAACAGAGTGATGAGTCGTCATATTTGGATGAAAGTTGTACCATATATGTGGAATATGTTAGTATACATATTCTATTAAAATTTCAGCCTTCTATCTCCTATAATGGCTGAGTTATGCCCGAATAACTGTGTTGCTTAACTTTTAAAAATGTGACAATGACGTCATAATTCCATGATGAGTCAACATTTTCGTCTGAGCTCAGAACTTACTGGAGCCATAGCCAAAAGACTCCCACATACCAAAAATCAGCTTTCTGTGCCCAGCATTATCTTCAATCAATTCGTTACAGATATATATATATATATATAAACAAACAATAATCGAGTTTTAATAGTAAGGACAAGCGCGCTTCGCTTGCTTGCGCTGCACGGCTGGCGGACACTTTGTGTCCGTCGGAGGCTCCCTTCAGTCGCCTGAAGGTGACATTGGTCAATTATTAGGGAGAAATCATCTCTAAATATGTGCATCTTAGTTTTAAAATCGATATCACTCGAAAAATCACAAAATTTTGATGAGTAATGATGACGTCATAACAAAGTGATGAGTCATCATTTTTTGGTGATAGTTACATCATATGTGAGACGTGTTAGGATACAGATTCTATTAAAATTTCAGCCTTCTATCTCCTATAATGGCTGAGGTATTCCCGAATAACTAACTGTGTTGCTTAACTTTTAAAAATGTGACAATGATGTCATAATTCCATGATGAGTCGACATTTTCGCCTGAGCTCTGAACTTACTGGAACCATAGCCAAAAGACTCCCACATGCCAAAAATCAGCCTTCTGCGCCCGGCAGTTTCTTCAATCAATTCGTTACAGATAGATATATAAATATACAATAATCGAGTTTTAATAGTAAGGACAAGCGCGCTTCGCTTGCTTGCGCTGCGCGGCTGGCGGACATTTTGTGTCTGCCCGAGGCTCCCTTCGGTCGCCTGGAGGTGATATTGGTTAATTATAAGGGAGATAACATCTCTAAATACGTCTGTCCTACAGTTATAATCGATATCGCACGAAAAATCACTAAATTTGTCAATTTTTATAATTTTGACGCGTAATGATGGCGTCATAGCAAAGTGATGAGTCATCATTTTCTGATGAAAGTCGTGTGAGGTATGTTAGTATACAGATTCTATTAAAATTTCAGCCTTCTATCTCCTATAATGGCTGAGTTATGCCCGAATAACTGTGTTGCTTAACTTTTAAAAATGTGACAATGACGTCATAATTCCATGATGAGTCGATATTTTCGTCTGAGCTCAGAACTTGCTGGAGCCATAGCCAAATGACTCCCACATGCCAAAAATCAGCCTTCTGCGCCCAGCAGTTTCTTCAATCAATTCGTTACAGATATATATATATACACAAACAATAATCGAGTTTTAATAGTAAGGATATATATAGTACGAATAAAATCACCTGGTCTATTATTTATTTCGGATTTAAATATGTCATATTTAACTATTTAAACCGATTCTCAACAATGGTATTGCTGTCAGCTTGAATTCTATCTTGCCTGATTTTACATATTATTATACATGTCCAAAAAGGAAGATAGGGAGATAATTGGTTAATAGATATTCAAGTAAATTAGGATAATATGATACATTTTAAATACTTACTGAGCCTTTATCAGCTCTAATTTGATCTAAGCATTTTATATAGTTTTTGTCAAAATGTCTCCCAAAAGGAGATCTTTGCCTATAAGTCTCACTATACTCTTCACAATAGATTCTTCATCAATTAATTCAGGAACTTTATCATTAATTTCTATATTTCCTCTTACTAACGCCTCAAGATCTAACATTCTATTAGATACGATTGGTACATAAACTCACTACCCAATAAATAACACAACGACTCAAATAGAAGATCTATTTCATTAATTTTAATGCTCTGTACCATTGTACCTAATACATGCAATATCACGTACTTCAACCTTTTATCAATCTTCTAACGCTTATCTAAATTATAACAAACCCGATGCATAATGTCCGCAGAACAAAGATGGATAACTGTTGTGATATCCAATTTTGACTTAAGATTATCAACAAACTCCCAACATTTATCTAAATAACTCATGATATTTATCTTATAAAGGCTACACATCCTTACTATTAAAACTCGATTAATATATTTTTATTTATATATATACATATACACAGCCTACTTAACTATAGCCTGCTCACAGTACGAATTTTTCCTTACCATGGACTACTTCAAGTCTATTTTATAAACAAACCATAATGTTTGAAATCAATTTAACTACGATAAAATGCAGTGTATAATATAGGATAAGTATCGTTGTTTACAATATTTCATACATTTTCTTCCTAATTTATTCATCCATACGTACATTTTTCTTAGCAGTATGCCAAATAGGTTTTGAAATGTGATTTGAAATGTTGAATCATTGATCCAAGGAAATGCAAGATGAATGGCAAAGGTTTATCCATAGAGATTGTGCATGGAAATTGGCGAGAGTCTTCATCTGTGAGAGTCATTTTCGTGACGAGGATATACTACTTTACTTCGATATTCCCCAGGGTAACGGTACAGTGAAGAAAGTTTCCAGAAAACTCTGGTCTTCGAAAATGCCAAGCCCATCAATATTCCGAACTGTCCTTCATATTTAAGTGTGAATTGAAACTCCCAATTTTCATACATCCTGAAGAAGCAGCCGAACAAGTCGGCGAAGAAGACAGGCTACGGGAAAGCATGAACTGGTGATGTGGAAGAGTTTGAGAAGATGGGTTAGATGGGCCTAGAACTGTAGATGACCAGCAAGACTGCTTTAGCAAGTTTATTGTGGTGAGAGCGCTTAAAAAGAATTCAGCTGAGGTATGCGAGCACCTCACATCTTCCAGACAGATAACGGAGGTGAATTTACTATTAAACTGCTGAATACGACACTGCGCAATGACGGCTACAGGTACTTCTTACTCATAGTTGAACTATTTTCACATTACGTCGAAGCAATCCCGTTGAAAGACCAGACCGCCACGTCCATCGTTAACGCATTCATGGAAGGATGGGTCTATTGTGGAGATGGAATGACTGAAAGACATGTCGACTTTGTCAACCAAGTGATACGTTGCTTGATGCTCGAACGCTACCTAGAAAAGGGTTGCTGGCCATCGTTGTTGCAAGAAATTACTTTCTACTGCAATTATCTGGACAATGCGTCGAGTAAAATATCTCCACACATGTTAGCGTTTGGCCGTCAGCCGAGAGCACCAATCGATATGCTCATTAGCACTGGTAATACTCCAACAAAAGTTACAGGGTCATCCAGTCAATTTCTCGAAACAACGGTAAAGAAGAGGCAAGATGAGTGAGATTGCACTAGAAAACCTAGTGTGCACCCAATCGGGGCTAATAAGTATGCTAAAGCAAGAAAACATCCAACATAACCACGGGAGATTGGGTCATAATTGATATGAAGTACTATTCGTATACGTACATGTTTATTTTGTAGTAAGAGAGAACTATCACAATTATCCACCTCTTTTGTATTAATATTCATTACACTCAATTAAATTTGAGCAAAATATAGATATGCTATACAATTTGTATTTTGCACTTAAGAAGTAATCCATGGTTAAATACCGTGAAAAGGCTATAGTTACATAGGCCGTTGTACATATATATATCTATAACGAATTGATTGAAGAAACTACCAGGCGCAGAAAGCTGATTTTTGGCATGTGGGAGTCTTTTGGCTATGGCTCCAGTAAGTTCTGAGCTCAGACGAAAATGTCGACTCATCATGAAATTATGACGTCATTGTCACATTTTAAAAGTTAAGCAATACAGTTATTCGAGCATAACTCATACCTCAGATATGATGTAACTATCATCAAAAAAGGATGACTTATCACTCTGTAATTACGTCATCATTACACATCAAAATTTTAAAAATTGACAAATTTGGTGATTTTTCGTGCGACATCGATTATAACAGTAGGACAGGCGTATTTAGGGATGCTATCCCCCTTGTAGTTAATCAATATGACCCCAGGCGCCCGCAGGGCGCCTTCCGCGGACACAGTGTCCTCCAGCCCCGCAACGCAAGCAAGCGTAGCGCGCTTGTATACTATGTATCATCGCCCAACTATAATCCATTTCAACCTGTGTAATAAATATTTAACGCCTTGTGTAATACTAACTAAGAAGTTAAAACCCATTTATTCAAAAATGAGATATTTCAGCAGTCCCATGATCACTGCTGATAATTTCTGCTACTGGTATAGGGCTTGTATTAAATTCTGGATGCTGTGAAGCATATGTGGACAAATTGCGGCTCGCTCGCTAAGTTTATGCGGCCCGCGGGGTTCGTTTGGAAAGGGCATGAATGCGGCCCGAAGAACTAGGACACTTTTAGCCCTTACTTGAGAGGAGTAGATTTTATTTTTCCATTCATAAATCCCTGTCTATAATTCTATAATTCTATTGTACTCCAAGTACATTTTTAGTTGCAAATGCACTTGAATTATTATTCCACACCTAAATTCTATAGACGTGTGTACTTGTATGTATTTGTTCGTTTTTCATGGTAGCAAAAACATTCTCAAATTTTGTGGCCCGCAAAGTCGCCTCAAAGTTTCACTGCGGCCCGAAAGCTAACTTTTGTGCCCATCCCTGCTGTAAAGTAAGGGCATGGTGATAAATTTTATTAGTAACTTTAGATGACTTACTTATAAGTGAGCAAGTTGTATCTAAATTCAATACAATGTCTTTCTTTTGGAATCGTTTAAATAGTTCTATCTGGTTTTGAGAATATAGATGGACTACAAATGGTTCCTGGACTATATATACTGAATATACCGTGAAACAGGAACTTCTGTTAGGAATGAACGAAAATATTCCTGTGTCGCTATAATATCTGTCATATCATTGTTAGAAAATCTATATGAGGATTTGAATTCAGATTTAACCCGTCTTGAACATTTTTTTGATTTTAGATGTGTAAAATTGTCATGAAGGAATCCTTCTATATTATCCTTATCAGTAAACTGTTTATAAAAAGTATTACTAGCAGGATTATTAATCAAAATCTTACCAATATTTTCTCTTTCAACACTCGAAAAATGTCGAGAATGGGCAGTCCTACAATCTGAGTGTGCTAATGATAAAACTCCTTTAAACTCGTATTTAACTGGAATTATATTATTATCTATTAACTTGTTAATATCTTCAATAGAAAAATAAAGGATGCTTTTTAAATTTGCATACGACCCATGCTTGAAAGAATGGACTATTTGTTTTCCTACTACTACTTTTCTTTATCCAATAAATTTAAGTACGCATTTGGGATTTATCTCAACAATATGTCTTATAGCGAATATATAGGTCCAATTTCTATCTAACCTATATTTTCCAGCAACATCCTTATAACATATATTATTCCAATCATCTAATTCAAGTAAAAACTCGCCAGATCCCTGATTATTAGAACAGGAAACATCTGAATCTGAGCCTGAATCACTAGATTGTTCCTGGACGTCTATTACTTTAATAAAAGATCGTAAATTTTCGAGTTCAAACTAAAGTTTTCTTGCACCCTTTGTTTTATAATTACAAATTTTATTTATTATTAGCCGCTTTACTGTCTAATTTAACTAGTATATCTACTGTTCTGTGTTAGTAACTATTGTACTGTTGAAGTCTCATAGCAATTGCATATTATACTTTCAATGAGGAGCTGGATACGATATCTAGTATATTTCAATTGACTAGTACAAGCAAACTTGCTCATAAGAGGGGGAAATGTCTTAGTTTAGCATATGGCAAGATTTCTAATGCTATGAAATCTTGTTAAAGCACTTATTACTCTGTATCATATATCATTCTACAGAAATAATATTGAAACTCGGGATTCTCAGTTCATCTCATGATGATAAGTTGGCCAAACTTCCTCTATAGTAGTAACAGTCCGGTTTAGTGGAGAGATCGCAACTACACGATAGTATCCAGGCAAAAGAAGTTCTCACCCTTTGCCGCGTGAAAGGACGAGCTGAAAAAAGCGTCATAACTACCATAACAGGCATTTTTTCAAATATTTATGCAAATCTTCTTTTTAGGAGATTACCTTGCGCCTTTATGGGCGGGATATTTGGCATAATTTTAACCATTGAGTTATGATGCCATTCGAAGATTGGAATTTTGTTAAGGATTGAATTTAAAGTCATTGAAATATGTGGGTATTTCGGTCAAAGAATCTTCAAATTGTGTATGGGAAAGATTTTGTTCAAAACGACGAATTTCATCCGAAATCTCGCCCAAAGTGATCTTTTTTGCAATTTCAAAATCTACCACTTATCTTTACGTATATGCTTCTTTTTTGAACAAATTTATTATTCAATTAAGTTTACAATTAGTGTTTTCACGACTGTATTGATTTAAATTTCAGCCTTCTATCACCTAGAAGGCTGAGTTATAGTCAAAAGACTGAATTTTCTTATTATACAAAATTGGTAATATACACATTCGAGCGAACGTTTTTGATGGGAGTTGTATCATAGTTGAGATATATTAATATACACAGTCTATTAAAATTTCAGCCTCCTATATCCTAAAATGACTGAGTTTAGTGGAAAACTGAAATTTCTAATTATAAAAGGTGACAATAACGTCATAATTCCATGATGAGTTGACATCTTCGTCTGAGGTGGGAACTTATTGGAGCGATATTGAAAATATCCCCAAATGCAAAAAATCAGCTTTCTGTGCCTGGCAGTCTCTTCAATCAATTCGTTCCTGATATATATATATATATATATATATATATATATATAAGAATTGATTGAAAAAACGGCTGATTTTCTGCGTGTGGGGGTCAATTCGCTATGGCTCCAATAAGTTCTAAGTTCAGACCAAAGTGTGAACCCATCATGAAATTATGACGTCATTTCACCTTTTTAATAATTAGAAATTTCAGTTTTTAATCAATAACTCAGCTATTTTAGGCGATAGAAGGCTGTTACTTCATATAATATGTATATTAATATTCCTCACATGTGATACAACTATCATCAAAAAATGATGACTGATCGCTCTGTTATGACGGCATCGTTACGCATCAAAATTTTAAAAATATAAAAATTTGGTGCTTTTTCGTGCGATATCGTTTATAACAAGACATATTTAGAGATGTGATCTCCGTTATAATTAATCAATGCGACTCCAGGCACCCATAGGCGCCTCCGGCGGATTCAAAGTGTCCGCCAGCCCCGCATTGAAAGCAAGCGAACCGCGCTTGTATTATATATACACTGCCCTACCAAAAGTATTCGTCCACCTCAATATTTCCCATTAATATAGTACTAAAATGGCTATATTAAAGAATGATCATGCAGTTAAAATATAAGAGATATAGTATATTTGATTTCAGATTCGTATTCTACGCATTTGACTTACCTATTTTCGAAGTTTCAAATCTATTGCTAATTGCCAAGGTTAAAATTCCCGACCTGTGCCACCATGTACCACTTTTCTAGAGTCTCCACCACTGTAGCAGATGGTGATAGGTGACACAGGGTAGCACAGGATGATAAATTTCAGCATAGTTAAAACTTAATTGATTTGAAAACTCTAAAATAGGTAATTCAAATGCGTAGAATACGAATTTGCAATCAAATATACTGTATCTCGTATAGTTTAACTGCATGACAGTTCAGTAATAGGCGCATTTAGTACTATTTAAATGGGAAATATTGAGGTGTACGAATACTTTTGGTAGGGTAGTGTATAGGTAAACGGAAGCTTGTTCGTCGCCAATCATCAGCCATATATAGTATATACATATATATATATATTGTTTCTTTTACTATAACTCAGGCATTTTAGCCGATAGAAGGCTGAAATTTTGATAGAATGTGTATATTAATATTTTTCACGAGTGATACCACTATAATCTAAAAATGATGACTCATCACCCTGTTACTACGTCATCATTATGTACCAAAAAATTAAAAATTGACAAATTTTGCGGCTTGCATATACGTAACGTATTGATTGAAGAAACTGCCAGGCACAGAAATTTTCTTTTTCCATCTGGGAGTCTTTGGGAAATGGCTCAACTAAGTTCTGACCTCAGACGAAAATGTTGACTCATCATGGAATTATGATGTCATTGTCACCATGAGTACATCAAAAATAGAGTACTTCTTTCAGTTAAAGAACATATTTCTTTATTAATAGACCCAAGAATACTATTTAGATGGAGATTTTCGTGATGGTTAATTACTTTTGTCTGGGTAGTGTGTATACACCACCAAGTTTCAACTATAAAGATGCTTCACTTCTCTATTTCCTCCTCTCCCGAAAGAGATATTTTAAACACATTTTCATTTTTTTGACTCTACACCGTACCGTGATTTAATCTTAACCATCAACTATTTACATTGTACTCTAGTCTGTCTCAATATTTGTTTAGCGTTATTTATTTAGATATACTGTATTAGATTCTCAGTACATACAACCAAACACCACAAAGTACTAAACATTGATGCTTCATTCCGCTATTTATTGCCTATTTTGACATATTATAAGAGATTATTTATTGAGCATGACATTTTGCCAAAATCTCTGTGATGACATTCTTTTCAAACTTATAGTATACTAAGTTATTTAAAAAGATTTTGTAGACTTTGTTTTCTTTGAACTACTAAATTACATAATGTCATCTGTTTATAATTTAACTTAGCTAATGGTGTTTTGTTGAGTCATTCCCGGTTTAACCCATTTTGAACGAAGAACCACTACAAATTTGGGGTCTGACTATAAATAGAAAAAAACACCAAGCCAGCCTAGGATTTATATTAAAATTAATATATTCTTTACTGGTTAATTATTTGATAGATACATTTCCTCCCAATATTTAAACATCATATAGCCTAATTATCAAAATAGCCTAATATATAAAAAAAGTATTTTCCATTTGGATAATTATGTACCCTTACCGTATAGAATGTGAATACACCACGCTTTCCCAAATTACTTACTACTGGTTTGATATTTCTGATATTAAAAATTTATTTACTGTGTTTGTTTGTTTTTAATTTCATTATTCATGGTTCGAGAATGAATTTTAAATTCTCATTTTTTTATGTTAATTTATGTTAAATCTTATTCTTAAGGAAAAGCTTAAATTTTGGGAAGAGGTAGAATCACTTAAAGAAGAACATGGACTTATTTGCTGTATTTGTATGGAAGGCTACTGTAATCATCCAAGAAAGATTCTTGGTATATATACTTTTTCGAAAAGTTCAATTTTAGAAGAATTTGAAAACAAAATGAAAAAAACTCAAGGGTATTCTACTGTGTCAGGTAATAATTTATCATTTTAAAGCTGAATTATTTGTAAAGATTATCAAATAATTCGTGATATCGTTCATGAACTTACTAAATGACCTTTTGTTGTATATGGAATTTGTTCTAAAAATTCATTTCCACTCCTTAATTTGGAGGTACGAAGGTCAGACTGAAAGTTTTTAAACTTGCACATTTATTGTTCAGTGCCATGTTTTTTGACTATTTTTTGAGAGATGTGAGTGCTTCACAGTCATTTTCAACTTATTTCTGTTTTGGAGATCCAGTTCCATCCCGCGCAACAGTTTCCAACTGCTTTGCTGAATTTGGAGGGAAGATCACCATTGTCCGCTGAAGTGCTCCTTGGACAGTGGTAGCACCCGAATACCTCGCGAAAGTAAAGAAAATCATTAGTTAGATCAGAGGATCACCTATAAATGGATAATGGAGGAAATCAATATAGGAAAAATGCTATTACAAACATCCTTCATGATTATCTGGCTGTCAGGAAGGTGTGAGCCCATTGGAGAGTTGGATTTACTATTCTGATCCCGAACCAAAGCAACAGTCGAAAGTTAAACTGTTCCGGAGTGCGAGAAAGCAAATGGTCGCAACATTTATGTCAGAAAGTGGTCATATTATTGCTACCATCACTCAATTGGAGGGTAAGACAATTAAGGCGCGTTGGTATATCGATGCATGCATAGCCCAAGTCTTGCCGAAGTGGATGACTTTACATCCAAGCTCGAAGACATCGAATCTCTTCTGGCATAATGACAATGCAAGTTCACACAGCCATAACAAATTCAGATTTTGTTTAATACTTCATCCAAACTCTTCCTCCTCCGCCACATTAACCATATCTTGAACCCTTCGACTTTTCTGTATTTCCAGAATTCAAAAACAGATCTGAAGGGTGACTCAATAGTAACCCTGTAACTGCGGCCTACAAGTCAACCTACAATTCTACGATTTTAGACCTCCTCAAAGAACAGTGGAAAGAGTGCTTAAAAGTGGTTCTGGTGGATACTTTACGTTGATTGTAATGGGGAGTATTTTAAAAACTGAAATATTATAGCTAATTATAATAACCTTAGAATCTAAATACTTTCGGTCTGACCCTATTATATTAAATATATTTTAGAAAAATTAATGCCATTCTCTGAACATAAGGAGTGTAACGACATTCTGTCTCAAATTCAGCCAGCCGACATCGATTGACTCGTTAACAATATCCGCTATGGTACTTATTTCGAATTTGCTAAATCGGATACGTTATTTATGTGGTCTGCTAATATATAGAAGTACTACATCCTTACTATTAAAACTCGATTAATATGTGTTTATGTATATAGTATATATTTTGCAGGCTAAATGCGTTTTCAGCCCAAACGCGTTTAGCCTGGAAAATTAGGCCAAACACGTTTGGCATAGGCCAGATGCGTTTTCATTATTTTCTAAAACCCTTGGGTGTATTTCTAATTAAATAAATTTGTAATATTTGCATGTTATACTACTATTAGTAATCATAAGAATATCTTACAAACCTTTACCTATTTCTCAAAATTATATTTAGTCATAATTTTAATTACATACGATATATTTTAAATGCAAAGTTATTGATTCAATATACTTCTAGTTGTACTCGATTTTATAAGATTCGTAGCTCTGCCAATTTGTTTGGTATCTCGTCTTATCAAACTCTAAAATACCTAGACTAAATTTAGATTTCCTAGAGCTCCTCTATTAACTGAATGGAATTTAAATAATAAGATTTCTTAAACGAACGAATGCCATAAAGTAGGAGCATTCCTTTGTCTAATCCTCTTTCTAAACAACAAATAGTTGATATAAATACAGTGGAACCTGTCTATAGCGGCCACCCAAGGGACTGGACAAAATTGGCCGTTATGCACATGTGACCGTTATATACAGGTGATTGTCTTAACCCTATCTAGAATGAAACATAGTTACTATATGTATTTCCATTACTTGAAGTAATTACATGAAACTTGTTTATCGTTCGTAACAGGTCCTGTAATAAACATATAGAAAGGTGAAAAGGGTGATGGGCGTTATAGACAAGTAGTGGCCGTTATAGACAGGTGATGGCCGTTATACACAGTTTAGGGTCAGTTATTCGTTTGTCTGGGACATCTTCAGGGAATAAAACGTGGGAAAGAGATGGCTCAAATTTTTTTGAGGTATAGAGATTATTAAGTATCCTGACAGCAGTTCCGGTTTGGTACATTCCTCTAGCCTTTGCATTATAACTCCCGGGATATTTGGGGATCGATTGGTAATCTTCTATCAACCTGAGGAATAGAGATAAGAACATTTTGTCCAACACCGACCAACTTAATCTTTTTGTTGGATTGGTTTATCATTCGTTGGATCTGTTTTTCTTGTCTCCTCTTAGCTGTTAACCTCCCTTGCTGAACACCATCAGCTCTATATTCAAGCCAACACGAGATGCACCATGCACCACAACCATAGCCTTCCATCAACAGTCTGTCCACAAATTGTATGGATTGCCCTGTGATAACCTGGACACCTGTGAGCACCTGTGCATTCCCCTTCACAAACTATGCATCGCAAAACACATCTCTATATGGTGCGATGATGTTGGAATGTACAAGTATGAAGGACGTGGCGAAGATGGATCAGCTGGTAGTGAGGTGTTAAACGGTTGTTGTTGAAGTGAACATTCCAGATCTGGAGATACTGAATTATGCCCTCTCCCTGGTATAGGGATCTTCCAATCCAAAATCTGAAAAGACCTCTAGACTCTCAACATTAGGAGAAGGAATATACAGATCAGTAAGACTCCCCCCGCAGGAGTGTTGTTGGTCGATCCGATATCAGGGTATTCGTCTTTGAATTATCTGTTTTGTCTATCAAAATATGCAGTGTTCATAATTGAAACTTTCTTATATTGCTAACTACTGACTATTTTATTGCTCTAAGGTAAAATCAATTATAGTCTAGCTACTAAAGGTGTTAAAATCATAAAATATAGTTTGTTCATAGGAAATGTAAATATTAAGCTAGCATATATTTGTTCACAGTAAGCAACCCGATTAAATATGAATCTCCTATTAGTTATATGATACTACATATGCATTTATAAGATAACCTCCTGTGTTTAATCACATGACAAATACATTTTTTATCATCTCCCATCCATCCTAATTTTCAAGCTAAAATTTGTTTAGAACAAATAATTTTACAGTGACTTAATTTAACATAATATAACTCACATTTTCAAATCTTCGTCGGTGGTTATGTCCTTTGAAATATTATCAGGAATCCCGAATTCATCAATACTTCCTCTTGCCTCTTTTCCAAACAGCACACTGTAGGGAGATTTATTTCCGAGAGTAGAGTGCGGACTTGTATTTATGGAATGTTGAGCAAGAGAGACATACTATCTCACCCAACTGGGGTCATTACTTTTCCTTTTTAATTCTTGATTTACTCTCTCCACTGAACCCTGGCTCTGTGAATGCCTAGGCTTTCCGTGCATTATTCTACAACTGGGCCACAGTTCTTGTAGCATTTTTGCCAAATTAACATTTTCAATTGGATCTTTTCAATAAGAGAGATGTATTCTAATTCGGACAGATACTAATTTAGGATTCAAAATATAGATATTCGAATTATAAATAGTTTAAGATTTCTGATAAATTGCTCTGCCCAAAAGTAAAATTATCAACTTTTGCTACCAGAGGTGATTCATTACCATTATGTATTGTGGTAAAATGGGCATATTTAGCACTAAAGTCACTGTGTGATCTTTTGAAAACGTTAGGAATGAATATTTGAATATAAATATTATATACTAACTAATTTGAATGCCCATATTTCGAATCTGAAATCCGATTTTTATATTGCTTACCGTTTATGAGTTTAAATCTTCATGAATAGACCCATTTAGTATTAAATTCACGTGAAATAAAGTGTACAAATACTTTTGTCCGGGTAGTGTATATATCTCTGTAAAGAATTGATTGAAGAAACTGCCAGGAACAGAAAGCTTATTTTTCGAAGTTGGGAGTCTTTTGCCTATGTTTTCACTAAGTTTTGACCATGATGAGTCGGAAATGTCGATTCATCATGGAATTTTAACATCTCTGCCACCTTTTTTATTTTTTTCGTTTATAACTAAGCCATTTTTGGTGATACAAAGCTGAAATTTTAATAGACTCTGTATATTAGTAATGTACTTCCCATATGGTACAATTATCATCAAAAATTATGGGATAGTTACAGTATGTATATGTAGATTTACTATAGAGTCTATGTTTGGATCAATTTTCCAAGTTTAAAGAAATTTACTCATTCTTATGTGTATTATACAGTACATACGTAAACGCGAATAGGAACACTTTATTCTTAGCTTCCGAATGCCAAAAATCTCGTTTGTTTCCCCTTTACTTTTCAATCTCCCTTTCAATGTTTAAGAAAATATTTTAAAAGCAATATAGCGAAAAATAACTTTAATCTAAATTTTCTCATAATTTTCTTTTAAACCAGTGTAACCGTATTCTGCACACCATTTTTTGACTTGTCCCTTTATGATTTCAATGCCATTTCAAAATGTCGAAGGACATCCGCGACATCATCACGATTGTAACATTAGCAAGTATCCTTACTAATAAAACTCGATTAATGTCAATATATATATACCAAGGAATTATCTAGGAGCGCGAGACGCTCCTTTAGGCGTGTGATTTTAAGCTGCAAAGTGTTTAGGAGCGTGAAAATTCAGAAAAATGCCCAATTTACCCAATATTATAATGTCATTTAGCGATTTAGGCGTATGAAAATTTAGAAATTTTAGATTAGGAGCGTATCTCTGGAAGGCTGTATAATACCCTGATATATACAAGCGCGCTTCGCTTGCTTGCGCTGCGCGGCTGGCGGACACTTTATGTCCGCCGGAGGCTCCCTTCGTTTGCCTGGGGTCACATTGGTTAATTATAAGGGAGATAACATCCTAAATACGTCTGGACAACTGTTATAATCGATATCGCACGAAAAATCATCAAATATATCAATTTGTAAATTTTGATGAGTAATGATGACGTCATAAAGTGATGAGTCAGCATTTTTTGATGATAGTTGTATCATATGTGAGGTATGTTAGTATACAGATTCTCTTAAAATTTCAGCCTTGTTTCTCCTATAATGGCTGAGTTATGCTCGAATAACTGTATTGCTTAACTATAAAAAATGTGACAATGACGTCATAATTCCATGATGAGTCGACATTTTGCTCTGAACTCAGAACTGACTGAATCCATATCCAAAATGAGCTTTCTGTGACTTGTTGTTTCTTCAATCAATTCGTTACAGATATACTAGTATATATATATATATATCTGTAACGAATTGATTGAAGAAACAGCCAGGCGTAGAAAGCAGATTTTTGGCATGTGGGAGTCTTTTGGCTATGGCTCCAGTAAGTTCTGAGTTCAGAGCAAAATGTCGACTCATCATGGAATTATGACGTCATTGTCACATTTTTTATAGTTAAGCAATACAGTTATTCGAGCATAACTCAGCCATTATAGGAGATACAAGGCTGAAATTTTAAGACAATCTGTATACTAACATACCTCACATATGATGCACCTATCATCAAAAATGATGACTCATTACTTTGTTATAACGTCATCATTACGCATCAAAATTTTTAAAATTGACAAATTTGGTAATTTTTCGTGCGATATCGATTATAGCATTAGGGCATGCGTATTTAGAGATGTTATCTCCCATATAATTAATCAATGGTGACCACAGGTGCCCAAAGTGCGCCTCAGGCGGACACAAAGTGTCCGCCAGCCGCACAGCGCAAGCAAGCGAAGCGCGCTTGTTTTTATTAATTAGCCAGAGTAAATGCATAATTGTAATGCCGCTACTGACTCTTATTGCCTTTATTCAGATTAAAATTTAACTGATAACCGCCCGAAATTGCTTCATTTTCTCGTCCCAAATGCTGCTTATGTGCAGTATTGTTTTCTAGTCTTTCAATTTATTACAGGCCGGGAATCCATGGTATTTTTTGGAACAGTAGTCAAATTCTAAAATATCCATTTGTTTATAAATCCTATTAAGACTTTAGTTTAGATTACGTAATAATTTAGGGCGAATACCGCTTCCCTAAGGATGAATCCCGAACTCCAATGTTAGGACAAATTCAAATTTGAAGTTTCGATAATTTTCTACACTAAGTATGCTTTGGTGACGCGTTAAAATTTTAATCTCGAATAACCGAGCAGACAATGTGTGACTTCTTTGATACTGAAATATCTTTTTGATACGTTTATTATCTACTCTTGAAACAAATATAAAAATGCCATGTTGAATATTCTTCTAATTATAAGCAGAATAATAAAATCATAAAATGCTTCCGAATCTTTATAATTTAGCACATTTTAGAGATTAAATTTTAATATACATACTGTCCCATTTTGCCTCATTATCTATTGAACAGTTGCTCGGAGATTTACAGTCAGTCTGAAAGAAACAACGCTCATTTTAGAATGTATAATTATACAATTGTATCCGGTCTATACTACTGGATAATACAAATATAGTAATGTATAATAATGCACCCTAAATATTATAGAAAATGTTTACAACTGATTTAGCAACTTGCACGAAATTTAAAATAATATTCCCGCATAGCCTACTGTATATAAGGCCTCACAGTAACTTGCGGATTTGGGACTAGGGATGCGGAGGAAGACCGTTGAACTAATACATGAGCTGCCTTAAATCATTTACAAAGCACAATAGAGCTTAGGAATGTATTATCAGCATATATAAATATGGTGTCAAAGTATCCATAACCGTTGTTAAAAATTTGACTAGTCACCATATGGTTGCGCAATAGGTTATATTTGTGACAAATTTGGTGATTTTCAGAGGCCGTTTAGGGGCACTTCTAAGTGTTTTTATTGTAAAATATTTCGCATAGAACTGAGATGTGAATGGGTTAATACGAAAAATTTGGAATTTTTTCATGGACTGTTGGTACATTCCAGTGTTGCTATGGAAACGTGTTTTGGTCAGTTGGCGTTATATCTTGAAAACTGCAATTGCTACACATTCAAATGTAATTCCATTTGATAGCGAATATACTACTTCATATTAAGTGATAGTATAATTTCGACCTCTAAATTCAATAGTTTATGAGATATTCGACAAATTATCAAATGTGACCAATATGGTACATTGTCGCCACTGAAAATCACAAAATTTGTCACAAATATAACCTATTGCGCAACCATATGGTGACTAATCAAATTTTTAACAACGGTTATGGGTACTTTGATACCATATTTATATATGCTGATAATACATTCCTAAGCTCTATTGTGCTTTGTAAATGATTTAAGGCAGCTTATGTATTAGTTCAACGGTCTTACTCCGCATCCCTAGTCCCAAATCCGCAAGTTACTGTGAGGCCTTATATACAGTAGGCTATGATTCCCGATTTTTATTCCGAAATCGCTTATTGTAGAGCCCGATTTGATCAAATAGAGAGCATTCTGTTAAAAAGATCTGCGATTGCAATTCGATTATCAATCTATTATTAACGATCTTTATGCTTCCAAATTGAGTTTAACAATAAATAGTGGGAACATTTTCAACTGTGTAAAGTATTTGCTGAAAGGGGGACTAGATTGGTCGAGTATCAAGTTCAACTCAAATTTGTCTTTGTAGATGCTCTCAACTCAAGTTGTTAATAATTGAATCTTCTTCTACGGTATATTTCCTTCCCGTTGACTAACTTTTGAATGCATTAGATGAGTTGAAATGGAGTTAAGACGGCTTAAAATGACCATGTCACCACAGTTTGAGGTAAAATTCAATAATTTCTTTTCTTTAAACAACAATTTCCCTGCGAATACAGATTGGATTGAGCTGTAGCTTGTAGATTATCATTGACTAACAATATATTCTCAATGTGCATACGTTCAGGAAAATTGTAGAAGGGTGATTGAAGATTTGGCTTGTTCACCATGAAATTGAACAGCGAAGCGATATTCAATCGATTGATGATTTAACATGGGTAATATGGAAGATGTGATATCAAAATTCAATTTACAATTTCTTTAGATTTTCTGTCGTCTATCATGTTATCATCGTGATGACGCAAATTTTTGTTTTGACAATGACATCATAATTCCATGATGAGTCGACAATTTCTTCTCAGCTCAGAACTTATTGGAGCCATAGCCAAAAGACTCACGAATGCCAAAAATTAGCTTTCTGTGCCTGCCAGTTTCTTCAATAAATTCGTTATCTCTCTCTCTCTCTCTCTCTCTCTCTCTCTCTCTCTCTCTCTCTCTATATATATATATATATATATATATATATATATATATATATATATATATATTAATCGAGTTTTAATAGTCAGGATGCTTGAAAGTGTTCTTAAAGCAGATCAGAAAATCCCAAAATTGGTCCTAAAAAGAATATTGTGCAATGTCATGACGACTCTCACATATTTGAAAACAGATATGTGCACTTAGATACCATATTTAGTTTGTCCCATAATTATTGTTACCTGAGGGATTTCATTTTTGTTTCTAAACGTTATATTTTCGTTTTGAATATGAAGCAAAAAATTTAACAGAACTAGTGCAATACATTATTGATCAGTAATTAATACTATTTCCATCATTCTTGAGTACTAATTCACACTGACGCTTCATTGACTTATAATATGGTTGTAAGAACTCTTGCGTTTTAGATTCCCTCATTTCAAGAAGCTCAGTCTTAAGTTCGTCCAAAGTACGAAAACGCTTCCTAGATAACTTTTGCTTCAACCAGGAAAACACATTCTCATTAGAGTTTAGATCAGAGCTCTGACTTGGCAACACGAGATGTGTGCTTAGGGTCATTGTCATGAATGAGAAACCAGTTATCCTCTTGGAAAGCTCTAGCTTGATCGAGTTAATGCTGTTTGAAGTATATTGAAAAACAATTTCGAAAAACAGCGATAAAAATAGGCTCTGAAGATTAAGTAATTGAAAACTTTGAATTAAGGTAGCAATTTAAATCGAGTGTTACAATAATTATGGGACAAACTGTATGGTAGTAGTACATCTTTGAGGTATATCCTGCATGGTTGACGATTTTTAGTACTATTGACTCATTGGTTTCGGTTTACCCCAGGTCAAAAATTTTGTATCAATGAGTTGGCCTTATATAACGAAGGTCACGGTTTAGCATAGTCTTTGTTCTCACTATTCACTAAATTAATTGTATATTCCATCACATAGATTAATCTTTAAATATGATAAATTAGGAGTGATTTGCCAGCACTTTCAATTCTTAAAATCAATTAAGGCAAAAGGGCGAGGCCACTTATTATCCACAAATGATACCAACTTCAATTATTTAATAAAACAAACAGCGTAAACGTAACTGAACAAATTTGAAACACCCATATCCTAGACGTGCGAAATTCAATTCTAACCCAAAAGGCACCCACCCTTGACTTGTGGTATAATATAAATCCAAACAAAAACACTTGCTGCGCGTTCATGGCAGCGCGAATGAATTAAAATATTATTCAGCGTTATCCTGCAATTCAAACTTGAATAGCCTAACCACTAAGCAAAGAATCAAACTAACTCGACCCTACTCATTGACCTTAACACGTTTTCGCATTGCTATTAGAGTCTTTGGAGAAAATATCCGAAAACATATGAAATTAATGGCAAAAATGGATTCAGTTTGGTTAATAGAGAACTATATCCAATAGAGTTATTCAACAAATTCAAAAGTTTGAATCTTTAGATGTTTTCCCTTCAAATAGTTTACTTTGATCACCAAATGTTCACCATAAAAGATTCAAGTACTTTGGTGATTATTTAGTGGTCTCGCAAGGTAGGCTTCTCTTAATGCAGATTTATAATGGGATTTTACCGGTTTAGTGATAAAAGGTATAAGTAAAGTATCTAGCAAATTTGATTGAGATATTTGGATGTGGTTTCAACTCAGCTAATATTTCATTTTGGTGAGAGAAAAACTACCGGTTTGGAGATATTGGTGAAATCAGTTGGGACCAGCCTTCGTACTTGTAATTATTAATGGCCCCAACTGATTTAACCAATATCTCCAAACCGGTATTTCAAAGGCACAAATTTAGCACCCTCTTTGGGCCAGATTGTTCGAGAGCCGGCTAATATTCAAGTATATATGGTACTATATGCAATGGTATGAAAGAGAGAAAAAGTCAAAACCGCAAAAGAAAACCAATATGTATTGCATTTCGATTCAGCATATGTGATTTCCTATTCAAAGATAGTACGTTTGCCATGTCTAACTAGAGCCAGATTTGAGTAAGATGTAGTACACCATGTATAAGGTGTGAAAAATAAAATAGAGGCCCAAGTCAAGATACATACTTTTAATGTAGGTCCTGATTTTAAATGAAACCTCATGCTGTATAGAATCACTGTGCCAAATTTCATGGTTTAACCATAAAATGTAATTCCTTCGCTACTATGCTGTACTAAAAGCCTACGTTTGAGGCTTTTAGGGTTTAGTAGATAGAGACGAAGTAATTTTAAAAAATTTATTTCCAAAACTAAACCTTTTGAACTTTTAAAAATCGACCCCACCAAATTATAACCTTAATTAATAGTAATAATCGTTAAATCAACAAAATTTAAAAATACAAAACATCATTTTTTGCGAAATACATGTTGAACTTTTCTACCAACAACAACCAAAGCCTTCTTTGGATGCTTTTGTGTTCTAAAATTGTCGAATGGATCAACAATTTGGAAATTGATTTTATGCAAAATCTTCCAACAAAGCATTTGTGAGCGCTATATTTCTGCGAATTTTAATTCAATCGTGATTTTCATGGTTTTAATCAAGAAGAAATCGTCTCATCTTTGGTCATTTTAAAGTGTTATCCTTATCTTGGAGGCCATTATTGACCCACGCTTGCTACAGGAATGTGTTGCGTCATTTCCGTTTTAAGCCATTTTCAATGGGGAAGCCATATAAGTTTGGGGTTACTACTATAAATAGAATAATCCCAAATGCTTTCAAGAGTTATTAATAGGTACTAGTCAATCAAATATATCTTTTTCTAGATACAATTGACCACTTTCTGCTTTATGAGCAACACCGTGTTTCGCATACTTCCGCTGCACGGCTAACGGACATCAGTTTCTTCAATCAATTCGTTATAGATATAGATACTATATACACACATAAACACATTAATCGAGTTTTTATAATAAGGACAAGCGCGCTTCGCTTGCTTGCGCTGCTGGGCTGGCTGACACTTTGTGTCCGCCAGAGGCGCCCTTTGGGCGCTTGAGGTCACATTGATTAATTATAAGGGAGATAACATCTCTAATGACTTCTGTCCTACTGTTATAATCGATATCGCACGAAAAATCACCAAATTTGTCAATTTTTTAAAATTTGATGCGTAATGATGACGTCATAACAAGGTGATGAGTCATCATTTTTTGATGATAGTTGCAGCATAAGTGAGGTATGTAGTATACATATTCTATTAAAATTTCAGCCTTCTATCTCCT
Organism: Aphrocallistes beatrix; assembly: GCA_963281255.1. NCBI lineage: Eukaryota > Metazoa > Porifera > Hexactinellida > Sceptrulophora > Aphrocallistidae > Aphrocallistes > Aphrocallistes beatrix. The sequence continues at coordinate 1,756,681 of OY725496.1, forward strand.
ATATTGACTGAGTTATGCTCGAATAACTAACTATATTGCTTAACTTTTAAAAATGTGACAATGACGTCATAATTCCATGATGAGTCGACATTTTCGTCTGAGCTCAGAACTTAGTGGAGCCATAGCAAAAAAACACCGACATGCCAAAAATCAGCTTTCTGGGCCTGGCAGTTTCTTCAATCAATTCGTTACAGATATATATATATACACACATACAAACATACACATTAATTGTGTTTTAATATTAAGGGCAGTTTAACTTCAAAAGATAATCCTTTATATGTATTTAATCTCGATTAATGTTTATATTTATATTTCACTGTAGCGAATTGATTGAAGAAACTGCCAGGAACAGAGAGTTGATTTTTAGCATGTGGGAGTTTTTCGCCATAGTTCGTATTGACCTCAGTCGAAATTGTCGGCACATCTTGGAATTATGACGTCATTTTCATCTATTTTATGATTATAAATTTTAGTTTTACTTCTATAACTCAGCCATTTTAGGTGATAGAGGGCTGAAATTTCAATATAATTTTCATCAAAATATAATTGCTCATCACTCTATTATGACGTCCCTATATTTAATCAATGTGAGCTTAGGCGCCCTTTGGTCGCCCATCAGTGTCCGCCACCCTCGCAGCGAAAGTAAGCGAAGCGCACTTGTTCTATTAAAATTTGCAATTTTCTTTGTTTTTGAGTTTAATTATCTTGCTGATAGAATTTGGGTACAGTAGAACGTCAATTATCTGAACGTTATAGGGCCAAAGGGTTTTTAGAAAACTGAATTTCAAATGCTGGAGTACAGTTAAGGCAGCGGTTCCCAAACTGGGGTGCATGAACGCCCTAGGGGTGCACCGGTCCTTAGTCGGGGGTGCACGGGACAAGGATTCCTCCTTATTATTAGTCGTCCTTATTGCAATGACAAGTCGGATCAATAGAGTTTTTCAGACTTAGGTGGGTCCTGGGGTGCACAAAATAATTTTTAGGTGTCAGAGGGTGCACGAGGTAAAAGAGGTTGGGAACCACTGAGTTAAGTGAATTTCTACAAGAGAAAATATCATCTATGTTGAATTGAGACTAATTTATATCTGGTTTAGTAACGCGTTTTTAAAAGTGGAGAAATGAACCAGGAATGTGATGTTCCACATATTTATAAGATATTCTTAATTTATTGGGTTAGATTTACAGCAGATTGTGATGTGACTCTTCGGAGTGGTTGGAAATTTGGTGTCTTTCATTCACCAAATTTCTAACCACTAGACCATTAAATCAAAAACCTTAAACGATACGATACCTTTGAAATGTATTATTACTATATGCACCATTATATCAGAGTATCCAAATCAGCTGTCAAAAATTCGATATGTCATCATGTGATTGCACAATTTACTTTATTTAGGGCGAAATATGCTTGTTCTAGCACTTTTGAAACATCCTAACTGGATTTTAATGCTTGATTTTTGCCTATTTAGAAAAATCTCAAAATCTTGATTGGAATGTCTATGCATTCCTGAGTTACTATGGAAACAAACATTTGAATGTTTAAGCCATTTCTCAAAATGTATAGATCGTAGACACTAAGAAGTTATACCATTCAATCATATCACTTCCTATATGATAAGAATACTGTTCGTGTAGGTTTTCATTTATTTTGAGTTATCTAGGATTTAGAAACAGAAGAATGCTTAGACATTCCAATAAAGATTTTCAGATATTTTGGATTAAGGCCTTCCTATTGTTGTTCTATAAAAAAATCAAGCATTAAAATGCGGATGATGTTTAAAATGGGCTAGAACAACCACATTTTTTGCTCTAAAAAGAGCTTATTGCGCAATCACATGATGACATATCGAAATTTTGACAGCTGAATTGGGTACTCTGATATAATGTTTGTATATAGTAATATTACATTTAAAAGATCTATCGTATACGGTTTTAGATTTATCGGTCTAGTTAGATATTGATTGTGTTAAAGCATTCATTTTATGGCCTTCTCGGTGACATATATTGGCGTATATTAAGTAGGCCATGAGTATGATCATTTCCAAATTTAAAACTAGTCCGGTTAACCAACGGAGTTCGGTTAACTGACAATATGGTGTATATATTTAGCCATTAAATATTGCTAACCATACAAGCGCGCTTCGCTTGCTTGCGCTGCGCGGCTGGCGGACACTTCGTATCCGACGGAGGTGCACTGCGGGCGCCTGGGGTCACATTGATTAATTATAAGGGAGATAACATCTCTAAATACATCTGTCCTTCTGTTATAATCGAAATCGCACGAAAAATAACTAAATTTGTCATTTTTTCAAATTTTACGCATGATGATGACGTCATAACAGAGTAATGAATCATCATTTTTTTATGATGGTCGCATCATATATGAGGTATATTAATATACACATTCTCTTAAAATCTCAGCCTTCTATCACCTAAAATGGCTGAGTTATAGTCGAAAAACTGAAATTTCTAATTATAGAAAAGGTGACAATGATGTCATAATTCCATGATGAGTTAACATTTTGGTCTGAGCTCAGAACTTATTGGAGCCATAGCCAAAAGACTCCCACATGCCAAAAATCAGTTTTCTGCGCCTGGCAGTTTCTTCAATCAATATATACAGTCGACTCCGCATAATAAGGCCACTGTTTAATTGGGTCAACCGCTTAATCGGGCCACTTTTGGTAGGACCGGAATAGCTCTTACACATAGAAGCTAGTACAAAATCGTTTCAGTTAATAGGGTTCTCCGCTTAATCGGGCCAAAATGTCCTCTGACCGATGTGACCCTATTAAGCGGAGTCGACTGTATTTATATACACATTAATCGAGTTTAAATAGTAAGGATAAAAAATAATATGAAATTCGTTTTCAATAAATAAAACTATTCGAATAGCATTTGCATACCGTCGTTCATCATTATTAAACGCATTTTTAATCTTGACATGATTCATGACTTGTTTGGAAAGATTTATGAATGTAAAAAGTTCATTAATAAGAATAATACTTAAAAACATTAGGTATTGTATCCGAGGAATTTTGTATCGATTATTAATTTAACTTTGGATTTGACATGCTTGGAGAACTATTAACTTGATCCTACAAACGCCAATGGATGGATAGCAATACAAATCTTTGCGTGGTTACTTTACGTTCAAGTTTCTGAAGTTTTAAAGTAAATATTTCAAGTTCCGAATGCTCTTAATGCACTATCAGCACTCATTTCAATAATTGGCATTCTGTTCAATGGTATTAAAGCAAAATTGGTGTACAACTTATGCGGGAAGCAGGCATAGATACCAAGTAACCAAATTATTCAAAATCAAATGACTAAATTCAATCGGTGTAGATAATTTCATTTTCCCAAATTTTAAACTGATTAATTCTTGCATCCTGTGCGATCATTATCCTGTAAAGCTACAGTAGATTTGAATCAGAAAACTAAACTGATAATTATTCTGAGTAAATTTTTATATTTATTTACAAATAAGCCCGCTTCCCTTCCTTGCGCTGTGCGACTCTGTCAGACGCATCCTTTGGGTATCTAGGCTCACATTGATTAATTATAAGGTAGATAACATCTCTAAATAAATCTGTTTTATTTTCATGATCGATATCACCCAAAAATCACATAACTTTCAGTTTTCAATTTTTGATGCATAATAATGAAGTCATAACAGAATGATTAGTCATCATTTTTTGATGATAGTTGTATCATGCGTGGAGAATATTAATATACAGTCTTTTAAAATTTCAGCCTTCTAGTATTACCTATAATGGCTGAGTTTTAGTTGAAAAACTGAAATTTATATTATAAAACAGTGACGTGGCGTTATAATTCGATGATGAGTCGATGTTTTCGTCTACATATTTTAATTACTCATAATTGATAGTTTCAACTCAATAGCTTATTCTCTTGTAGAAAATTATCAACTTCTGCCACTTTGTGTCACTAATCGCCATCCTGTGTAATTGCCGTAACTTGAGACAGGTAGTATCAGGTATAATCAAGGTTGATATTGATAAACTTGGGAGTTAGTGAGTTGATGATCTCAATTATGAGTAATTAGAATCTGTATTTTACGAATTTGAAATAAAAAATAGAGAATTTCTTAAAGTTTGGGAACATATTCCTTAATGAATCAGATCCACTTTAATACTATTTGTATGAGGTTTCTGGTGCTGAATAATTTTGATACTGTATATATACCCACATTAATCGAGTTATAATCAAGTACTAAGGATAATAAAATGCGGATGACAAGTCTTTTACTTCGTGCCTTTACAATAATATATTCTTAGATAGATGCTCAATTGACTTTCCCTCTGAGGCGCTGGTGGTCAACCAAAGACTAATTGAGTTTTCTCTAATAATGAGAAGATACATGAGAATATATTCATTAAATTAGTTCTTATGTGAATATTTTGTAATAATTATATTCTATTATATTAGTGAACGACCGAAACTAGTATTTTACCGAAGCCGAATTTCGGCCAAAATTGGAATTTTCCACCGAAATGCAGAAACCGAATTTCGGTATTTCGGCCACAATTTGTAAGACAATATATATTATTTATATTTAATCAAGGTGCATAAACATAACTAATCACTAATTCATTAAGTACGTGTATGTAGATATATTGTGTAACTAGATTATATGATAGAAAGTATCATGTTTGTACGATGATACTGCATATGTTAATACAATGCCATTGTACAAACATGAGTTCCCCATAGAAATGCAGCATATGTATGGTTATCCAATTAAAGGCTATGTAGTAGATTGTGTGTAGATTATATATTTATCACTCTTAGTAGTTATTCTTTCATTACTCAGAAATTCTAGTCAGAATTTAATCATGATTTCGGTGAAGTCACCGATACCGAAATTCGGCCGAAACCGAAACCGAAATTTCGGCCGAAATCAATTTCGGTCGTTCACTACATTATATTCTAGTTACTAATTTTAATTTATCCTTACTATTAAAACTCGATTAATGTATATTTCTTTATATATTTATACTAGTATATATATATATATATATATATATATATATCTGTAACGAATTGATTGAAGAACCTGCCAGTCGCAGAAACCTGATTTTTGGCATGTGGGAGTCTATTGGCTATGGCTCCATTAAGTTCTGAGCTCAGACGAAAATGTCGACTCATCACGGAAGTATGACGTCATTGTCACCTTTTTTATAATTAGAAATCCCAGTTTTTCGATCATAACTCAGCCATTTTAAGTTATAGAAGGCTGAAATGTTAATAGAATGTGTATATTAATCTATCTCAAATATGATACAACCATCATCCAAAAATGATCATTCATCACTCTGTTACGACGTAATCATTACGCATCAAAATTTTAAAAAATTGACAAATTTGGTGATTTTTCGTGCGATATCGATTTTAACAGTAGGACCCACGTATTTAGAGATGCTATATCCCTAATAATTAATCAATGTGATCCCAGATGCCCAAAGGGCATCTCCGGCGCACTTAAAGTGTCTGCCAGCCTCGAGCGCAAGCAAGCGAAGCGTGTTTGTAGTGATTATATGACAATACTTATTTCAAATTTTACCTTTCTCCTAGGTTTTAATATTGTTCATTTTGATTGTCATAATACTGCAATTCGAACGAGCCGTCAATCAAGAGGTAAAGACGAGTGGGAGTCTGCTATGATTCATAATTCGAACATCAAATGTAATAGTATTATGCCTATCTGGGGTCCCGAAGTGCAGGATAATGGATTTTACAGCTGTCTTGCGAAACACCATTCATGTTTACAGGATGCAACTGGATGCAGGTAATTTATAATATCATTTATCTGCTTTGTTTTAATTCATGTCGAAGGATGTAAATTTAAATGTCACTCTTTGAGGATTTTAATTGAGTATCTCGTTAATATCCGTATGTCACTATCAGTGAACGACTAAACTGTACATAATAAGTCTAAATTAAAGTACTCAATGTTAGTTATTTCTGAAATTCATTTATACACGTACGTTATAGTCTTTATATTACCAAATTTGACCTCAAGAAACATTAGCATGAAAACAAGTAGTCAAGAGTTCATACCAACTGGTGAACTTTTTAAATGTTGTTGTTGTAGTATTAATTTGTTTAGGGCTTAGCCATAAGTTTAATACATTACCAAAGCCGAAGTGTGTTTAAAGTGTAGAAATAATGACTCTTTGTACATTGCATTTGACTAGGCTGAAGGCCAGTTATATTTAGCCATTACGATTTGAATTCCTTTCTTTGTTAATTAGCTATCCAATAGTATCTAAATTTAGCCTCTAGTAGTCTAGTTCATCATACCATTTTATTATCTTATTTTGTAAAACTGCTTTTTCTAACATGCTAGCGATGAAGACTAAGTCTACAAATAAATTTGTGGTTGAAACAGATGCATGATGCTATTTATCATCAACCCAGCCTAGAATAGAAATGCTCGTCAATTAGAAACAACATTAAAAATCGCATTAAACTATTTCAAAGTATTAGGTTCAAAAATAGTATAATGTAATATACAAACTATCATCAAATTCTGCTTATTATTAGCTATGAGTAAAATTACTATTCTCAGAGAGTTGGTCGGGAAGATTTTGGATATTAGAAAATGGGTAGCTTTCTCATCTTCAATTGCGTCTTGTTTTAATCACCTGAGCAAATATTCTTATTATATTTTTTTTTCTAGAGAACCTAATTTTTGGTCAAGTATACATGATATTAAACTTTTAATTCTGAGATTTACAACTGAGGCTTCATTTTGTCAAGATTCTGGCGGTGGAAGTAAATATAGTAATATTCGTTTTCTCAGTTATATGTTTGGATATTCTTTCTATTTACTGCAAGCATCCAGAAGCTTTCAGAAGGAATTTAATAACTTAGCACTATTTCTGGAAAATGAATCTGAAAAATGTATTACATCTTCTTATGAATTGGATGGACCAGTCTTTTTTCTTGTATCCTCCATATTTCTGATGTCAGGTGAAGAATGGAGTTTAAATAAAATAAAGTTTCTCCGGCGTGTTATAATAACTGGTCATGCAAGGTGCATATCATCTAAAGTGCAGAGTGGAAATGCTCAAGAACCTTTAGATTTCAACTTTTACAGGTATAATTAATGATTATACATTTATTAATCGTTTAAGAAATTGGATGTTTACTGTATTCCAATCATCATTAATCATTTTATCCTTTAGACCTCAAACATTTTTATCTAAATAATTAAAAGCAACTTTGTTGCATGTGCTAATTTTGAAGATCTTGAGTCATAAATTATAATTTTCTTTCCAAATTTTTAGAGCAAACATTGTAGAATCATGTGTTTGAAGCTACGACAAACTAGTACATGGTTCCCCAAAGTCATACAGTGATTTACAGTGTGCTTTCCACGCATTTGGAAGCGGTATCAGTCCATTAGACTTGATTCCCATTTGGTATATAGCTTTTTGCCTCGATTTTGAAGTTATCGTTCGATTCGCCTTGATTTTAAAATATTTCTTGATGTGTCTTGAATTTAATGAATAACAGGTTTATTTATCACGATCATGGTTAATAGTCTGTCAATATATATTCAATATCATGGCCAATCGCCTGATATACCATTAGAGCCAAAAGTCAATCAGACCGATAGGCCAAAAATTCTCTGAAGAGCAGGGTTACATCTATCCATCCCCCATGAAATTTTTAAATTATTTAACTCCCCTCGGAATCCGGGTCTAGATTCGACCGTGCTGGTGAGAGCCCTGTCCTATTTTGAGTGACCTTATGATGAAAATATTTATTCACTAAATTTATATTCCAATTCAATGAACTAACACCAAGAATTTACAATTTATGCCTTAAATATCAAAATGTACAAGACATTAATGTATTGTCATCAACGAAAGGCTGGCTAAGCATTTCTATTATAAACAAAGCCAAAGTTACATTCTTTAAAAATTAATCAAAATGTTTGGTCGCGTATTGAACCCTGATATTTGTAGCAGATTTACATGCATTAATAGCTTATACTGTACACCCTCGCTAATCCGAACAGCTCTGCGCCAATGATCGAAAAAATCGTTCGGATTAGTGAATTTGTTCCGATTAGTGAAATAACACTAATTCAATGGAGTATTTACTATAATAATTTACGTATATTATTAGAATATTAAGAATAATATTTTGTTATGATTGGTTTTTTAACGAGGTTTCTCTATCATTAAAATATATAATATTATAAACGTTGATTTAAAGCACAAGCCGAATAAGATTATATTTTGGGTGTTTGGATTTTAAGAATGAAGTGTTCGGAGTAGCGAGGGTTCGGACTAGCGAGGTTCGGATTAGCGAGGGTGTACTGTATTACCTTAATTGTTAATGTTAATTATGTAAACTAAACACAATTTATTATGTTAGTGCTCGTTGTATTTGATCAAACAAAATGTTACCAGCAAATTTCTTCATATGCTTGCTCACTTACCCTATCATCCGCTAATCCCTACATTGCTTTCGCCTCTAAATCCTCATGGGTATCCTCAAATATTTTTCCCCGGATTTCATCAGCAATTCTCCATAAATACCTATACATTCAGAGCTCCTCTAGCGGAAACCTATATTACCGGTCACCTAAGAACAGTCCTGTCCCTAATATTCAACCTGGGTATAACGATCACCTGTTCAGCACTACCAGCAGTCACCCTTTTCGATCCCTGACAGCTCCTAACACTGTCGATAACTGTCAACAACCAATTCATTTTAGAACTACATACAAAACATAAGGATCCCCAAATACATAGGAAGTATAGACTTTCAAAAAAAGGGTTTTGTCTGATTTAGAAGGGGGGGCCTCAAGAGGGTCGCACAGTTAGTGTACCAATGAGATGACAACATTGTTTGATTCAAAATTTCTATTTTGGGTATTTTGACCCGACCCGAACCCGAAATTGTCAATGAGCTTAAACCCGACTATATATTACGCGTATATCAGTTGATAGCTAGAGATTGTCATTGTCACTCACTAAAACAAACGTTGGTAGTGAAATATATGCTCAGTAATTCTGCTTTTGCTGTGGAAGGCCTGATTCAAATTGAGCCTAACCAAGCTTGAACCCAACTCGAACCGATCCCTGAGCGAGAGATATTGATTTGATTCATACCAATATGCATTTCTATAACAAAAATTAATCATGACAATAAGATCTACGTACAAGCTCTACATCTGTAGCTGCTAATGGTTCAAAAGTTTTTCCTTTCTCAATTTATAATAAGCCCTTTGCTCTTCAAATAATTTTCGCTGTACATCATTTTCTAATTAGGTTGATTTGTGTTGGTAATTTACATGTTTTGCAGCTAGTTAATCAACTCTTTTGACAGTTTGTAGTCAAAACTAGCGTTACCAAAGGAATATGCAAAAAATGGGTATCAAATGAATTCTCAAGTCGTTTGTGAAATGTTATGATCATTTAATTGTACATACGATCTAAAGTTATCTAATTTCTATCTATCTGACAAAATCTGACTATTTTTGCTACGAAAGATATTTACAGGGGGGAAATCATATATTTACGGAAATTCTCAGTAGAAACAATGCAAAGGACCCTCAACCTGAGAGGGTTCGAAAGACAAAACTACGTATATTATAATGGAATTATCTATTCGTCAAAAAAATGTGAAAGACATAAAAATTGAATGACAATACTTATAGGCGCTAACACCTAGTCATTTTAAATATATGTATTTTTGAGTCAAACTATGAATTAATTTAGGGAAGAGGGCCCGTAATCATGTCAGTGCTGGGCCCGTGTTCGCTCTCGGGCCCTAAGTGTCTCAACATTATCTACGACACACCAACAGAGTTAGAGTCACTTCCAATCCTATTACCTCCCTATATGGATGATAGCATTAACCTTTGACTTTGCGGCTAGTTTCATGTTGTTCCACTTTTTTTGCCTCATCAAACTCTTTATTACTTGCAGGCAAGGAATTTCCTTTTCCCGCGATGTTAATAAACAGTGCATTTTTTCTTTTTGATTTCAGCGTTGATACCTGACCCTCAAATCGAATCACCAGCTGGCAGCAATTTGTTTTGCACTTCTTCCATTTCTTTGTCCGAGCTTTTTATGATATTTTTTTTTATTTCTTTGATGTAGTATACATTAGTCGTGTATTTTTGTTCGTTTGATTTGGTTACTCATGTGAAAATAAATGTAATTGATCTCTTTAGAATACCATCCTTCTAAGGAATCCTGTGTTTGTATTTAAGCTTAACAATGAAATCATCGGAATTATGCTGCCTCGTTATCCTTATTGGAGATGTCTCAAGGAGCACATCACTAGGCTTTGACATTCTAGTGCCAATTTCAAGTTTGTGAAGAGCAGATACACATGATTTGCACAATATACATGGAAGGAAAGGAATAACCTCTGGAGAATATGCTATTTCCTCTTCTATATCGATATCGTAGCATGACTTTATTTTGGATATATGCGATATAATATCAACTGATTGGAGTTTCAAAATTTTCGAAGAACATAGTCGACAAATATTTTCACTGCTTCTAAATGATATGATGACTTTATGATATAGAGTGGATTAATATGTGTATTTTAGTGAAATAAACTAATTATCTGAGTTTTATTTCAGAAAGCACAAAAGTTCAAATAGGTGGATGAAAAAATTCAATTTCTGCATACGCCTATACATAGCATTCTATACACTAAGGCAATGGTGCTGATTGGTGGACTTGGACTAGGGATTGGTTAGATCAGTTAGTTTACTTTTATATCAAAATTCTAATACAACTGTAACTTTACTGTAACTACCCATCTTAAGTAAATAATTAATAACCTACTTCCCTTTTATGAAATCATGAATGTCTGGAGATTATTTTATATATAGTGGACATGTAATAAGTAAATTAATAAATAAGCAGAAATTATAAGCATAATTGCTAAGAAATGTGATTCACAGATAAATGAGCATAGAGGCAGTTTATAAAGTCGAGTAGAAGCGAGATATAATGTGATAAGGGTAGAATGTAACTCCGATGCGTCTTGAATAAGTGTCATTGTAGCTGCTAGTGAGTTCCTCGATAATAATAATGATAATGATAAAGTAGATATTTCATTCAGACGGTTGTAGATACAGGAGTGATAGATCATGTCGGAGGATTTATCTATAAGAATATAATACAATAATTAGGTATAGAAGAGATAATTATCGGTCATACAGGATGTTTCAAAAGTCTTGGCACCTATTCTAATAGAGCCAAGAAAACAAACTTAGAAATCAAAAAATTATCAATCGGGCCGCTAAAATAATAATATCGAAATCATTCTTAGATAATTAAGTGAGTTGTATGCCAAATCGAATTAGGAAATTGCTAGAATTGAAAGGTGATTATATTGGCGAATGAAATTCAGCATGTCTTTTATGTAGTATATAAGTTAAAATGTTCAAGTGGCCAATACTTTTGAAACACCCTGTAATGCAGCGGATCTGAACCTGGAGTAAGCGTAGCACCCCCAGGGGGGGTTTAAAATTGAGTGGGTACGTGAACCCCATGTTGACACAGTGCTGCCAAGTGAGTTCAGAAAAATTCCTGGAGATTGACCATAAAATTTACGGAGAAAAAAATTTTTTACGGAGCATTCTATAATCCCTTAACCCTAATTGGACTTGGAATGTTGAAGTGAAAGTGAAAGTTAATTGAAAGTGAACTGAAAGTGAAAATGAAAGTGGGAATTTTCTATTTATACCTTTGACCCCAAGTCCAAGTAGGGTTAATGACCCAACAGGTCTTAATTTACTTTTACAAATAACATAAATTAACAACTTTGTATGTATAATCATAAATAAAGATAATTATATGGACGCTTTCGAAAACTATCAAAGCCTATTTAATATGGTCGTACATACTTTGTGAAAGAATTAAGCCCAAATCCATTTTAAAAGTTTGGATGTCAAATTTGTCAACTGATTATATCTCGCGATCTAACATAATTTGAAGAGTATTAGTAATGTGATATAATCAGAGTGATAACATGGTTCACTAATAATAACAAAACGCAGTTAGATGTTTTAAACAAGAAGTATTAAATGTATTACGCAAGAAATACGTATAAATCGGGTCTTCATACGTAGACACGTAGATTGCAGTCAAATTTACGTAGTTAACGTAAATTTACGGAGACTTTGCAGCACTGTGTTGACACCAAGGGGTACCACTGACTGAAAAGGTTCAGAACCACTGCTGTAGAGCCTCAACAAATAGATAGCAACTCTCGATATAACTTAATGTTTTAGTCATAATTGGAATTAAATCAACCGCGGAGGAAAACCCTAACGGAATTGGACGAACAATGGTTGGAAATACAATTGTGGGGGATCACTTGGATTGTCGATGGCGTCAAAGTTTTACCTCATTTATAAGATTCCACACTACGAATCTGAACTTCATCCATTCGAAGTATCACATGGCGTTCGCTATGGCTAAATTTGGAAGTTAATTACCCTTGGAATTTGAAAGTAATCACCTCCAAAATCCATAGTATTGTTTATACTAATAATATTTCTCTCATGTAGTAAGATTAAGCAATGAGATGACTGAATAAATCGGTAATAAGCAGGTGATATTCTATGTATTTTTAATGAAAATACATGCTTAAGGTGATATATAACGACGACGACTTTTAGAATTTATCAAATTTCTAAGTTGCCCAACTAAAAACTGGAATGAAATATTTAAAGATACACTGTAAAATGCATTTCACCTATGTCTAGGTCTGATGAGTCAATGAGCTTAATTAATTGCTCACGAGTCTCGAGGTTATTTGAATACAACATTAAGTTTGAGAGCTATTAAGTTGAAATATTGGTAAATACTTATCAACCTCATTGAAGATGGTCTCAACTTGGCGAGTGTCATTTATAGAAATTTGCGAGGTTGGAATTGTGACGTTTTTATTATCAAATGCTTTGATATATAATTCGTCGTTAATTGACATGGATCAGTCATGAAAGGCCCGGTTTCTGAAATAACTATCATCATATTAATAAAAAATGAAGAGTTGTTGCACATGAGCTATTCAGCCGTTTCGTAGGTCGATTATATTTAATTTAGAAAGAAGATCTGGAAATAAACTAACTAAGAACTTATCTACCTTTTCTTCGTATGTCAGTTATGCTCTTAGAGTAGGCAGATTCCATCAGCGAACGTTCTTTGTGATCCAAAGATAGTCTCTTAGCTTGGAATTGGATTCACATAGATAGGAAGGAAGGTTGGGGAATGTACTGGGTACTGCAGTTTTATTAAGAGCTATTCTATCTACGAAGCCCGTCACTGTAGGTAATGGTTCTCTCGAATCTCGATGTCATCTGGTTTGAAATGATGTCCACATACCTAAACGGTGAGTAGAAGTGTAAATGTGACAATCAGTAAATGAAACATAATTATAGAAACTTACTCTTATTTGCGTGTTTACATACGTAGTCCTTCCGTGGGCGTGGAATTGCTCCAAACCATTCTTCACGTAGTTTCAGATTTTCAGAGGTAGATTCTGCTAGACTTCTATAATTAGACTTGCAGCCTGGGACGACAACACACGATTGTCGATCCGAAAGAGTAATAATAATTTGATACGTATGAGGAGTCAGAGTGTTTCAGATTAAATTTGATTTGCGCATATGAAAAGACAGTGATTTGTAGAACTTTACAACAAGGTAGTAAATAAATATATAATTAACGTGCTTGATTTTAAAACAATAGAAATAAGTAGTATGTTAATGCATATAAGTAATGTGGTTGGTTTAAATTAGTTTAACCACAAATTCTCTACAGTGCTATCCTCAACCATTTTGATGTAAATCGATGTAGAATTCATGAAAACGATCAGTATATAATGTACGAAGCTATATACCAGCAGAATCGGACCATTTTTAGGAAATCAAATTTGACTGATCTAACCAATCCCTAGTCCAAGTCCACCAACCACCACCATCGCCTTAGTGTATAGAATGCTACGGCCTATATATGCTATCGAAAAATTAACATAATTCTGGTGTCTCTCCAAAGGATTGAAACTTCATTTTTCAGGTAGTATATTAAACTCGATTAATGTACCGGGTGGTCCAAAAAATGGAAACTCCTTAATTATGGTATTTTCAATATACGCATTTTTTGGTGAAAATAATCAAAAGCCTACAACTATATGTACTATACAATTTTCTAGACGTATAGGCATTTTTATTAGATCTAAAAATGGTTAAGGGTTGATTCAGAGCATATGTTCGAAATGGCCATTTGGGAATCTAGGCATTTTCTTAATCTGAGAGTGAAGTTATGCCTGACTTTTGTAAGAACTTTAGTCAATATAGCCCTTATCTCTACCCTGATCTTTTCTTTCAGTTCTACGAGCTTTCTGGGCTTCTCCGCGTAAACTCTATCCTTAACAAAATAGCCGCATAGATAGAGATCGGGGGGCTAAGGTCCGGAGAATACGGTGGCCACTGAAAGTCACACCTTTTCCTAAGGATTCTCGAGTTTATGTGTTGTTTTAGCTATTCAATGGAGATATTCGGTGGTGCATCATCTTGCTGAAACCATTTTCTGTTGGTATTTGTTCCACATAACTGCTTGAGTTCCAGCCAGAACTTGTTCAACACCGCTACATATCGCTCAGAGTTTATCATAACAGTTGAGTCATTTTCGTCTTCAAAAAAACATTGGTCCGATAATCCCTCTTGCCGACATCAAACTGTGACCTTTGAAGAATGTAGAGACCTTTCACGAACCTCATTTGGGGAACAGGTTCCCCAAAGACATCGTTCTTGGAATTAACTTGGCCATCATGGTAACAATGAGCTTCGCCCTTAGAAATTGGGAAGGAAACTCTTGCAGAGTTCAATCTTGTCAGTCAAAACCTGCACTAGCTCCAACCTTTTCTTCTTGTCTGCTAAAGTCAGCTTCTGTGCAATCAAGATTCTATAGAGAAACATGCTTAGGTCATCCTTCATAACTCTGAGCATTGTTGAACGTGATATTGGTAGGATTTGTGTACTCTTTCTTGACGAACGTTTGGGCGATTTTTGAACCGACATCCGGACGAGTGAAATTACTTCATGTGAGCTGGGGAGTCCAGAGTGACTCTCACGAGTGTCAGACTTCTTGTTTAGGTTCTCACGAGTCCAGTGAGTCCTGAACCTCTTCATCATCTTGTAAATCGCTGACTTTGTAGGAGCTGTATCTGTCCCGAACCTATACCTAAATTGTTTCGTGACTTTCACATAACTCTTTGTCTCAAGATATATCTGGACGCACCAAGCACACTGCTCAGGGGTTCAACTCCACAGCCCAGGGAGCCTAGGATTTGTATTTGACATTTTCTAAGAAGTATATTTGTTTCAAGATTAATATTGTGCACAAAGAGATCACAAACAATAATGGGTTCCCATTTTTTTGGTATATAATCATTTTTCGGCGGACATGTCTCTTTAACTGTTTGATTTAATGATGTACCTACTCATGCGAACAAAACGTGTTCTCCTGCCGCCTAGTGAAGTGCTCTAAACGCACATGTAGATAAATGAATGTAATTAGAGTTTTTATAATTTAGATAGGCAATTGTGATTTATAGAAGTAAACTACATTGTAAGAATTCAATAGATAAATTATTTTACTTTAATCCTTACTATTAAAACTCGATTAATATATGCTATATAGTATATCTGTAACGAATTGATTGAAGAAACTGCCAGGCGCAGAAAGCTGATTATTTCATGCGGGAGTCTTTTGGCTATGGCTCCACTAGGTTCTGAGCTCAGGCGAAAATGTCTGCTCATCATGGAATTATGACGTCATTGTCACCTTCTTTATTTTGAGAAATTTCAGTTTTTCGACCATAATTCAGTCATTTTAAGTGATAGAAGTCAGAAATTTTAATAGAATGTGTATATCAATTTATCTCACATCTGATGCAACATGTTATGACTTCATCATTACCATCAAAATTTAAAAAATTGGCAAATTTGGATTTTTCGTGCGATATTGATTAGAACAGTAGCACATAGGTATTTAGAGGTGTTATCTCCCCTACAATTGATCAATGTGACCCTAGGCCCCAAAGGTCGCTTCTGGCGGACACAAAGTGTCCGCTAGCCGCGCAGCTCAAGAAAGCGAATCTCGCTTGTTCTAATTATAATTGTAAATTCTTAAATAAACTTTTGTTTGATATTGTTTCAGGATATTATTATTTTCTGCTTTTTCAGGTCATATTTGATGATATTTGGACTAGTCTGTAAAATACAGTTGGATTTAAAGACGTTTTGCATTTGTAAAGGTGAAGAAATGATATCTAAAATGGTGGAAGAATATCGAATAAATGATAGAACTATTCTAAAATTATTTGAGGGTATTTTACAAAATTATGAAGAAGATTTTTGTCCAATTGAGAGTTTTACTGAATTTTGTGATGTATCGGATTTACTTCAAATTCTAAATGACCCGAATGAATTTCTTGGCACTGTGATATCTTCCAGTTTCAAAACATTTTCAAATTAATTCCAAATAAAGGATTCCATTTAATGTGTTTAATATAAATTATTGAGAACTTATTTTAGTCATATTTTGAATTACTATTTTAATGTTGTTCTAAATGATATGAAGGTATACTTAGTCAAAGGCTATTAGGAGCCAATTAAGTGAAGTGGGATTTGCAGTATATGCACTAGTATTTCGATGATTTCTAGTCCAGTCCCAGACAACATAAATATGAACAATCGAAAAGCCTAGTTGGTGTCCAATCGATAAGAAGTTCTCGAAATTTTTATATACCAAGGGGACAAATGTATTTGAACACTTTATTATTTCACAGTACTAAAATGGGTCTATTCACGAGGAGGATTACTTCTAAACAGTATGGAATACTACTAATCGGATTCATGATTTCTAATCATATACATTCGAATTAGTCACAGTTTAATTTTTCTAATTAATCATTCATTCCGAACTTTAGTAATAATCAATCAATGCCACATACGCCCATTTTAACAACTATACAGAATGGCAATAAATTTTTCATGATGGCTCAAGCTGTTAAGATTATTCATAGAGTTGAGTAATTTAATAGATATGTTCAACCATTACTAATTCCAATGTGTAGTTTTCGACTTTTAGTATCTCTTAGAATTTGCACGTAGTTTCTTCATAAAAACAAGCGCGCTTCGCTTGCTTGCGCTGCGCTGCTGGCGGACATTATGTCCGCCGGATGCGCCCTTTGGGCGCGTGTGGTCACCATTATTTAGTTATTTGGGAGATATCATCTCTAAATACGTCTGTCCTACTGTTACAATCGATATCGCACTAAAAATCACCAAATTAGTCAATTTTTAAAATGTTGATGCATAATGATGACGTCATAACTAAGTGATGAGTCATCATTTATTTATGATAGTTATATCATGTGAGGAATATCTTTATACACATTCTATTAAAATTTCAGCCTTCTATCTTCTAAAATGGCTGAGTTATAGCCGAAAAACTGAAATTTTTAATTATAAAAAAGGTGACAATGACGTCATAATTCCATGATGAGTCGACATTTTCGTCACTCTGAGCTCAGAAGTGGAGTCATAGCTAAAAGACTCCCACATGCCAAAAATCAGCTTTCGCGCCTGGCAGTTTCTTCAATCAAGAAAGAATGAAATGTTCAAATACCTTGGTCCGGTTGGTGTAGAATATTGTTGAAAGAGTAATTTTCTTAAGCATCCCACGCCTATTTGTCTTTATTGAATAACGTAATCTCGTCATTAGATTAGCATAATATGCTCCAGTAACAGTTGTATTCTTTGGGAGGTAATCTAGCAACAATGGTCCCTTAGAATCCCAAAATATTGATAGCATCACCTTTGATTTCGACTTTGGACAAGGATTACCAAGTCGAGGGACTTTGGGCTTGGGGGAATCTTCATGTCTCCCTTCTGCGGCCTCGTTAATAATTAAAGGATCATGGTAGTATATCCAGGTTTCATCTCCTGTAACCAGTCTTGCGTGAAAATCTGGATTGGACATATACAGGTCAAGCATTCTTTTGCTAGTCTCCACTCTGACCCGTATTTGATCTTCAGATAACATTTTTGGTATCCACTTTGCTTTGAATTTCTTGAGCCCAAGTTGGTCATGAATAATTGAGTGAATAGTCCCAATTGATAAATCTACTCTATTCGCAATATTTCTTATCGATATGCAGTGATCCTCTCTATCATATCAGTAATAGAGTGGATCGTGTCTGGATGGTGTGAACATTGGGATCTTCCTGATCGAGGGTTATCTGTTATACTTTGTCTTTCACGTTTGAATTCAGCATGTCATTTTGCAACCATAGATTGACTTGGGGCATTGTCATTGAGAACCTCTCATCTCTTTAAACGTTTCTGTATCGCTAAATCCTTTTTTACAGATGAATTTAATGACTGCTCTAAATTCTCAAAATTCATTTTTTCTCAAACAACACAAAGGAAGATCTGAATATTTATCAGAATATCGTTGCTAGGAAAAATCTAAGTAAATACAAAAAATATGATTAAAGTATCCTAAGCTAAAGATACCCTCTATTAGTATTCTAAATACTATTTTCCACGAACTTATTGAACACCCTGTAACTCCTATACATTAATTTGTGGAAAACAATTAATGGGAGCAGACGAACTATGGTCTCCTAGATTAACCCACGCTTGCCACAGGAATGCGCCGCGTCATTTCCGGTTTAAGCCATTTCAATGAGGAAGCCATATAAGTTTGGGGTTAATACTATAAATAGAAAAATCCCAAATGCTTCCAAGGGTTATTAATGCGTGACAATTCAAACACATTATTTCTCCTTACAGTTGTACACATCTTTAAACTGAAATTTGAAATCGTTTTAGGCTTATAGCATACTTTGGATGCTTCGGATAAGGTTATCTAGGATCTAGCCCTGGATCTCTGAGGGGGGCTAAGAATGATGAAAATATTTTCAGGAGGTCCTTGTTCCCACCTTCGAGGGGTAGTAACTTCAGTGTTGGATATATTTCCGAACCTCAGAGGTGGGTAAAGGAGGTCTAAAATATTTTCAGGAGGCTCGATGCAACCCTGATTCCAAGTCAGGAGTATTAACTGGGTACAACTACACTGCCTGAACAAAAGTATTCGTACACCCCATAATTCCCTATACAAATAGTTATAATACTGATTTATTTAGAGAGTCAAGGTATTTAATTGGTAAGAGATACGCTTATTTTAACTTCAAATTCGAATTACTCACTTTTTACGAGTGTTATCTTAGCGGCGGATTCGCATGTCACGTTCAAATATGAATAACTCAGCAAGCATGTGTCCTAGATGAAATCTAATTGCACCATTGTGTAGAGGAGCATTGGTGCATTCATATTTGATATATGAAATTTTAATATCCTGCGTGATGAGTAAGCAGTGACACTTTTAGTCCATGTCACGTATCTGGTGGAATAAGTCAGTAAATATGAATGGTAGCAATTAGCCCTTTTAACCACATGAAGATGAGCTTTGGTGCACCCCTGAAATCCATTTTCAAGACTAAATTCGGAAAACTGGCTGAATGGCAGGGGGCCAAAGTTTGTTGTCGTAGCGGCGGATTCGCATGTCACGTTCAAACATGAATAACTCAGCAAGCATATGTCGTAGATGAAATCTAATTGCACCATTGTGTAGAGGAGCATTGGTACATTCATATTTGATATATGAAATTTTAATATCCCGCGTGATGAGTAAGCAGTGACACTTTTAGTCCATGTCACGTATCTGGTGGAACAAGTCAGTAAATATGAATAGTAGCAATTAGCCCTTTTAACCACACGAAGATGAGCTTTGGTGCACCCCTGAAATCCATTTTCAAGACTAAATTCGGAAAACTGGCTAAATGGCAGGGGGCCAAAGTTTGTATTTACTAGTTTGGTAATAGGCATAACTTCATACTGGTATCCAACTAGGATGTGATCTAGACAAACTTAGCTATTTATCCATAGTTATCTACGCTCTTGATAAATGTCACTGAACAATTGATGCATAATTCGTGGTGGTCAATTCATAATTAATTAAATATTCCTCCTTTTTTATTTTGATCCCAGCCTAATTAGTATATATAAATTTTTTTTTTTCGAACTAACATTATTCAAACTTGACGTTCTCATACATTTTTTTTCGCATTTCGCATTTCCCATTTCGTAATTTGCATTCCGCATTTCCATTATCGTTCGCTTTTTTCTTCTCGATTTTTCCTCTGACTACTTCCATAATTCTAAGTCAGAAAAGATGAATAATACGGAGAGTATTACTTTTTGTCAGGCCTTACTCCAATTGGGATACGATTCTTTTGAATCTTTAAATTCAGCATTAATTAAAGAAAACAGGAGAGCAAGCAATTCTCTTTGGGGAAAATTGTGCCTTTCGATGTACGGAGTCAACAGAGAGAGGAAACGCACGTTACTCTATACTAATTGGATGAAGAATCGCGGTCAGATAAAGGACGTAGTAGCTGCTGAGATGTCATCTAAGGGTGAGTTGAACAAGTCAGACGATAAGGTGGTATATCAAGGGAACTCATATCTTGATAGGAGTGAAGATAGCTAAGAGTGGAAATAATGATAGTTGTCTTGAGTCAACCCCCATGTTAGATATTCCACAATCTAATCAAGAACTGGAACTTGATTGCTTAAACGTTGAAATAACTAATACTAAAAGTGATCGAAATCTCAACGATGCGCTAAATCTCCCTAGTATTTCTAATGGAGAATTTAATTTTACTTTGGGTGAATGGGAAAATATAGCGATGTTACAGGGCAACCGAGCTATCTTTTCGAAGGATTGGACCAATGTCTTTAATGCTAAGATCGAAGATAAATTTGTTTGTGTTTTTTGCTTTAAATGCAAAAAAATAGGTAAAATTAATAGTAGGAAAAGCAATACTTGTTTTTTCACTGCTCATGCAGAATGCAAGTTTTCTAATTGTCTTCGTTTTAAATTTACAATACAGAATGAACCTTTTACCTCTCGGCCTGTTAACATTACTGTCAATTATGAAGTAATGGGTACCTTATCCCCTGAGCATTCAAATGTGGACATTGTCTATTCAAGAAAATTGTCGAATAGTTTAAGATTGCAGGTAGCCTCTAATTTAACTGATAAATCAGTTGGTAACTACTTTTATGAACAGTTTCCCCATCCCAATTGTGAGAGCTCTGCGTTATCTTTTGGTAACTTTAACAATGTAGGAAGTGCCTGCGTCTTGAGGAAGGCTAAGTTTGATTTGTCTTGTCTTCAAAGGTTTTCTAACGATAATTGGAGCGAACTTTCTGGTTTACAGGAATATTATAGAAATATTACAGTTAATAACATACTTCGAGGGTACATCCAGTCTTTAGGCCATGATCCATTCATAGTTCATATGTATTCTCAAGATCAAATTCAAGTTTTGAATTATTTTAAGGGTAAGAAAGTAATTGTGCATTTAGATTCTACCGGGTCTATTATTAGAAAAATAAACTCGAGCCAAAAGCGTGTTTTTTATTATACATTGACTATTCGTCACCCTGAGGTCACAACCAGCCCTTTGCCATTAGCTGAAATGATTAGTTCAGCTCATTCTTCTGCAGAAATATCTTATTTCTTACATAAATGGTCTCTTGACTCAAAAAAGGTCTTAAGTAGAGAAATTAATATTGGCCATGTAGAGATTGATTATAGCTGGGCCCTTATTCATAGTGTTTGTAACGCTTTTATTAAATCTGATATTTTCACATACTTGGAGAAATGTTGGAAGTTATTATTTAGTCAGGAGGAGGTTTGTATGCAATCCGGTGTTATTCTTCACTTGTGTTCCGCTCACCTAATTAATGGAATAGCTTTTAATGTGGATAAAAAGTTTAAGTTATCTAAACCAGTTCGAAAATTGTTTCTTCATACTATAGGATATATGATAAATTGTACGCAAATGATAAATTTAGATAGTGTTTTTATGGATTTGTGTTATGTCTTTTTAAACCGAAATTTCAATAAGAATGTTGAGAAGCATATACAAAATTTAGAATCATTTATTAGTTATAGTAAAAGTTGCGATGATGAATATGTTGAACCCGAGGATAGTAATGATTTGACATCTTGTGTGGAAAATGAGGGTAAAACCTATCGCGATAAATCCCCATTTGGTAAGCATTTTAACACAATTTATGAGAAGTGTAAATCCGAAATTTTACTTTTGAATGATGAGAAACCTTGTTTGGAAGCCAACCCTTGTTATAACCCCGAAATTATTGAATATCTACTTACCCATTATATGGCTATAATTCCACTATGGTCAGGCATTATTTTGGGGTTTGGTTCCAGTGAATCCGATGTTTACATGAGTCATTATAGTAATGCAATTGTAGAAAATTGGATGCGTATAGTAAAGATAGACATATTAAAGTCTCGTACTGGTTTAAGACCAGGGGATCTGATAAGGATTATGCATCCTAACATAATTAAAAGATTAGCAGCTTTTTGCTTTGCTTTTCATCCTAGAGCTAAGAAGGTATTTAAAAGTTATAAGCGTAAAAGAGATCCTTCTGAGGAGAATTGTCAGGAGGAATGGCAGAGAAGGAGTAAGAAGAAATGTAATAGCTATTTAGTATCTAAATCTATCAGTTTTTCTCAAGTTAGGCCATTAGTAAATAATAAAAATAAAAGAAAATTAGATGCAGGAAATGACATAAATGAAACTGAAAAAAAGAAATGTAAAATTAGTGTAGATAAAAATGAAAAAACAAAGCTAAAATTTGTACCTAGGTTGCGTCAGAGATTATCTGATTTGAAAAAACGTGACTTTTCTGTCTCACGAATCAGTGATAATATCGACAGTGACGCTGTCGATATTATCACTGATTCAGATCTTGTAGAACAAGATATTTTACGTTTAAAGTTGCCTCCCTTCCGCCCGCCAAATAAAGACTGGCAAAAAAGTATATGTAGTAAATGGAATATTTTGGTTTCTAATTATATTAATTATGAAATCGATCCTCAGTTGGATCAACAAGATCTTAGAGAATGTAAACCTTGTGTTGTTGAAAACATAGTGGGTGATGGAAATTGTTACTTTCGAGCTCTTTCGTTTATCCTTACCGGTAGTCAGGAAAATCATTTTAATTTACGCACAATTATAGTTAATAACATGTTAGGTAGATTAAAAAATAGTTGTGACGCCTTTTTAAGGACTAAATATGTTTACCAGCAAAGTAACTACAGAAGTGTAAAGGATTGGGTAAATAAGACAGGGATGGATAAGAATGGGAAGTGGGCAGCGGATTTGGAAGTATTTGCGACAGCGTTACTTTTTGAAACCGATATATGGGTATATTTAGGACCTGGAGGTACACGCTGGATTGGATTTTCTGGTAAAGGGAAAAAATTAAATGAATTTTCGATTGTCCCTCTATATTTAGAATATATCTACAAAATACTGGCTGTCATTATGAACCTGTTTTGTCTGTTAATAATATGTAATCCAATTCTTCAATTAAGCCAATTAAATATATTCAACTTCTATATATGACTTTATTTTATTTTGTATCCGTGCTGTTGTTGTCATTGTTATTGTTTTTATTTTGTATTCATGTTGTTTTTGTTTTTTCTTTTTACCTCTTCATAGCACTTAGTGATATTATTTATCAAATGCAATCAACTCATTCTCATTTGTTGTCATAACCTGGAAGTGTAGAGTGCGTCAAACACACATTTCTAAAGAATGTACCACACAAGAAGTTTCTATTTTTCACAAATCAACATAGTCTATTTATATATCAAATATTTGACTTGCCCGAAATTTGGAACCAACAAACTTCTGGTGATTCAAAAGAAGCATTCCACGCATACGTAATTACACTTCAGCAGATTTCTAAAAAGGGAAATTAGACGATTTACTCGCTCAAAATGGAAGTGCATTACAATAACAACACTGGCAGGGTGCTATACTTGTTAATTTTAATTAGTCAATAGCTTAGTCCAGAACCTCAATTGAATTGACTTTATTAATCAGAGTTATTTTAAGCATATTAATAAAGATGGTAAATTTACAATTACAATTATTATTCATTATTTATCAAAAAGACAAAGCCGTGTGGTAAATGCATGTTAAATTCATTATAGTGGAACGAAATTACCTGATAGGTTTATTAGCAAGTATTTGTTTACTATTAATGCTCGTTATACAAAATTAAACTTCAAAAGTTTATAATATGTCCTAAAGCGAAAATAAATATATTAAAATCGGGAGCGATTCCAATTTCTATTTTGACATTATGAGGCCTTTTTACGAAATTTCAATTTTTAGGTTGACTTGCATGAATTTTATGTCATCAGTGTATGATAAGGCTGTCCAAACCCTATCTCCTCGGGCAGCCACATTCCATTATTGGGGTCGCGGGGCGAAAATAAATGTAGATTCAGAAGTTAATATAAAATAATATGGCAATTATTTCTCAAATGATAAATAAAAATAACTTATTTTTTAAATATATCAGTCAGTGAACTGAAGACAAGACTACCTAATTATCTTCAACTCTAGGCACTTTGAGATCAATGGATTTTCTCGAGAATGTTTGCAATACCTGTCTCAGAAATCCATTCACCTGCACATTTTGTATTCCCCTCTCGTGAGCAGTTTGGTAGTGGCTACGGATATTATTACCTTGTATGCTGAGAATACCAGCACAAATCAAGCATTGGGGGTTTTCCATGATCATACCTGACAACCCTTTTAGAGCATTTCGCAGAATTTGAACAGGAAATCCTTAAATAATCATCTTAACAATTTTATCCGTGAATAATAAATTTTGGTCTGTTCTTACGAGGAATATTTAATTAATTATGAATTGACCAGGAATTATGCATCAATTGTGTAAACAAATTCAGTGACATTCATCAAGAGCGTAGATAACTATGGATAAATAGCTAAGTTTGTCTAGATCACATCCTAGTTGGATACCAGTATGAAGTTATGCCTATTACCAAACTAGTAAATACAAACTTTGGCCCCCTGCCATTTAGCCAGTTTTCCGAATTTAGTTTTGAAAATGGATTTCAGGGGTGCACCAAAGCTCATCTTCATGTGGTTAAAAGGGCTAATTGCTACTATTCATATTTACTGACTTGTTCCACCAGATACGTGACATGGACTAAAAGTGTCACTGCTTACTCATCACGCGGGATATTAAAATTTCATATATCAAATATGAATGTACCAATGCTCCTCTACACAATGGTGCAATTAGATTTCATCTACGACATATGCTTGCTGAGTTATTCATATTTGAACGTGACATGCGAATCCGCCGCTGAATCGGCCGCTAAGATAACACTCGTCGCTTTTTAATCTTTCAACTTGTTTATACTCTCACAAGGTTAAAATTTTTCAAACTGTGCCACCTCATACCACCAATCATATACAATGGTGATCACTCGCGACATGTGGCATAGGAAAGCAAATGCTGAAAAACTTAATCTTGAAGAAGAGTAATTAAGTTGAAAACTTATAAAGTGGGTAATTTGAATGTGGAGAATTCAAATTTGAAGTCAAATTAAGTGTATCTCTTACCAATTAAATACCTTGACTCGCTAAATAAATCAGTATTATAAATATTTGTATGGGGAATTATGGGGTGTACGAATACTTTTGTCCAGGCAGTGTATATCATGCATGGTTCGAACCATAACAACGGATAAGATACATTATCTAGGTTTTAATAGAATGATATATAATATCTAAATGGGTAAATAATCTTCATTATACGATAAATATAAATTATGTGATTGTAAATAGTGATAAAGATACAGTAGTACCCTTAAGCTAGAAATTTCCTCTCATACTCTATATTGCAGTGGTTTTCGGAACCCCAAGTATGTTGTTACAATCAACCGGAACGCTACCGTCCCCGGAATCCCCGGAAATGCGTCCCCGGAACCCTTAAGAATCGTTCGCGGGTAGTTCAGTGGTATTCTTTGCATACGCAGTTCAAACCGGTTTTTACCAGGTTATTAGTCTCTTTTATTACTGTGAATCTATAAAAAATAGTAAGAAAAACGGCTTCGAGTATTATTAAGTTAACAATTGCAAATATTAATATGTTCACTCTTTGTAAAATTCTCTCCCAAATTGAAATATACTAGAAACACTCGTACATATAGGCCACTTTTCATCATTTTCTCTATTTTACTCTACTATATGAGCGAATTAGACAAATATAGTTCGAGAATTGGAAGGGAGGAAGTGCTTTGACAGTATAGGAGACATCTCTTTTATTTAATAATTTCCAAGATTACCACCTAAACAAACTCAGAACATATTGAAAATAAACAAGTGAATAGTATTATTCTTATATAGGAAGTAATAGTTTGTGGATTGAATGGTGTAATTGCTTAGTGTCTACGGTTTATACCTTTCGAGTTATGGCTTAAACATGCAATTTTTCTGTTTGCAGATAATGTTTAATATGCAAGAACTTAATCGCTCTAAAAAGAGCCTATTGCGCAATCACATGATGACATATCAAATCTTTGCAGCGGAGTTGGATACTCTGATATAATGTTTGTATATGGTAATAATACATTTCAAATGTCTATCGGAAGCAGTTTTTGATTAATCACATCAATAGCTCGAGCTTCATAGCTTCTAAGTAATTTACTTTCCTGAATCGATGGATCTATAGGTATTATCATTAGGTTATTGAGTCTTTCTTGTGTCATAGTAACACGGTGATGCAATAACCGTTCTTTTACACAAGAAATAGAGAAATTGTTGATGCCTTCCATGGCGTTTTGAACATGGATAGTTCGGTATATAATTCAGATCCCTGAAGATCATCCCAATAATGGTCTATAATTTCCTGTAAGTCTGTACTTGTATTTTCTCTAAATGTTGCTTTGCGGAAGACTTCTTCCACTCTACTATACAAAATAAATGTTGGTGACTGAAATCTCAGCTCTATTTCAGCAATTAGTTTATCCACAATTTCAAAGTATTGTTTGCGATACAATTCTTCGACTGTTTGTTCATGATATGTGTTAGATGCCGTCTCAACATAACGAGCAGTTGCTCGTCTCTTTCGTCCTAATTTTGGCCGATCTACCCCCAACTCTAGTGCTTTTTGATTAACCTCTTTCCAAAGATTTCTCAAAACAATCCTCAGAACGTGTTCTCAGGCATGAAATGCAAATCGCAGCCATAGTTTTTGCTTCAGAAGCACAAATAGTATTCTTCTGGAATGCTTTGCTAAGGACATCATTGATCGAAAAAAATCTTTCTGAACCAATTGCACCAAACAAAAAGGAAAATCTTTGCATTGTGACCACAATATCTCGAGCTATTTTTGTACATTCTGTGTTTCCACTATATTCTTGAAGAATCTCCACTAAAACAGACAAAATAACTTAGTAATTTTACAAAATGGATCTAATTGACTCTGAGCGTACAGTCCATCGAGTTGGACAGAGTGGTCTTATGCCAGGTGTATTTAAAGAGATCTCTGATTTCAATTTATGAAGTATACCCTTTTTCTTGGCACTATATTTAAAAAAACTTGGCGAATATCAGGATAGTATCAAAAGTATCTCTCATTATCCTCAAATTGCGCCAGGTGTCCTGAACAGCAAGATTCAGTGAGTGAGACATACAATGTATATAGACAGCTCGGTGCTCTAGTTGTTTAATGTGTTGCAACGTATTCCAGTCATATTGGCCGCACCGTCGTAGCATTGACCTCGACAGTTACGAAGTGGTAGTGCGGAGCGATTTAAACAATCTTTGATTAGACAAGTCAATTGATCAGCATTGGTTCTGTCGATGGAATAAAGACCAATACAATCTTCAAATACTTCTTATGTATCTGGTGAGAAGCACCGCAAGCAGATTACGAGCTAAAAAAATAATTGTAAATCAAAGTTGATTGAAATAGTCCCTCCAAATAATTTGAGATTACGTGAATACGTGTACGTACTACTATATATTACGTAGAATATTATCAGTACTTGTACAAGTACGATATATTAATTAAATAGTAGTTTTACCTGCATGCTAAACCACGTACTAGCATATACTTCTTTCAAAATCGATCCCAGGATTTCCTGCGACATGATTTTAAGCATCTCGTTTTTGTAACCAATCTTTCAACTCATCAGAATCATTTCCTCGAAGCTGTAATAATCGGTAAAAGTTTCCGCTGTCCCCTTCTGCTTGACATGCTAAGTATTAATTAGTGAAAAAGTTGAGTTTTAACGCTTGTACCTTTCACATGATAATTCCACTTTATTATTGCTTCTTTATGGCAGGCACTTTTACGATGCTGTTCAAAAGCTCTCATTGCATCTTTCCAAGTATTAAGCGTTTCTTTACTCTTTAATGGGTTAAATTGGTTGAGTTCACATTTCGGCATATAATACAATAAATCTCATTTATGGATTCCCAGTGATGCGATTTGCTCCACATAAGATTATCAAACCATGAACTCTGAAAGGAACGATATTCGGGATTCTTCTGATAAAACTTCCTTTTAGGAAACACTACTTGGGAACGGGGCTGGTGCGGCTCCTAAACTACTCCAAAGTCAAAAGATTTTCCAAAAGAAGTCTCGATAATAGCCCTTTAATCGATTTCTACTCTTCTTTCGATATTTACTCCATCTGTTTCAGACAATTGCCTAAAGTCGCATTCAGTCTCGATTTCATCATTCCCATTGCTAGTCTCGGGCATGCATTCATTTCCAATAATAGCAATGTCTTCGACCAAGTTTTCTTTCTGAAAAGTGTCCAATAGATTCCTAGAAGCCATTAGTAGTCGTATCTACCTCGGTCACTAATTCACAAAAGATATAACATAATAATTTGAAAAGAAATTATTGTTAAACAACAAAAATTAAATTGAGAGGTGTCAAATCCATACTGGGACAAAATTCATATCAAATCTTTAAAAAATCCTCAGGTACAGTCCAAACTGTTGGAGGGGAGGGTGAAAATATGATGAAGTGCGGCGTTGTCAGACCTCATGAGATGAATGAAGTACGGCGTTGCCGGACCTCAAGGAATCCAATGAGTTAGTTGTGGATCCCACGCGTACGACATTTTGAATATCCCAACGTACCACTTTCGAAAGGGTGTACCGCGCAAGTGTAACCTTTAATAGATAATTGAAGTATAAATTATCTTTTTTTCTAAGATGCACCCTATACTTTGTGTGTTAAATTCAACGACATCTCTTGGAACCTTGTTTGCTCCATTGAAGCGACCTAAAACTTCTTTAAACGAACGATGATATTATTCAAGTACTGATTCTGGGAAATATCCAAGGCCCAGAGGTTGTGAAGCTGGACGATTAGCATTCACAGTTCGTCAGAATTCCTCTAGATGGTCAAGTAGTATGTGAAGCTTTGTGCTTGGTATTAAATTATGGATGATATTTTGCTGAACTTTGATAGATGTGTCTTTTGTTGATTCCAATTTCAAATGCTCAAACTCTGCCTCAATTCCAAGTTCAACTTCCTTTCGATCAGATTTTGCATTATCTTGTCCTATTCTTTGTTGCATATCAAAATAAACCTTTTGAAATTCTTGCATAGAAGCTTCCCAACCTAACAGTATTTTACCAAAAACTTTGTGAATTAACTTACTTGCAGACCGTAGAACAGGTATGAGGGGACTAAGAGCAGGAAATTCTTGTATATTAATCTGTTCATAGTTGTCAATTAGCTTCCTTGATTTATCACCTGTATATGTTCCACCATGATATTGCTGCCTTAATGGTACTATAAATTGCATGTACTGCAGCTATGGGAAAGGATTGGAGTGAACTTTGGAATTTAGTGAAAATTCTAGCGCGAAAAAGACCAGCACATTTTTGGCACACTGTTAGACACTTTTAAATTGTTCTTTAAATTTCTTATACATTTTATCAAAATGGGTTCCAGTTTGCGAAATTCCAGGCTCACCGTTAATTTTATTGTACAAACAATAAGGACAAAGATGACGAGCATTTCCACCTTTGATTCCTAGAACCTGATACAAACCTTTAAATCAAAAGTTAGTATATCATTTGGTTTATCAAAGGTTAAATCAAGGAGCCCAATATTAAATGGAGTATAATACAATATGTTACTGCCACTATTAATGCTCCTTTTACACAATCGACATACTGAAGACCGTGAATTGGGCAAAGGAACTTTCAAACAACCCGGCCATGATGAATACCATAACGATTTAGTTAACTTATATATGTGTATTTTAGTAAAATAAACTAATTATTTGAGTTTTATTTCAGAAAGTCACAAAAGATTAAATGGGTGGATTAAGATATTCACACACTAATAAATATTCAACAGAGCTTAAATATTTATTCGAATTCAACAAGAATTCTGATACATACGATAAATACAGATAATTCAAACATGATTAAGGAATACTGCATAATTGTATGTACGCAAGAAAAATTTAAAACACCAATCTTTTGAAATTTGAAAACAGAATAAATATAATTCGATCATTTTCTACTGACTGAATTTTGTTCCGATATTGCTAGTTATTCAACAAATCCCAATAAAAATTCCAATAATAGACAAATATCATCCTTTTAAGACTTATGGCTTTCGAATTAATAAAGGAAAAAGAAACGAATCAACGAGCAAATAATTCTGTTTTTTAAATAGTAAATGCAACATTAACTGGATATTTAGGGGGTTAACTCATAAAAATCAAAATAAATACCGTCCAACTAGTGATATTATATGGTAGCCCGCTCAGTAATACAATGTATTTAACACAATTTTTTTAAAAATTTATTTTCACGTCAGGCAAAGTTTTTGAGGGCGGTATCCTTAAACAACAAGGGGCGAAAATTATCATGTCCGATACCATGCGAATAGTTACTATTACTTGTAAAATATATTAGAAGGTTTTAAATTAAAAGATAACCATTAATCATGATTGGTCTATACGATATATTGAACTGATTGTGTTTAAATTTGCAAAATATGCTAGGAAAAGCTTTGTGAATAAATTAAACAAATATCTGCTGAGTATTGTGGGAAATCCAAAGTTCAAGCTCCTAATTCAGAAAACCTTTGTATTTAGACAAATCTATTGTTACTATCATATTAAACATCATTTATGTCACAGAGTAGATCAAATAGTGGCATTATTTTGGTTGACAAATTGTTTTAGAAAAATTAGGTATTCTATTTCACCCCGGATTCACCATCAGATAGGTATGGAACACCACTGATCCATTCTACGTATAATAGCTCACAATGGGATTAATCACATTTACTTGAAACTATTCTACTGAGGCAGTATTTGTTGAAAGTGTTGTAATAATCCCTTCAATGGTAGAGACGGCACTGCCAAAGCCTGGACGTTTACGTTCAGGCTGATTTCAATAGTCGAAATATTGGTAAATATTTTTTTAATTATTAAGGCTAGCTAGCGTAGCCCACTATTGTATTAGGCTGTATAGGTAACTCTATACTAGTACAGTATACATGAATCCTTACTATAGTCGTTACATGGACTAAGAATGAATGTAATTCTGAATGCTTTAAATATTGTGCATATTGAAAATTGACTTGGAATTTTTTGGTTTTCTAATTTTGGCTTTCATCATCCGTAATACAACGCATAAAATTTTTTTCAGGAACACATGCCTAGATTTTAATGATCTAACTTTTAATTCTGGTTCTTAGTGATATTTGCAACTTGTTATCGAGTGAATTTTCACATAGAGTTGCTTTATTAGAAAATATATTGGAAGATTGTTGCTGATCTCTGATTTTAGCGGTTTTTTCAATATTTTTACACCAAACCTGTCTCCCATTTTAATCCTAGGCAATTAAAAAAAAATCCGGCTCGATAGATTGTAAGTTTCAAACCTATTTTACACGAATTAAATCATATTAGCCCCTTTCTTAACCTTATCTTTGGCCTAAAAAATGTTTAGAATCCTCTGATTGTCTAATATTGAAATGCTGATAAAATGAAAAATAAAGTATATTATTTTTCATTAATTATAGCCTAGTCATAATGTACTTTTGGAGGTGTTTGGGGTTGAAAATTCGAAAAATTTTGACCTTCATATATACTTACTAGATGAATATTAATACTTAAATCACTATAAAAAAATCAAATTAAAATTTTCAAAAAAATGAATAAAAAGTTCATTTAGTGGGCTCTGCCAGCCAAAAGTCAATGGATTTGAGCGTTTTGTGAATTATTTGGACCAAATGGATTCGGAATGAATGAATGTAAGTGTAAAATATCTTTTTTGAAAAAGTTATGTCAGATTTGATTATTTAATACTATTTCTCATGACTTCTCTATGTTCAGAAGAACCAGAAAAATAAATTAAACTATATCCTCAAGGTCTCGTAAGAGGGAAAAAAGTCATTTCTAAAAGTTGGGGATTTATCATTACCTTTTAAACAAAGACTACCGAAATGTATAACAGTGGTACAACTTTATGGCATATTTCCAATTGAAAATGGCTGGAGACATCCGCGATATCTAGAGTTTTCGATAATCTAGGGTACATGTAATTGAATTTAGAACTTTTTCCAAATACACTTTAATAAAATGATTGAAATGCAAGGTGCACATCTACTATCCTTACAATTAAAACTCGATTAATGTATATTTATCTATTGATTTATTGATTTATAAATATAGATATACGTATATATATATACAAGCGCGCTTCGCTTGCTTTCGCTGCGCGGCTAGCGGATACTTTGTGTCCGCCAGTGGTCACATTGATTAATCATAAAGGAGATAACATCTCTAAACACATCTGTCCTACTGTTATAATCGATATCGCACGAAAATCACCAAATTTGTCGTTTTATTATATTTTGATGCGTAATGATGATGTCATAACAGAGTGATGAGTCATCATTTTTTGATGATAGTTGTATCATATGTGAGATATATTAATATACATATTCTATTAAAATGTCAGCCTTCTATCACTTAAATTGAGTTATGGTCGAAAAAATGAAATTTCTAATTATTAAAAGGTGACAATGACGTCATAATTCCATGATGAATCGACATTTTCATCTGAGCTCAGAACTTAGTGGAGCCATAGCCAAAAGACTCCCGCATGCCAAAAATCACCTTCTGCACCTGTCAGTTTCTTCAATCAATTCGTTACAGATATGTATATATATATCCTTACTATTAAAACTCGATTAATGTGTATATATGTATATATATACAGTCAGGTTCGATTATTATGAATCCGCTTAATATGAACATTCGTTTATTATGAACTAACTCTCTGGTCCCAATTCAACTGGTTCTAGTATAGGATTTATATTAGGTCAAGTTCGCTTAATATGAAGTCTCCCTATTATGAACAGATTTTTTGGTCCCCAAAGTGTTCATAATAAGCGACTCTGACTGTATATCTGTAACGAATTGATTGAAGAAAATGCCAGGCATAGAAAGCTGATTTTTGGCATGTGGGAGTCTTTTGGTTATGGCCCACTAAGTTCTGACCTCGAAAATGCCGACACATCATGGAATTATGACGGCATTGTCACCTTGTTTTGAATAAAAAATTTCAGTTTTTGACTATAACTCACCCATTTTAGGTGATAGAAGGCTGGATTTTAATAGAATGTGGATATTGATATATCTCACACATAATGTAACTATCATAAAAAAATGATGACTTCTCATTCTGTTATGATATCATCATTACGTATTAAAATTTTAAAAATTGACAAATTTGGTGATTTTTTGTGCGTTATCGAATATGACAGTGAGACAGACGTATTTAGTGATGTTATCTACCTTTTTATGTTATCTACTTTCATAATTAATGTGCGCCTAGACCCTCTTTGGACGCGTCTGGCGGACACTAAGTGTCCGCCAGTCGCACAGCGCAAGCAAGCGAAGCGCGATAGTATTAGATTAAACATGATCAGTTATCTTTCATTATTTTGAGGATAGCCGGGAAACAAAAGAATATTCAAGTGAAGTATATGCACATTATAATACTGAAGTATTTTACGATTAAATTAATTCATTAGAATAAATTATATATTGGTCTATTTGTCTCTCTTATTCTATTTTCAAGGTTAGATCTCTCTGATGCTTACTGTATACTCTAATCGGACAGATGTGTTTGAAATCCTTACTATTTCGCATCATAATTAGTTAGAGAGTGGGTCTACTCATGAGTGAAATGTAATCAAAAACTGTTACATATTTTATAATTTCGATTTCAAATTCATATTCTACACATTCGAGTTACTCAGGTTAGTTGCCTTTTATTGATTTATTCTTTTCCAAGGTTAAGATTCATCAAACTGTGCCACTTTATGCCACTCCTCGTCATCATGTCTAATGGTAATGGGAGTGAAAAATGGCACAAAGTTACATAGAATGATAAAAATTCAACTTATGAATGAATATAGCAATAGAACGCTTCAAACCTTGAGTGATTTGAATGTGTAGAATATGAATTTGAAATCAAAATGACAGTATCTGTTACAGTTTGATTACATATATAACTAGTTATGATGGAAAATAGTAAGGATTTCAAATACTTTTGTCCGCTTAGAGTATATTCAAATACGTGGAAAGAGAAGATCTGTACAAAGACGGAATATACATATTTTATGTTAACTATCAGATGTTTATTGACAATAGAGAGTGTAAATATATTAGTGTTTCAAAAAATTCAAAAGTTAGAATCTTCAGATGATTACCCTTCAAATAGTTTACTTTGATCACCAACTGTTCACCATTAAAAATTTGAGCAATTTGGAGATAATTTAGTGGTCGCGCAAGGTAGATTTCTCTAAGGGCTGATATATAATGGGATTTTTCCGGTTTAGGAATAAAATCGCAAAAAGTGTACTTCTGATATATGCAATGGATCTAGCAACTTTGCATTGCAGCGCCGGCGCCACCGGTCCGGTTGGTCCGGTTTTCACCGGCCCACTTTTAAGAAAAAGCTAAAGTGGTCCGGATAGGTCCGGTTGTTGCGCTTTTAATACGATACGCTAGATCATACACTTCATTCAATAAGATTGAATAATGTCTACATCTAGTAGAAAAGAGTGTTGATTGTACTAAGATAGAAATGTGATGACAACTGTTACTATTAGTATAGAACCAATTTTTCCACATACTTACTGTTGCGCTTTGATGACTGGCCACCGAAAAATAGCCACATTCGATAGTATACGCCTGAAACCCAGATCAATAGCTTCTTTGAACCATGTCAGATCATTATTCAATGCTAAATTCGTGCTCAGCACTAGATTTAGAGCAATTTGATATATACTATATTGACCATATTTGGAGAATCTTTTGGATGTCCGTGCATAGCAACGGCCTGGAATTTTTTCACATTCCTGGCCGTTGCTAGGAACTAAACTTTCGTAGTTAAGTTCAACCGGACCACTTCAAATGAGGTGGCGCCGGCCCTGTATTGAGATATTTGGGTATGGTTTTATATCAGCAAATGATATTTTAATGGTCTAAAATCTACAGGATCGGAGATTTCGGTGAAACCAGTTGGGGCCATTAATAATTACAAGTACGAAGGCTGGTCCCAACTGAATTCACCAAGATTTTAGCCCATAAAAATGTATTATTTGCTGATATAAAACCACACCCAAATTTCAATACATAGTTGTTAGATCCAGAGCCTACGAGAGGGTGGGACAGCCAGGGCACTGCCCCGGGGCCCCATATCCCGAAGGAACCTAAAATTAGAGGCTAAAATTTGTCATAAAAGTCATTGAATCTAATTGCAAATTTAACTCAAATTGATAGTAGCATTACTTTCTTACCACAATGTGATAAAACTACTAGTGTTAAAATTTAATTTTTAAGGCTAGAATCTAGAACCATTAAAACTGAAATTATTATATCAATGGTTTTCTTAACATACTGTGATAATTAGATTGCATAATTGCAGTATAATTATCCCAATTTAAATGCAATATAATTATCACAATATGTTATGCAAATTATTACATAGGTATTGTGTTACTTCATTGTAAAATTACTTTGACAGTGTGTATGTGATAATTATTCATTAATTACTTTGTTATACTTGTGTTGTATATATACATACTACATGTACAATGTACATGGCCGGCGCCATGTTTTATCGGCAGTGGGTGTCCTAAGAGGGATTTCTCTGAAAGTGGATGTCCATTTATGGAGGGATATATATTTTACAATATGATAAAACAGGACGCATAGGGGTGTCTGGACACCCAGGACACCCCCGGTGGCTCCGGCCCTGATGTATTTTCAAATAAATTTCGAAACAAATTTGTATCGTACATATCCCATATTTCTCCCGAAAATGCACAAATCTTGAGCTCAAAAAAGACACGAGAGAAGAAAGAGAGAGGAGACTGCAGAGAAAGGTAAAATCTCGTTATTTGAAATGGGCATTACATCTCACAAGTCTCAATTGGCAGTTTCATCAAATCTTGAAAATTTGTCCGTTGATTCTGAATCAATGTCAGTTGCAGTTACAGTTGCATATATTTCTAATGATGAACTAAATTTTCAAGCTGATATTAGAGAAGCAGAAAAATCACTGGCGACAAGTATTATATCACTGCCCTTTGCAAATGAAGATGTATCTGATCAAGTTGATGGACTCGATATTGGAATGATTACCACACTAACGAATGAAACTATTGAAAGATATGTACTAAATAGTCACCTTGTGGTTGTCACAATTTGAATTTATGCGGTACCGATTCTGCAGAATGTTGTTTAGTAGCGATTACTTTATTTGGCACCATTCAATATACAGGGTGGAACATAAGTGCTGTCCTATTGAGTTATGTCAAATAAATGGAATTTTAAGTTATAGTATGCTATGATTCACTTATCAATATAATCTCCATCTCTTTCTATTACAAGTTTGATACGATTAGGCATATCTGCCACCAAGTTCGTCAAAATGTCTGGATCTATCTGACTCCACGCTTTTTTAACTATTTTCACAAGGGTATCAATATCACTTGGTTGTCCCATCTCATCGACCTTGCCTTTGACGATTGCCCAAAGATTCTCGATGGGATTTAAGTCTTGGGAGTTGCCTGGCCATTCTTCCTTCCTCCAAAAGTGGGGGAAATTGTTTTCGCACCACTCCTGAGTCAATTTAGCCGTGTGGGCGGGGGCGCCATCTTGTTGAAAGATAATCTCGGACATGTTTCTTGACATCGCAAGCTTTAGGATTGAGCCCTTCTTGGCCCTACGTTTGAGAGCATCCTTACAAGTGTTTGCCAGAATAAAATCACGATAATAAGCTCCGGTTATAGTTTGGCCTTTGGGTACAATGTGCAGATCTGACAGAGCCTGGTGTGACATTATACCCCACACATGGACTTTAGGAGGAAATTTCACCTTGTAGCAAGGTGGGACAACTTCAGGGTTTCGTGCCCAAACACGATCATTTTGGCGATTAGGGGTAGAGAATAACTCAAAAGGACACTCGTCTGACCATAAAACCCTTTTAAAATCATCAACAGTCCACTCTTGGCGCTCTCTGGCAAACTTGAGACGATTTTCCTTCTGACGATTCGTTAGTTTCGGCCTTTTCATCCGTTTGTAAGATTTAGTACCTAAAGAATTCGCCAAATATCTTCGAACAGTGGTGTGAGTGATCGGATAGCCCATGCTTGTTATTCTTTTAGCCAATTTTCTGGTAGATTGCCTTCTTTTAGTAACTGATTTAGCAATTACGATTTTTGCCACACGGTGATATTTCGGCGGTCGTCCAGACCACGCTTTTGTCTCTAGTGTTTTCCCAGAATTGTGAATGCTGTACCAACGTCTAATCGAGCGTTCACTAACGTTAAGGGTCTGAGCAACTTCTTTTTGCGTCATACCTGCTACAACCATGCCGATTGCCTGAGATCTGAGCTCTAAACCGTGGTCATTGACATCCATATGCAAAAAATAAGCGCCAGAAATAAGGACAATATATAAATTTCAAAAATTAATAATTCAATTAGGAAATGCTATATAACATGACCTAATTGATAGTTTAAATGATTTTTGAAGTATAAAGCCTGTTATACTTATTGTTGCATAATAAGAGCAATTTCTAATTTATTTGATATAGGACAGCACTTATGTTCCACCCTGTATATATACTATATTCAGTTTCAGTCCTATAAGATGGGAAATTCCCAAAAAAATACTGTCATAACAAATCCCTACATAGTAAATCTGGGACTAGGTGGTCAGAGAGAATAAGCAGTGTGAAGCCTTTTGCAGCAACCAAATGGTATTAAAGAGGCACTTAAAAAACTTTTGTAGCTTAATTTAACTCCGAAAACTAGAACTGAAGTGAATGGAGCTATTAAATATGTCTCGTCCTTCCGTTACATCCTAATGTCATCAATCTGGTTCAAGATTTTAGCGCCAATTGATACTTGTAACAAAATCATCCAGGGCAAGAAATGCTAGTTGATAGGGAAGTTAGTAATATTGAAATTCTGAAAAAAACCTGCAAAATCTACGTTCAGATTTTTAAAAAATATTGTCTGAAAAAATTGCCTTATTAGCAAGATTCGCTTATTAACAAGTTTTTTCAGTGCACAGAGCAAAGGTATAGGGATTTATGTATAAACAAGTTCGCTTATTAGCAAGTTTTTTTAAGGTCCCAATGGACCAAAATGTATTAATTATGTTCCCTTATTAGCAAGTTCGCCTATAAGCAAGTTTTTCTCGTGCAAAACACGACTTGCTAATAATTACACGAACTTTTAGTTCGTTTATTAGCAAGAAAAAATTGCTAATACACGAACTTTTGGTTCGTTTATCAGGAAGAACTTGCTAATATAGATTATTCTGTATTATGTATTAATTAATTTACATTCTTCAATTTGAAGGAAATTGTGGTTGCTTTTGAATAGAGTAGAAGTTTCGTAAGTATAATATGTACAGTAGAGTTCGCTTATTAGCAAGTTCGCTTATTAGCAAATATTTCTCGTGCAAAACCCGACTTGCTAATAAGCGAACTCTACTGTATTTTGTCCAAAATCACTCAGATTTTCTTCATCAAATTTTCATTCATCGAAGAATCGCTTTTTCCTTTGTCTTTCAAACTTAATTTCAATACCAAGATTATTTGCTACATCCTTTAATAAGCGAACTCTACTGTACTGAGGAAGAAGTTCATTTTAATAACTATGTATTCAATGTAATAATTGATAGTGTAAGACTTAAAATAGATTTGAGGCTGCAAAATAAATATCATCAAGGTTTTTGTTGTGGAAATATTTGAGCAAAACTGAAGAAGAGCTGATAGAAAATCCAAATTTTTTAGCAGATATTTACGCGAAATACCGGCACCAATTGTGGGCAATTTAAGGAATAAGGTTCCGCACCACCGTATTAGTTCAAACATTTTGGAACGCATTCCTGGTGCATTTTAGAAATTTAGAATACAGAGGGCTATGGCTTAATTTATAATCTATATATCTTGAAAATAAATGTAAAACCCAGCATTAGCTGTCCATAATTTATAATTCGACAGAGCAACTTGAGAACGTGGGTAAATCTTGCATTTGTATCAACCACATTATTATACGTTGAATAAAGCTATTAAATTACAGAATTGATTCTAATATTATAAATTATATAAATCTTAACAAATGTCAATACATTAGCTAAATTTATAAAACCTTTCCCAAATATTGAACGTTTTGATACTTATCACTTAATCTCTTCCATTGAACAAAGAAATGATCTGAGAAGGGATAAATTATTTTACCTGAAAGGGAAAGACTTTCGACACGGCAAATACTCTCAATATATACTATACTTATATATTTGAAATAAAGGTTCCTATATAGAACTGATGCTAGACAAAGAGGAACGCAAGTACCTGGACCATTACATAGTAATACATTGGGCCTTAAACGAACTAATAATAAAAAACTATAAAATAATGCACTTATTGTCTTGATTGTGGCAACTAGATAGCTCTGGCCTACTTCTCTTGCCCGCGGAATCTTTTCTATTCTGAAAGTAAAATGTTTAAGAATTGAATCATTCGTTGCTAATTTTTCATATGTAATTTTATCATTGAAAGCAATGACAAAGTGAAGTTGTGAGAAGATTGAAGAGTCAAGTCCGGTTAAGATCGACATCATTTCTGTTGTATGACCCCCAGAACCAAAGACAACTAATGTAACAAGCTTTTGGCGCCTTAATCTTTTTGTTATTGATTTCTTGTAAATCTGAACCAGTGAAAAATATATCAAAATGATTATAGAAATGAGCACTATAATGAAATTCATCTGTTAAAATTCATAAATCATTAAATTTTGTCAATAGAGAAAAGACAATATTATGTAATCTAGAAACACTGAAATCAGAATAAACTTCATAAGCAACTATAAAAACTATAAAATTTCACG
This sequence comes from Aphrocallistes beatrix, assembly GCA_963281255.1. NCBI lineage: Eukaryota > Metazoa > Porifera > Hexactinellida > Sceptrulophora > Aphrocallistidae > Aphrocallistes > Aphrocallistes beatrix. The sequence continues at coordinate 1,797,173 of OY725496.1, forward strand.
TTGACAATAACAGTACTAATTTAGCAGTTTTATGATCAAAGTATTTAACCAATTCATGGTACTAATTTTTTGGAAACTACCATTGCCTTACTAATATATAGAATGCTATGGCCAATCTGTATACCCATAAGAATAGAGGGGGACACAAAAGTCAGGATGGTACATTTTTGTTCATTATACACTGCATGTACGTATTAAAAGGATGCATAAGTGTCCGTTCAATTAGCGATACCCCAAATCTAATTTCTGTTCCATTTTAAAACGTTAACACTAGAGCCGATCCAAAAGCATTGATTCACCGATATCAGACTTTGAATATTTCTGCCAATGTTGATGCATTTCGAAAACCTTTCTTTCACTACTTGCATTTCCTCGATTATTAAGCTATTTTTGCAGGTGATATATAAAAGAATGGTCGTGATTTTGTAATTATAATTTGGAGTCGAAGACGTCAAAATGAATGACAGATAATATTAGTATTCGTATTTTATTAATTGATATTCTATCAAAAGTGGTAAGCTCAAAATCAATAATAGACGCAATTTTTCTTTTCTCTTTAATTGCAGATGATAATCGGTATGTCGAAGAAGAGAAAGTATGACGAATCATTCATTCAGTTTGGATTTGATTTCGCAGTTTGGGGGGTGTTCACAAGCTTAAATATATTTTTGCATAAGCCAATGTTCGGTCAATTCTTGAACATTTCTAAATATCATTATTAAAATTTCCTAATCTCCAGCTAAAATCCTCAAAAGATCCTAAAATCGTCACATGAGGCAAAAACTTAGAAAAATTTCAGGCTATCCTGATTCCCTTGTATAAATCGAACCAGAAATGTCTCGGCAAATATTATGTTTAAACAAGGCTTTTTACAAATTTAAAATTAGGTAGATATCATCTCTAAAGAATATCGCCCGCAAAAAAACATTAGATTATGCTTACAGCAAACGATGAAAGGAGAGCTATAAGAAATGTTAAGGTTGGTGTTTCTTATGGGAAACTTGTTTTTACTAAAAATGTGCCCAAATTTTTATCAATTTTTGATCCTTATAGGGGTTATAAACAATACTTTCGATTTTTATAACTCCAGCCCCAATATTTCGGCACTTTGAGCCACTTGTATCACCTAGTGTCGCTCTGAAAACGAGACATTTTGAGTGCGAAATGTCCCACAGCTATAACTTCTTTTAACAGTGCCAGATCATCTTTTTAATGTTGAATTCATGCTCAGCACTAGATTTCCAGCAAATTGAAATAAATATTGACCGTATTTGGAAACATATTTGTTTGACCGTGCCTAGCAACGGCCAGGAATTTTTTCACATTCCTGGCCGTTGCAAGAAACAGGCAACCAAAATATTCTCCAAATATGGTCAATATATATGTCAAATTGCTGGAAATTTAGTGCTGAGCACGAATTCAGTATTAAAATAACGATCTGGCATGGTCAAATAAAGTTATAGATATGGGATTTCGGATACTATCGGATGTGGTCATTTTTGGGTCCCAGTCATAACTGACAACTTTTTCACACTTATGGAGGTGTCATGATGTTAAAATTTTTGATATGCCATATTTTGAGGTTAAGTACTACTATAAGTTGTTAATTAAGGATGTTTGGATGTTATTAAATATTAGGATACAGCAAAAACTAATGAAAATCAAGCCTTTGCGAAGAAAATTGCTTTGTAGCCTTTTTTTAGCACTTCAAAAAATCAATTTTACAAAGGAGGTATCTTTAGTTACAAAGGTCGTAGAGTAAAAAACTCGACGGTTTTGGAAAGATCTCGTCACGTAGAACAAAATGTTAAAGACAGATATACGATATTCTACTTTAGAAAACGTTAAAATATTTTTCCTTATGAAAATCTGCTTCTAAATATTGCACCAACGAAATTGGATAGAAAATTTTAATTAGGTTAAAATTGAAAATTTATTTTCTATTATTTTCTTTATTTAACCATATCGTACAAGAATAATTGAGTAAAGTATGCATGCCATTGAAGTTTCCTTGAATGTCCTCTATAAATTAGGTGAGGTAAGTAAGTGAGATAACTTTTTGCTTCTTGAGCTCCCAAAAGGTGTATTTTGCGTATAACTCATCGAGAACAGTTTCCACAAAAGATTTCTGGAGAAAAATAATGGAAAACTTTTTGAGTTAGTTCTCGTAGGAAACACCAACCTTAAGGTTGGTGTTTCCCATGCGAAACTTGTTTTTTATTATAAATGTGCCCAAATTGCTTTTTTATCATTTTTAGATCCTTATAGGGGTTCTAAAAAATAATCCCGATTTTTATAACTCCAGCCCCAATATTTCGCCACTTTGAGCCACTTGTATCACCTGGTGTCGCTCTAAAAACGACACATTTCAAATGCGAAATGTCCCACAGCTATAACCTCTTTCAAAAGTGTCAGATCATCTTTTTAATGCTGAATTCATGCTCAGAACTAGATTTCCAGCAATTTGATATATATATTGGCCATATTTGGAAACATTTTTGTTTGACCGTGCCTAGCAACGGACAGAAATTTTTTAACATTCCTGACCGTTGCTAGGAAAAGGCAACCAAAAATATTTCCAAATATGGTCAATATATATATCAAATTGCTGGAAATTTAGTGCTGAGTACGAATTCAGTATTCAAATAACGACCTGGCATAGTCAAATAAAGTTATAGGTATGGGATTTCGGCGGAAACTGTCGGACATGGTCATTTTTGGGCCCCCAGTGATAACTGTCAACTTTTTCACACTTTTGAAGGTGACATGATGTTAAAATATTTGATATGTCATATTTTGAAGTTAAGTATTACTATAAGTTGTTGATTTAGGATGTTTTGATGTTATTTATTATCAGAATACAGTAAAAACAAATGGAAATCAAGCCTTTCCGAAGAAAATTGCTTTGTAGCCAGTATTAGCACTTAAAAAAATCAATTTACAAAGGAGGAATCTCTAGTTACAAAGGTCGTAGAGTTAAAAACTCGACGGTTTTAGAAAGATCTCGTCACGTAGAACAAAATGATAGAGACAGATTTTTGATATTCTACTTTAGAAAAAAGTTAAAATATTTTTCCTTACGAAAATCTGCCTCTAAATTTTTATAAACGAAATTTGAAAGAAAAAATTATTTGGGTTAAAATTGAAAATTCTATTCCTATTATTTTCTTTATTCAACCATTTTGTGCAAGAATAATTGAGTAAAAGAGGCATAAGGCATTAAAGTTTCCTTGAATGTCCTCTATAAATTAGGTCATTTGGGAAAAAAAAAAATTTTCTCTTACTTCTTGGGCTCCCGAAAAGTGTATTTTTGCAGATAACTCATCGAGAATAGTTTCCACCAAAAATTTCAGGATAAAATAATGAAAACTTTTAAAGTTAGTTCTGGAAGGAAACACCAACCTTAAGGTGGACACGTATCTCTCTCTAGAAACACTCGTGCAATCCAAACTGCTTTTGAATTTTATTTCTAGTTTTTGAGATACAGCGTCTCGAAGTCTGTTTTTTCGTCTTTCGCTCGCACATCCTAATAGTAGACCCCCGGCCACTCAAAATATTTTTACGACATGCCAAGGAAACAAATGCTCCCTAATTTGGATCATAGATAGTCTATCATATTTGCAACTTTGATAGGATCAAAAGAAAGCTAAAATGACAAAAATTATAAATTTTAAATGGGTCTGAAGAAAAAGCATCAAAAATCCACGAAAAAAGGCGATTCTTTTGCTAAATCAGCAATAATATCACGTGAATGTGAAGGTCTTAATCCCCAAAAGATATCAACGTAGTGCAACAAATACAAGTTTTTAGAAATCCATTACTTGAAGTAATTACATGAAACTTGTTTATCGTTTGTAACAGGTCCTGTAATAAACACATAAAAAGCTCAAAAGGTGTTGGCCGTTATAGACAGGTAATGGCCGTTATACACAGTTCTAGAGTTAGTAAGGGACTACAAACAGGTGGCCGCTGGCCGCGTTGAGCAGGTGACCGCTATACACAGGTTCAATATTATGGAATTTCGGATTGGACTGTTCATTGATGCTATAGACAGGTGACCATTATATAGAGTGGCTGTTATAGCAGGTTCGACTGTATATAGTATATAAATATACATTAATCGACTTTTATAGTATTGATGTAGAGTTATTAAGAATAAATAAAATAATTCACTGCCTTTTATTAGCATTTATAGTGATGATTCAGATACATTCCAACCAAATTTTGGGGAAAATAGTAAAAGTACACTGAAAATCCAAAGGTTTCCTTGAGGGCCCTAATCCCAAATATTATGATCTAATTCGAACAATAATTAATATTCCTAGCACTACAAAGCATAATCATTTTAGAATGAATCAAGAGCTTTTAAAAAATATATTAGTTTGTTAGAAAGAGAGTCTACGACTTTAGTTTCCAAGTTAGGATTGTTGAAAAATGCTACGTCATCACATGTTAAAGATTTATCAATTTTTATCAATTATTCATATACGCGTATATACCGTTATAAAAAGTATATTAGTAATTGAGAACTAAGAATTTGGGGCTATATCTACAGAGATAGAGAGATATCTATTTTGGACCCTAAATGGGGGGTTTTGACCGAATATGGGTGGTCCAAGGCCATAAATCTCAAAATAATTATGAAAAGTGCTCCAATCTTTCTGCATACACTATTAACGACTATTGTATTTGCATAATAGCCACATTAGGACACATACTTCATGACTAGATTCGCCATTTTCAAATATATTCAAAGTTCTCCATAGAATTTCAATTACATTAAAGTCAATGATAAGTCGTGAAACATTAAGGTTGGTGTTTCCTTCCAGAACTAACTTTAAAAGTTTTCATTATTCTCTCCTGAATTTTTTTGTGGAAACTATTCTCGATGAGTTATCTGCAAAATTACACTTTTCGGGAGCACAAGAAGTAAGAGAAAAATTATTTTTTTCCCAAATGACCTAATTTATAGAGGACATTCAAGGAAACTTCAATGCCTTATGCCTCTTTTACTCAATTATTCTTGCACAAAATGGTTGAATCAAGAAAATAATAGGAATAGAATTTTCAATTTTAACCAAAATAATTTTTTCTTTCAAATTTCGTTTATACAAAATTTAGAGGCAGATTTTCGTAAGGAAAAATATTTTAACTTTTTTCAAATGTAGAATATCAAAAATCTGTCTCTATCATTTTGTTTTACGTGACGAGATCTTTCTAAAACCGTCGAGTTTTTAACTCTACGACCTTTGTAACTAGAGATTCCTCCTTTGTAAAATTGATTTTTTTGAGTGCTAAAAACAGGCTACAAAGCAATTTTCTTCGGAAAGGCTTGATTTCCATTAGTTTTTACTGTATTCTGATAATAAATAACATCAAAACATCCTAAATCAACAACTTATAGTAGTACTTAACTTCAAAATATGACATATCAAATTTTTTCAAATCATGACACCTTCAAAAGTGTGAAAAAGTTGACAGTTATCACTGGGGGCTCAAAAATGACCATGTCCGATGGTTTCCGCCGAAATCCCATACCAATACCTTTATTCGACTATGCCAGGTCGTTATTTTAATACTGAATTCGTACTCAACATTAAATTTCCAGCAATTTGATATATATATTGACCATATTTGGAAATATTTTTGGTTGCCTTTTCCTAGCAACGGTCAGGAATGTTAAAAAATTCCTGGCCGTTGCTAGGCACGGTCAAACAAAAATGTTTCCAAATATGGTCAATATATATATCAAATTGCTGGAAATCTAGTGCTGAGAATGAATTCAACATTAAAAAGATGATCTGGCACTGTTAAGGATACCGCCCTCGAAAAACATCGCAAAACATTAAAAAAAATTGTGGAATTATTTATTGTCAATTCCATCGGATTATTGAGTAGTCTACCATCTAATCGTACTTGTTGGACGGTATTTATTTTGATATTCTAGAACTGGGCACCTAAAGCTCAGGCGTACTAAAAATCGGAAAGTTATTCGTGATTTTGCGGGGCATTCATCAATTATTTTCTAACTTATCTGATATTTTTTCAATTATACGAACCTCAAAATGGTTTTGGCCCCTTTAAATATTATAAAACAGATGAATTTAGAAAAAGAGGCACCTGAAATCCAATCAAAAATATCTTTATGAGGGACTTCATTTCTAAAATGCTCGGGAAATGGCCGTTGTGATATTAGCTATTGTGTTTGAAAAAAATTCTGAACATTTTAAAAAAAAGTTTGTTCAGATCGGACCATTAGTTCGTAAGTTATAGTATATTGTAGGTAAAGTTCGGACATCAAACCACTCTATGGCCCCCAAAGTGCTCGATGTCAATGCTTAAAACTATTGAAGATATATAATCTATAATAATCTTAAATGAAAGGATATATATGATAATATATAGGTTCCTCAAACATCTCTTTGTCAAAAAGTAAATATTTCTTGACTAATCATCGTTTTTGTTGTAATACAAATTCTATGGAGAACTTTGAATATATTAGAAAATGGTGAATCTTGTCATGAAATAAGTTCCCAAAAGTAGCTATTATACTCAAAAAACTATGCAGTAGTCACTAGCAATGTATACAGAAACTTTGAAGCACCCAACATGATTATTTTGGAAGTTCAAAGCATTTATCTCCAAATTTCGGTCAAAGCCCCCCCATTTATGGTCCAAAAACAGATTCCTCCATATCTCGGGAAATATACACCAAAATTCTTAGCTCTCAATTCCTAATACACTTTTCAAGACGGTATATATCTGATTCTTAAATAATAAATGTACTACATGGAATGGAATGCTAAGTTTCAAATTTTTATCACGTGATGACGTAGCATTTTTCGAAAATCCTAACTTGAAAACTAAAAGTCGTAGACTCTCGCTCTAACTTCCCAATATACTTTTTGGTAGCTCTTTATTCATTCTAAACCGATGAATTATACATTGTACTGCTAGGAATATGATTTACATTCCCTAATTGGTTCAAAATATTCGGGGTTAGGGGCCTCAAGGTAATTTGTGAATTTTCAGTATAATTTTGCTATTTTCACCAAAATCTGTTGGAATACATCTAATTCATTAGTATACACGCGATTAAATGTCCATGGATGCTTTTATTTTTCGTTAATAGCTCATTTTACATCGTTCTTACCATCAAAACTTCAAATCCCTATATCTCGGGACTTTAAAATTCCAAAATTGACCGTCTTTCAAAAATTTTAACTCAAAATTGCTTTTTGATATTTTATAAATTTGTGATTTTATTGCTGATTTGCAAAGAAAATCGGGCTTTTTTCGCCGTTTTTTGGCCCTTTTTATTCGGACACCGATAAAATTTACAATTTTTAAAATTTTAACTTTCTTTTGGTCCTATGAAGTGGCAAATATGATAGACTATCTATGAATAAATTTTCGAAGCATTTGATCCAAACATGTGCTTTAAAAAAATCACAGAGTGCAGGAGGGCTTACCATTAAGATGTGCTAGGGAAAAACGGAAAAAACCGACTTTGAGACGCTGTAATTCAAAAACTAGAAATGTGAACCAAAAACTGTTTGGCATGTCTCAATATTTTTTAATTGCACTACCTGCCCACGCTTAACATCTTATATATCTCTATTCTTGATATATGCTGTAAGCCAAACCTATGGATTTTTCACGGGCGGTATCCTTAAAAGAAGTTATAGGTGTGTGACATTTCGCATTTAAAATGTGTCGTTTTTAGAGCGACACCAGGTGATACAAGTGGCTCAAAGTGGCGAAATATTGGGGCTGGAGTTATAAAAATCGGGATTATTGTTTAGAACCCCTATAAGGATCTAAAAATGATAAAACAGCAATTTGGGCACTTTTTTAATAAAAAACAAGTTTCGCATGGGAAACACCAACCTTAATTTTTTGACAAAGAGATGTTTGATGAAACCATATATTATCGTTTATTTCCTTTCATTTAAGATTATAATATATTATATACCTTCAATAGTTTTTAATATTGGACACATCGCCCTCTTTCGGGACCATAGAGAGGTTTTATGCCTGAAATTTAACAATAATAAGTGAAAACTCACGAATAAATGGTCGGATCTGATCAATTTTTTTGAAATGCTCAGAATTTTAATAATGAAATCCTGTATACTAGAGCTATTTTGATAGGATTTATTGGCCTTTCTTCTAAATCTTTATGTCGTATAATCTCCAAAGTGGTGAAAACAATGTTGAGGTCCATTTCATTAAAAAGATACCAAATAAGTAAAAAACTAATTGATGAATGCATCGAAAAACCTCCAATAATTTTCAACTTTTTTGTAACGCTAAACTTTAGTGTTTTACTTTAGGGTTAAATCTAAATAATTACCGTCCAAACTTTAGGGTTAAATCTAAATAAATACCGTCCAACTAGTACGATTAGGTCCTACCGACCCACCGACCTAACTATAAGTTATATAAGTATGGTGGGAAGAACTACATCTATAAAGACCTGCTAGGGTGAATGTAACGTCATCACATCATTTGAGGGGAGTAATATTAGTGTAGGGGATTAAATGGCACAAAAAAATTACCCGGGCCAATTTTTACTTGGACCACTTTTAGCCGGCAAAATTGGACCCATGGATCAATTTTAATACCGGACCGAATTTTTCCTGACATAACTCCAAGACATCACATCGTGGAGGCGACTGGAAAAGGAGCAGTTTAGATAATGTATGCCAACATCCGGGATCCGAGAGGTTCCAAGGTTCAGCTCGAGACTATCATGCTGCCTAAGTTATCGATATGGCCTGCTTCACCGAGATGATCATTATTCCTTTGATTGAGTATCTAACGGAGAGCCCCAGATGGGTAGATTGATGGTCCGTCGTGACGATGACTTGATTAAAAATTGGAGCCTAACGATGGGGCGCCTGCATTAGTTCGAATTTGGACAGTTGGCATTAGTTCGACAGTAATTTCAGACAGTTGGCATTAGTTCGACAGTAATTTCAGACAGTTGGCATTAGTTCGACAGTAATTTCAGACAGTTGGCATTAGTTCGACAGTAATTTCAGACAGTTGGCATTAGTTCGGCAATAATTTCAGACAGTTGGCATTAGTTCAAATTCTGTATGTAGTCGTTAGTTCTATATGATCAATTCTTGATTTTTGTTCATTGTTATGCTTCCAAACCTCACAAAATTAAAATGCCACTTTCACGGTCAATTTGACATTGTTTCAAACTTAAAATGCCTACTTTCAAGGTCAATTTGACATTGTTTCAAACTTAAAATGCCTACTTTCACTTTCTGCGATTATTTTCTCCGCAACCATATTTCTGTTAACGAATGTCTACTCTCTATAAAATAGAGTAGAACTAATGACAGGTCTCCTAATTATGAGTAGAACTAATGCCAACTGTCTGAAATTATTGTCGAACTAATGCCAACTGTCCAAATTCGAACTAATGCAGCGGCCCCCCTAACGATCTACTGGTACCGGCTTGATGGACATGGAGTTTGCATGCATCTTGCCGAGCCTGAGCCTAGAAGTGCAGATCAAGAAGCAAACAATGTGTTCAAAGAATTATTCGTGTTTGACAGTAATCTATCAGGTAAACCACTCCAATCGCGAATGAGAGAAGAGTATTCTGAGCTCAATGTCAGAATTGTGGAGCAGGCATACCGATCTAGCCCTTAAGGATACCGCTCGCGAGAAAATCTTCATTTTGGCTTGCAGTATATGTTAAAAAGGGAAATATAGCGTGGGCACTTATCGCCCCAAAATATGTTGTCGCAAGCAAACCGCTTTAGCTTCGCATTTCTAGTTTTTGAGTTAAAACATCTCAAAGTTGTTTATTTTCCCGTTTTTCGCTAGCACATCCTAATGCTAGACACAGCTGCATTCTGTATAAAGTTTGGAACATACTTTAAGAGCAAAACATACTATAAGAAAAAATTGAATCATAGAGTTTACCATATTTGCTACCCCATAGAACCAAAAGAAAGTTTAACCCTACTTGGACTTGGGGTCAAAGGTATAAATAGAAAATTCCCACTTTCATTTTCACTTTCAGTTCACTTTCAATTAACTTTCACTTTCACTTCAACATTCCAAGTCCAATTAGGGTTAAAAGACAAAATATGTAAATTTTATAGGGGTGTGAAAAGAAATTACCAGAAACTCCGAAAACGTCTTTTTTTTTTGTAAATCAGCAATTAATCACATAGCTATATGATATCGGAAATCGAATGGTCCTACGTTTATTGGATAATGAGAATGAACGAGGATTGAAATTTACAGCCCTCTATCTCAAAACAATTTTCTTTAATCATTTTAAAAACGGTCAATTTGAAATTTTAAAGTCCCGAGATGTAGAATTTTAAATTAAATTTTAAAAACAAAGTAAATTGAGGCATTAAGGATAAAGAATAGCATTTACAGGTATATATTTCCGCATTTACACGAATTATTTTAACATATTCCAATCAAATTTGGGAGAATGTCAAAAGTAAGTTGAAATTCCATATATCTCTTTGAGGTCCCATATTCCGAATATTCTAGATAATTGTGGATAATCATTCATATTACTATTACTATAAATAAATATATCTGTTTCTAATGAATAAGGAGCTTCTAAAGTGTATTAGGGAGTTAGAACAAGATTATACTACTTAGTTTCCGTGTGGATTTTCGAACAATGTATATTCCATTGTATGTAGAGCAATTATTATTATTTAAACATATATATACTTATATAGAAAGTATATTTGCAATTGAGAGTTAGGAATTTGGCATTATATATTTACAGAGATAGAGAGATATCACTTTTGAAATCCAAATTGGGGGTTTTGACTGAATCTGGAAGGTCAAAGCTAGAACTTCCAAAGTAATTACATATTGTCTTCAAAAATTTTTCTTCAAGTTTTTCGAAGGCGGTATCCATTAGTTCGGAGGTGGCTTCAAAGTCGACATGATGACTCGGGATCTTATAAACTACGGGAGGACATGCGTCTAGTTGGCATGATGTGGAGACTAGTCCCACCCGCTATACCTTATTTCATGGATCAGCTTCTACCGTCGGCAATGTTTTGGTCGAGCATTGACTACATAATACAGTAGACCCTCGATTATCCGACACCTCGATTATCCGAACAGTGTGTTCGAGTACCACTCATTTTATCAAATACTTTTCAATCGAATTTGTGAAAATAATGTGTCCGGATAACTGAAATATGTGTTCGGATAACTGAAATAATGTGTTCGGATAACTGAAATAATGTGTTCGGATAATCAATTCCTTAAAAATGTATGTTCCAAAATTGTGCGTATCATTGTCAATTTGTTACGGTTATACATACGTGTAAGTAGTATTCAAATCATAATACGTTCTTTAATAACATCTAAGTTGGTACATGCGCATTTAAGAGCGTAAAATACGTATTTCGCTTATCCGAACGATTTCACTTATCCGAACACCAATCTTTGAGGTAACAAACGGAGGTGTTCGGATAACCGAGGGTGTACTGTACTTTGGACTGTAAACTCTCCTACTCGGATCCATTGTGTATTATTGACATCTCGTAATTCACTCAAGTTAGACATGGGAAATCTATTATTGTAAAATAGGAAGTCATATTTTTGGAATCCATTAGTCATATTGGCTGACCTCAACTATGTGTGGAATGTGAGTTATGTGGTTTTCGCACCTGTTTCTCACAGATTTAAGAAACAATTTGGCGATATTCTGATCTGTTTTAAGCATATTTAAAAGCGTTATTAATGTATAATTTTGAAAGATAATAAAAAGGTGGGGACGGGATGTTTCGAAAAATATGATCTTTTCTAAAGGAGTGTTGTTACATTCCAGCGTTGATATGAAGCGCAATTTTACCATTTGAGCCTATTTCGTGAAAACCGTTATTGCTATACACTTTAAAATTTGAGTATATCTTATATATTAAAATGCTAGGATTTTTTTAAAAAAATGTTTTTAATGTGTTTGTCCGAATTGATTGAAGAATTGGGAATTCATAGAGATATGAAATTGGCATGTAGGTGTCAAATGATATAACTACGATTAAGTTCTAAGATCTAAGCGAAATTTTCACACCTCTACAATAAAAATGGAAAAAAATTTTTACACCTTTTCTATACAAAATAAATGACTACACTATCACAATAGAAATCATTGTACGACACTACAATAGATCGTCATTGTTATTAATAATTCAAAGCCACAACTTATGTTTGATATCTTAAATGTATTATAGTGTATGGCAATAAAAAAGATTATGTGCATTTTTCACACCTTTAGACATATTTTCACACCATTTGATGAATTTTGAAAATAATGCTAGAGACTAGCTTCCAACGGGTGACATGGGGTTTTTAGGGGTATAGATTTCGAATATCATATTTTCAGATCTATATCATAGGCGTCGGACCCACCCGGCCACCCGGCATGTGCCGGGCGTCCCTAAGGAGCTTCCCGGCTCTACCCAGCCCATGCCCGGACTATGACCGACTCTACCCGGCATCGTCGGTTATGGGCCGGATAGGCCCAGAGGGACTACCTGACTGGGTACAAGCTTTCTCGATACATTCCCAAAGTCCTAGAACCGTGTATCATGCAGTTTAACTGCGCAACAAGCGAGCAGGTAGCTCAGTAGGGAGTTTCCCGTCTTGGGAAACCACTATCGCAATACAGTAGAGTAGATTATGATAATAGTCGATTTCTATAGAGTTTTGGTTATGTTAGTGAATTGTGAGTGTGATATTTATTTATGCCGTGAATGTAGCGGCCCCGGAATAGATTGGGCCGACCACGGAGCCTTCGGGCTGGGCGCCCGAAGGCCCGTCAAACCCATTTCCGACGCCTATGATCTATATGATAAATTATTTGTTTATTTTTGTTTACATTAGATACATAAAGTAAACAAATCTCAAAGATATGCTAGAAACTTGCTTTAAACGGTTGACATGGGGTTTTCAGGGGTGTATATTTCGAATATCAAATTTTCGAGTAAATTTGATAATTAATTTGTTTACTTTTGTTTACAATAGATACATAAAGTAAACAAATCCCAAAAATGGGCTAGAGACTAGCTTACAACGGTTGACATGGGATTTTTAGTGCTCTAGATTTCGAATATTATATTTTCGGATCCACATGAGAAATTATTCGTTGACCTTTGTTTACAATATTTATATAAAGGAAGAAATTTCCAAAATATGTTAGATTGAGTGACTCTCCAGGCGCCCGCAGGGCGACTCTGTGGACACGCAGTGTTCGCAAGCCGCGAATCGCAAGCAAGCGAAGCGTGCTTGTTTGATAAATAATAGGCTACTTTCTGTTGGATCATAATACATTTTGTCACATTAAATCATATTGTTTTCGTGATATGGTGCAATTTATCAAATATGATTGATAAATTATATTGCACCATATCTCGAAAACCTTAAGATTTGAATAAAAAAATCTATAAGGAGCTAATTGAAAGTAGCCTATTATCTATCGAATACAATTAAATTTGAATGAATAGCTAAAACAGTTTCAAGATATAGGCTCAAATGTTCAAAGTGCGTTTCCATAACAACGATGGAATGTAACAACATTCCTTTAGAAAAGATCAATTCTTTCGAATCAACCTGTCCCCACCTAGATTATGCTTTAAAATCATACATTAATAACGCTTTAAAATGTGCTTACAGGTCAGAATATCGCCAAAATTTATCTTAAATCTGTGAAAAGCAGGTTTGAAAACCACATAACTCATATTCCACAAATAGTTGAGGTCATCCAACATGACCAATGGATTCCAAAAATATGACTTCCTATTCAACAATAATACATTTCCCGTGTCTAACTTGAGTGGATTACGAGATTTCAATAATACACAATGAACCCGAGTAGGAAAGTTGACAGTGCTAGTATTAAGTAATCTATGGGGTAGAGAAAGAGCTGTGTCAGAAATCTTCGGAGCCGGACAAGATTGTTATGGATTCTGGCCACCTAGAACTGGGACTCTGCGTTGGTGTTTAAGCTCGTTGAAAGAAAGAGACTAGCGAATTTGGTCCGAAACTGCAGTAACTTGAACCGGGGGACTTCAAAGAGGAGTTGAATGTGTGGAAGACTTGGCCTCCCATACTAAAACGGCTAACGAGAAGGTATCTGGTTTCCCTAAGGGCTCGGATTTCGGTGAATGGTAGTAAGTCACAGTTGATATTGGTGGAGACATGAAAACTCTTATCCAATGTACTTCGGAACCTCAGTGTTTTCTTAAATGGGAGATGGTTCTACTCAAGTCGACCGTGACTGTGCTTGGTATCATTATTGAGGAAACCCTCTCATTCATCCCACACCAGGGGCGGCGCGAGAGGAGTAACAGGGGTTGCGAGACTTTTAATACTTATACTTGATATTTTTTAACATCTGGAATACTCTAACACATTCTAAACAGTAGACACAATTCACTGAAATAAACAATTTTCAAACTTTTAGGTCTATTCCAAATACTAGTACCAATCGATCAAATGTCAAAAATAATTTTAATACGAACCTGAGGGTTCGCGAGCCCATCGCGAGGGATTGTGACCCAAGTGCAATTCCAGAGTTATAAAATTTCATAAGGCCGGAAGACTCCTCTCTTGTCACAGAGCATTCCTTCCCCAGGACCTGGTCTATTCGCAGCTAATATACTGTGATGCAGACATGTATAGCCTCAATCAATACTGGCTGAACCGATCGAACGAAATCCAACCCGTAGCTGCAAGGCTAGTATTAGGATCGCTTGCTCGCCCCCGGTGGCATCACTGTACCATCTCAGGGAAGTAGTACTGCTGGAACATTGATGCAACGGCTTTGAACGAATCGCCCTGCTAAAGTAGGTTCCTCTATCTGAGAAGCAGCACATACACCTGGTTGCCCGGGTCTGGTAATCATTCCACAATCCACTGTAGCTGTACTCCTTTAATCTTCCAGAACAACTGAAAGTGTCAACACAAACCCGGGGCGCGAACTCTAACACCTTGGAACAGCATTCGTGGTGCAAGGACCTTCGGGCAGAAGGCATTTAGTGTGCAGGGTTTTTCAGAGTGGTCCCCCACCCAGCATCCGGCAAGCGAGAACATTTAGGTGCTCCGAGGGGAGTACGTACACGGCTAGCTAGGAGGCCATCCGAGAATTTAAGAAGCAGGAAGTAATCCTTTTTTATTTTTATCATGTATACATTTCTGTTTTGTGTGTTGTTTTATGTTATGTTTTGTTCGTTGCTGTTTATTTTTATTTTGTAACTTTAATGCAATTTTAATGCACCTGGTCAAAATATACACTGCCTGAACAAAATATTCGTATACCTCATAATTCCCCATGCAAATAGTTATAATACTGATTTATTTAGCGAGTCAAGGTATTTAATTGGTAAGAGATACGCTTAATTTACTTCAAATTCGAATTCTCCATATTCGAGTTACTCACTTTTTAATCATTCAACTAGTTTACACTCCCACAAGGTTACAAATTTTCAAACTGTGCCACCTCATACCACCAATGCCATCATATACAATGGTGATCACTCGCGACATGTGGCATAGGAAAGCAAATGCTGAAAAACTTAATCTTGAAGAAGAGTAATTTGGTTGAAAACTTAAAAAGTGGGTAATTTGAAAGTGGAGAATTCGGATTTGAAGTCAAATTAAGTGTATCTCTCACAAATTAAATATTCTTGAAACGCTAAAAAATCAGTATTATAACTATTTGTATGGGGAATTATGGGGTATACGAATACTTTTGTTCAGGAAGTGTATACAAAATAATGACCCCCGTCATGGAATACTTAATATACGGCTATATATGTCACCGAGAAGGCCATAAAACGAAGAGACCAGTTTTAACAAAATCAAAATTTAATTAGACTGATAAATCAAAAACAGCTTCCGATAGACATTTGAAATGTATTAATACCATATACAAACATTATATCAGAGTATCCAATTCAGCTGTCAAAAATTTAATATGTCATCATGTGATTGCGCAATTGGCAATTTTTGGAGCGGAAAATGTTGCTATTCCAGCTCATATTAAACATCGTTATCTGCATTTCTAATGTTTGATTTTTTTTAATAGAGCAACAATAGAAAGACCTCAAGCCAAAAAATCTGAAAATTTTGGTTGGAATGTCTATGCATTCCTCAGTTGCTATGGAAACAAAAAATTACATGTTTAAGCCATAACTCGAAAGGTATAGATCGTAGACACTAAGAAATTATACTATTTAATCCGTAAACTATTACTTCCTATATGAGAATAAAACTATTCACATGTCTATTTTCAATAAGTTCTGAGTAATCTTGGATTTTGTCACATCCCATTACTTCTCTATAGATCGTGATAAAATCCTCGATAACTCAGAACTTATTGAAAATAGACATGTGAATTGTATTATTCTCATATAAGAAGTAATAGTTTGCGCCTACGATCTATACCTTTCGAGTTATGGCTTAAACATGTAATTTTTTGTTTCCATAGCAACTGAGGAATGCATAGACATTCCAACCAAAATTTTCAGATTTTTTGGCTTGAGTTATTTCTATTGTTACTCTATCAAAATTCTAAGCATTAGAGATGCAAATAACGATGTTTAATATGAGCGAGAACAGCAACATTTTCCGCTCTAAAAAGAGCCTATTGCGCAATCACATGATGACATATCAAATTTTTGACAGCTGAATTGGATACTCCGATATAATGTTTGTATATGGTAATAATACATTTCAAATATCTATCGGAAGCGGTTTTTTATTTATCGGTCTAATTAAATTTTAACTTTGTTAAAACTGGCCTATTCGTTTTATGGCCTTCTCGGTGACATATATAGCCGTATATTAAGTAGGCCATGCCCCCATTTACAATTAAACTTCAACTCTAACTGAATTCATTTCAGCCATGCCTGTTTTTGACTTTCGCTATCCCCATTGTACAGAAGGATTATTAGACTAGGGATGTAATTGATTACGACACGGAGAACAAAAAAATGTAGTAAAAGATGGAGACATATCAATTCACAGGATTAACTTGCATTTATAGAGGCAAAAATATATAATTCAGATACCTTTGTTTGACTCCACTTTTGTATACGATTACAATCCTGACCACTTCGAAAATACCAAGTGAGTATTGCTTTGATTTGTCCCGAGTGAGTTAAGTTATTGTAAATAATTTATAATATGCTAGACCGAATTCATGTAGTATCGCGGTGCATTTGTGGGTTGTCACAATCGTCAACAAACTGAGTTATCTTTAGATATTTTTAGCTTGGGAAGTTATCGTTGACTTCGGTCGACTGCTTCTTGATATATCCTCATCCTCTTTTATTTTAAAGTTGGGTCGGCATACATAAATTTCTGCCCAATAGCATTGAAGAGTAGTAAGGCTCATGGCGGAGTTGACTAATTTAGCTTACTCCTTTTGTCTACATGTGAATAGATACTTGTGCATAAATTATGGGAAATAACTTGTTGATTAAGGATACCGCCCGTGAAAAATCCATAGGTTTGGCTTACAGCATATATCAAGAATAGAGATATATAAGATGTTAAGCGTGGGCAGGTAGTGCAATTAAAAAATATTGAGACATGCCAAACAGTTTTTGGTTCACATTTCTAGTTTTTGAATTACAGCGTCTCAAAGTCGGTTTTTTCCGTTTTTCCCTAGCACATCTTAATGGTAAGCCCTCCTGCACTCTGTGATTTTTTTAAAGCACATGTATGGATCAAATGCTTCGAAAATTTATTCATAGATAGTCTATCATATTTGCCACTTCATAGGACCAAAAGAAAGTTAAAATTTTAAAAATTGTAAATTTTATCGGTGTCCGAATAAAAAGGGCCAAAAAACGGCGAAAAAAGCCCGATTTTCTTTGCAAATCAGCAATAAAATCACAAATTTATAAAATATCAAAAATTGAGTGGTCCTACGCTCATCGCCTAATGATATGGAACAACTCCTGAAATTTTCAAACCTCTATCTCAAAGCAATTTTGAGTTAAAATTTTTGAAAGACGGTCAATTTTGGAATTTTAAAGTCCCGAGATATAGGGATTTGAAGTTTTGATGGTAAGAACGATGTAAAATGAGCTATTAACGAAAAATAAAAGCATCCATGGACATTTAATCGCGTGTATACTAATGAATTAGATGTATTCCAACAGATTTTGGTGAAAATAGCAAAATTATACTGAAAATTCACAAATTACCTTGAGGCCCCTAACCCCGAATATTTTGAACCAATTAGGGAATGTAAATCATATTCCTAGCAGTACAATGTATAATTCATCGGTTTAGAATGAATAAAGAGCTACCAAAAAGTATATTGGGAAGTTAGAGCGAGAGTCTACGACTTTTAGTTTTCAAGTTAGGATTTTCGAAAAATGCTACGTCATCACGTGATAAAAATTTGAAACTTAGCATTCCATTCCATGTAGTACATTTATTATTTAAGAATCAGATATATACCGTCTTGAAAAGTGTATTAGGAATTGAGAGCTAAGAATTTTGGTGTATATTTCCCGAGATATGGAGGAATCTGTTTTTGGACCATAAATGGGGGGGCTTTGACCGAAATTTGGAGATAAATGCTTTGAACTTCCAAAATAATCATGTTGGGTGCTTCAAAGTTTCTGTATACATTGCTAGTGACTACTGCATAGTTTTTTGAGTATAATAGCTACTTTTGGGAACTTATTTCATGACAAGATTCACCATTTTCTAATATATTCAAAGTTCTCCATAGAATTTGTATTACAACAAAAACGATGATTAGTCAAGAAATATTTACTTTTTGACAAAGAGATGTTTGAGGAACCTATATATTATCATATATATCCTTTCATTTAAGATTATTATAGATTATATATCTTCAATAGTTTTTAAGCATTGACATCGAGCACTTTGGGGGCCATAGAGTGGTTTGATGTCCGAACTTTACCTACAATATACTATAACTTACGAACTAATGGTCCGATCTGAACAAACTTTTTTTTAAAATGTTCAGAATTTTTTTCTATACACAATAGCTAATATCACAACGGCCATTTCCCGAGCATTTTAGAAATGAAGTCCCTCATAAAGATATTTTTGATTGGATTTCAGGTGCCTCTTTTTCTAAATTCATCTGTTTTATAATATTTAAAGGGGCCAAAACCATTTTGAGGTTCGTATAATTGAAAAAATATCAGATAAGTTAGAAAATAATTGATGAATGCGCCGCAAAATCACGAATAACTTTCCGATTTTTAGTACGCCTGAGCTTTATGTGCCCAGTTCTAGAATATCAAAATAAATACCGTCCAACAAGTACGATTAGATGGTAGACTACTCAATAATCCGATGGAATTGACAATAAAAAATTCCACAATTTTTTTAAATGTTTTGCGATGTTTTTCGAGGGCGGTATCCTTAATAACTAATACAGTACACCCTCGGTTATCCGAACACCTCCGTTTGTTAGCTCAAAGATTGGTGTTCGGATAAGTGAAATCGTTCGGATAAGCGAAATACGTATTTTACGCTCTTAAATGCACATGTAGCAACTTAGATGTTTTTAAAGAACGTATTATGATTTGAATTCTACTTACACGTATGTATAGCCAAACAAATTGACAATGCTACGCACAATTTTGGAACATACATTTTTAAGGAATTGATTTATTAAACATCATTTCAGTTATCTGAACACATTATTTCAGTTATCCGAACATATCATTTCAGTTATCTGAACACATTATTTCAGTTATCCAGACACATTATTTTCACAAATTCGATTGAAAAGTATTTGATAAAATGAGTGGTACTCGACACTGTTCGGATAATCGAGGTGTCGGATAATCGAGGTTCGGATAATCGAGGGTCTACTGTATACTGGTTATGCTTGGATTGATGGTAGTCTTAATTGGGGACAGAACTTAAATCGCACCCTGCACGCATCAACTAACATATAGATTGAATTCTCTAGTATTATAGTTTGAGGCTGAGGGAATAATTGTGTTTTGAAGTGGTTTACTACCATTTTTGTCCCACTTTTGAGTGGCGAAAATTGGCAAAAATCCACTAAAGTGGCATGATATTTTTTCAACACGAGCAATACTATTGAACACCTCCCGATTACTTTTTCACATTGGTTCTTAATTATTTCACCTTTTAATGACCTTATTCTACGATTTTTAGATACAGATAGATGATAACTTTTTGAATGCCGTAAGCAATAATATATGAAGCCGTGACCCAAGTCATATAAGGCCTATTCACAAATTTCGAGAAATGGATTAATGGGAAGATATTGAATATATATACAGCATATTGTAAAGCATTAGCCATGCATAATAGGCCTTATTTATTACAAGGATATATAAAAATGATATCAAAGTATGCGTATTGGTTGAGAAAAAACAGAATAGTCATTATCTTGTTGCACAACAGCTATGCTATCATACAAATTGTTCATTTTTAGTGTGCTTCCTATATTCTTATATTTGATCTATGATCCAGTATAATAATAGTAGCACAGTACTAAAATGAGTGCTGGTGTAGGGCCGGCCGGCCGTAAGTGGTGCACAGACCAAAGCTTAAAAGATATCGCCCTGAAAGCTTTTGTGAAGCTACGGACATATAGTTGTGCATCTACTCATACGATTTTCAATATATTCTAAATCATCATCATTACGTAGCATTTTGTGATTTTATTCTTTTGCTTATTATACAAGAGCTAGAAGAGCTGAGATTGATAACACTGGTGAAATATGAGGCCCTCTAAAACCCATTTCATTTCTAGATCCATTGGACATACTAGGACCAAAGTTTTGTCGCGTCAACATCGCCGAATTTTAATGATAAATGCCTATTAGAGCTCAAATTTAGTAGTTTGAGGTAAAGAATTGTTCGATAAAGAGTTCAATATAGATGTCTCAACAAAATTATATTCATTAATTAAGCTTACGTTATCATGATGACACAGCAATAATTATAAATGGCTAATAGAGTTAAAATGATAAGAAATAGAAATAAACATATGTTGTAGAAAGTGTTCAGTGTAGATGACTATACAAAATAATGCTAATTAGTTATGCTCACGTCATCATGATGACACAGCCAAAATTTACATCCACAATTTTAATCGTTCAAACTTTAATTGATGTAAGAAAAGCCCCTCACTAACGGGCTAGAAATGTGCTTCCAAATTTCTCGGATGACATGTAATGTGTCATCATCCAAGGAATGTGGAGGCACACTTCTGGGCTGTCTGTGAGAGGCATTTTTTTGAACTGTTTTAAACATACCTTGAAATACGAGTAGTATGGACAATTTTGGGATAAAAAAGTGGCAATGGAAATTCATTTTGGGCAATTGATACTTTATTGTGAAAACAATTGTAATAGTAACTGTGATCAATTTGAACAGATTCGATAGACAACTACAATCAAATCAGAAATAATCTAAACAAGCACACATCGCTTGCTTGCACTGCGCGGCTTTGATAAAGTGAGATTGTTTTGTTTTAAATTGAATGAAAATAAGTTTACCATTATATTGCTGAAAAAAGATTACTATAGTAATATACAAATATACATAGCATTCATATCATAGTAGGTAGGCTTTCAGCCTTACCTAACTTACCTATTCTGGTAGCAGAAGTGATTCACAACATGATTTCTAACTTTCTAAAAATAAAATAACTTGGAACAGGAGGATGCTACATAGTATTTAGCTTAATTATACCCTTTTACTCAAATAAATATGAAATTAACTGAATATACTTGTACATTTGATTTGAAATGAATTATATCACTCTATCACTAATTGATCAAGATAATCCCTATTGTACGTAGTATGAGTACTCTTTTTTATTGTAATAACAGGTGCATAATGCTCAGAATTGTTTCTAATGTATAGAGCGGTTGGTGTTGAATTTTCTAGCGAGCTACTGAATCTAAGGACATTGTTGATAGCAAATAATCTTCTTTCCAAGATAAACTTCCAACATAATATCAGTTGACAGCATAGAGGAAGTTGCCTTTATCTCAGCTTCTGTTGCTACATGCATCGTATCCAAGTGCATTCCTGAATCTTGAATATGCTTTGCTGCAGTTTCGTTGCGCATCTGGAAATACCTTTGAAGCTTCACCTTTCCTTCTGTGAGCAAATATCTGCGAAGCTCTTCGCGTAATTTGACATGATATTTCTCGTTCCCTGTAATAATCTTTGAGATACATCAGAAATAACAATTGCCATCTCCTACAATTTTATAAGTCTCCCATGGTTCGGATTTACTGAGAGGTTGATTCACGAGTAAGTTGTGTTGTTCGATAGGTTCTACAGATTAGCTTCAATGGTTTGTCTCGTGAGTGAGAGATCCAGAATATCAAATTTAAAATATCGCAATTCTTCTGTTCCAAATGTCAATTTATGAACAAAGAAATACGTATTTAATATGAGTTACCATTGGGACGCGACTAAGGCAGAACCAAAATGTACTCAGGCCGCGCACCGCGAGCAAGCGAAGCGCACCTTTAGAATTTAATGACTATTAAAGCTGTGGTAAAACTAAGTTTTATTTAGTTGACTGATTTAGAATATCTTCTCGTGAGATACCATAGGTGAAACGAGGGATCAATTTGCTCGTTAAACTCTTTTTGGAGCATGACTGAAGAATGTTGAAGCATTAAGTTGTGATCCAGGCCTTGTTAGTTGTGGAACAGGTATTACATTTGACATATTTTAACTTCGTTGAAAAAACGCTTTGCAAGGTGTTGAGGAATTTTAATCCCAGAACGATCCTATTTGCTATTGCATTACTATCAGTCACCTTAGATATACCGAATTAGTATATGAAAGAATTACCTGTTTACCTATACTTTTTGTCATAATGAAGTTTATATTTAATCTGTTCTTTTAAAATATTATTAGGAGCTTCATTGCATAGTTAACTATGTTGTAGTTTTGAAATACGCCTTCGAGGTCTTCTTGGTACTCAAATCTACATGCATATTAATGAATGAAGATAAATATTGTAACAAAAGTCTCCTGGAAAAATCTTCTGAAGCAAATTCAATGAGATTGTTAAATCTTGCATTTTATGCCGTTAATGTGATGAGTAAAAAATTCTGCTTTCTTTAAATCTTCGAGAGTCCCTGGTTCGCTCTCTATAGTTGCGCGATTGTCGAAAATTCCGTAGAGATGGTCTAATAATCCAATTAACTTAGGGAGTTGATAGTTGAAATGGACTGTATTTAGTAACTCGGTTCCATTCATTATAGACTTCAATAAACTTGGCCATCTCTTCCCTATCTCTACTTCCATCTTCTCAGCTTTTCTACTGACGTCGCACGCCAATCATGACACAAGATATCTCCTATACTAGGAGCATAATACTGCATTAAAAATTATACCAAAATGTGGCTTATACGTACACATTGGAGGGTTTTGGAAGCAATTCTCTAGAAGTTTTTACATACTTGATATTTTTTAATGATATGGACCTCATATATTGTTTTGGCCCCTTTGGAGAATATATAATGCTTAAATACAGAAGAAAGGCAATCAAAATACCTTAAAAATATATCTAGAGGATAGTTTCTTTCTCGTGGAGTTTTCGATTCTATGTTCAATTCACAAAATGATTCCCACTTATAAATTATAAAATAATATAATCAAAATATTGATTTTAAAAAAAATAGATTTGCAGTATCCCTCAATTTCCATTAGGTTAACTGCTTCATCATATTATATAACGTGCAATTATCAGCAGTTCTTAACTTCAAAATATGACAAATCATAGCCTACTGTATATGAGGCCTCAGAGGAACTTGACTAGGGATGCGGTAGAAGATGGTTGAGCTAATACAAGAGCTGCCTTAAATCATTAACAAAGCACAATAGAGCTTAGGAATGTATTACCAGCATATATAAATATGGTGTCAAAGTACCGATATCCGTTGTTAAAATTTAGATTAGTCACCATATTGTTGCGCAATAGGGTATTTTCGTGACAAATTTGGTGATTTTAGAGGTCGTTTAAGGGCACTTCTAAGTGTTTTTTTATTATGAAACTTTTCGCATAGAACTAAGATGTGAATGGGTTATTAATACGAAAAACTTGGGATTTTTTCATGGAATGTCGCTACATTCCAGTGTTGCCATGGAAACGTGTTTTGGTCAGTTAGAGTCATATCTTAAAAACCGCAATAGCTAGTCGTTCAAATGTAATTCTATTTGATAGCGAATATACTACTTCCTATTAAGCGATAATATAATTTCGACGTCTAAATTCAATGGTTTACGAGATATTCGACAAATTACCAAATGTGACCATTATGATAAATTGTATAATATCTCGTGAATCATTGAATTTATAAAATAAATTATATCATTACTTGATGGGAAATAGTCTATTGGCTATCAAATGGATTACATTTGAATGTCTAGCTATCGCAGTCTTCAAGATATGACCCTAACTGACCAAAACACGTTTCCATAGCAACACTGGAATGTAGCAACATTCGATGAACAAATTCCAATTTTTTCGTATTAACCCATTCCATAGCCTACTACATACAGGCTGTTTCACTACTTTAGACCAGGGATAAGATAAAGTCGAGTTTTTAATACAATTAAATTTAACACAATATCATTTTGATATATTTAATATCGTGTAATTATACATCCTCTATCCCACAATAATGATATTACTGACTGCTGGCATAATTTAGTTGACGGACAAGGAATACTACATAAATATATAGGTGTATATATATATACATATATTAATTAGAGGTAAGTTTAAGTATCTTCCTTTGAGTATCTTTGGGACAAGAGGTGGTAGAAGTAATATTATTGGCCTTGTTGTTGAGTAAACAGTTACTTGAAGTCATTAAAATACAACGTAGCATATCTTTTCCGTCAATACAGCAATCAGTACACTCAAAAGCCCAATCCTCACATTCTTCATCCTCAATTTTTAGAATAGCCAACTGAGCCTCATCCAAATGCTCCAGGTGCGTATCGAAACTGGGCGAGTGGACACATGTGTCATCAACAAACGCCTGTACATTCGGACACCCTCGTAGAGCCTGGTCTACCGCTCGCTGATAGGTAGCCTGTGAGTTTGACAATCCAAAAGGCATGCGGTTGAATTCAAACTGGCCGCGAGTTGAAACAACGCAGTGAACTCCCTATGCTTTTCCTTCACAAGAACGCTCCAGTATGCGGATGCCCCATCCAGTGTAGAGAATACAGTTGCCCCTCCCATACGATCGAAAACATCTCGGGTATCCGGCATCGGATAGGCATCTCGCTTCGTCACATCGTTGAGATCCCGGAAATCTACGGCAAATCGATGGGTCCCGTCCTTTTTCTTCACTAAGATCACTCGACTCGCCCAAGAGGAAGAAGAGGGACGTATGATCCCATTCTCGAGCATTTCATCTATCTGCTTGGATACCTCCGCCTCAATTTCCGGAGAAACACGCAACGGCCGGCTTCTGATCGGCCGCTCATCCAGAAGAGTGATAACGTGTTCCGCAGTTCCAATTTCGCGCGGGCTCTTCGGGTTCTCCGCGATAACGTCTTTCCATCTCGACAGCACCTTGCGTATGGCTGTCTCTTCTCGCGGTGATAGTTTCGGGTTTATATCGAACCTGGCCTCCAAGCTATCTCCCTCCTTTCCCATCTCAGTCTGCATAATTTCTGCTCTAGTCGCCGCGTATCCCGGCGTGCCGCAGCTAAAGAGGTTTTCCAACAACCACCTAGCCTAACTCTCATGTTTTCCCAATCGAAAGTAGTATTCTTGAAGCGCGCGAGGAACCTTCGACCCAATATATACACCCTATTGTTAGTATCGAGTACTTCGATTTCGTGTTCTAGTGGTCGACCATCCCCCACATCCATCGCCACGCAGGCCGTACCACAGACCGCAAGCGCTGTCCGCCCTAGCCCATACACTTGACTGTACTTTGTGCTGTAAGGAATATTCATCTTTTGTACGGTGCCTCTGTCCACCACCGAAGGATCCGCCCCCGTGTCCATCATTACATTGATGGGTTTGCAGTTCCATTTAACTGGTACCACAACCGCCGTCTCATGTACAACACTATGCTGCGTCGTGGCCTGAAATACCCCTCTTCGACTTCGTGTATGTGGGCAGTAGCGGACCTCGTGTCCTCTTTCGCCACATTTCGCACAGTGCCGTTCCGGGCATTGGGCCATAAAGTGCCTGTTCGAGTCGCAAATAAAGCACCGACCCTTCTTAGGGAATTGGCTTGCCGGATACTTCCTTGTAGGTCCATCCCGCCTCCCCATTGCCCTTTGCTGCGTGGCGCATCCATATATGTATAGAAACAGTTGAGAGCTAACATTCAAGAACAAATACAACGTAAAAGTAAAAAGGAACCATATAGCAGAGAAAGAAAATAGCCATAACATTGATATTAATTTATTGGAACGTAGACTAGTTTCATATAGTTAGGCATCAAACAAATGATGAATTAGCAGATTTGGAACAAAAATTATTTATTCATATTATGGGTGCGTAAGAAAATCCACTTTATCTTATCCCTGGTACCATGGAAAATTGTTCAGTGAAACGGCCTGTATGTAGTAGGCTATGCCCATTCACATCTCAGTTCAATGCAGAAAACTTTATAATAAAAACACTTAGAAGTGCCCTTAAACGACCTCTGAAAATCACCAAATTTGTCACAAATATAACCTATTGCGCAACCATATGGCGACTAATCTAAATTTTAACAACGGATATGGGTACATTGATACCATATTTATATATGTTGGTGATACATTCTTAAGCTCTATTGTGCTTTATTAATGATTTAAGGCAGCTCATGTATTAGTTCATCCATCTTCTACCGCATCCCTAGTCTCAAATCTGCAAATTACTCTGAGGCCTTATATATAGGCTATGGACAAATAAAAAATTTTCACCTCCAAAATGTGAAAAACTGGACAGTCATGACTAGCCACCCAAAATAATCACATCGGATAGTATCGGCCAGAATCCCAGATCTATAACTTCTTTCAACAATGTTAGATTATTATTATAATTCTGATTTCGTTTCAAACTTTGAATTTCCAGCGATTTAAAACATATATTGAACATATTTGGAGAATTTTGTGGTAGACAATGGCAAGCAGTGACCAGGAATTCTTAAACAATCCTGGCAGTTGCAAGGAACCCGCAGCTACAATATTATCCAAATGTACCCATTATATATACAAGCGCGCTTCTTTTCGCTTGCTTGCGCTGCGCAGCTAGCGCACACTCTGTGTCCGCCGTAGGCGCCCTTTTTGGTACCTGCGTCACATTGAATAATTGTAAGGGAGATAACATCCCTAACTGCATCTGTCCTACTGTTAATATCGATATCGCACGAGAAATCACCAAATTTGTCAATTTTTTATTTTGTTGACGTCATAACAGAGTTATGATTCATCATCTTTTGATGATAGTTGCAAACAAAATCTTTCTGGTATGATTTGTCTGAGATTTGCAGCACATGCAGTAAATGGGTTGACATTATATTTATATAAAAAATGGAGGTGCTATTTTGTTATTGTTCTATTAAAGTAAAAAATATTTTATTTTTCAGAAATTTTCAATCAATACTAACATTTATTTATTTTTTATTGTCTCTAAGTTATAATTCTACATCAGATTCATTGAACTGTATACATGGAAACAGACATACTCTTGAGAATTTTTGGAATGTACACCTAATTCTTAAAATAGTAACTACCACAAATCAGATGTGTGTAACCTATTTGAAACTTGAAACTGTACCATGGTATGTAATACATAATAATGGAAACATAAAACATAGAAAGTTAACACACAAAGTTATATAAAGTATTCTGTAATCGATGTGATTTCTTTAGTTGCATTCTCTGAACTTTTCTACAATCAGTTTTAAATCTTCTGAAGGAAGAACGTATTGACGTCCTGACGATGATATAGTTGATGGAGGATTTATCTTACATAGGATATTCCATATTGGAATCAAACATCTATCTTCCCTACTAGGCTATCTAATCGTTTTCAATTTTGGATTAAAATGCATCAGTTTTATTTCTGCATCGCCTTCTTCGTCAAATAGTTGTAAAATTACTCCAATCCACCAATTATTGTCTTGTTTGAAAGCAGCATAGTCTCCAATGAAGAATGATGGTAACTCTTTCATATCTGAGAAATCGATATCAAATTTAATTGAATCTCCTTCCTGATCGCTTGATCGCATAACTTCGAGTACAGATGAGTCAATAATAGGTCTGAATCGATGGAAACTACGTGTTCCTGAGATTATCTTCGCTTTGGCAAATCTACAAGTAATCTTTAAAAACTCACGATCATTTTCGATTTCACTCTTAATCATACTATAAAAGAAATCTATTTCACTAAAATGCTTTGGTAGATATGATACATTTCTTCAGGAGTTAGTATCTGATTATTCTTGGTTCGCTTGAGGCTTTCAATTGGTGTGACCCTTTTGACATTCCCTCCAATCCAATCACAGGGAGACTTTCCATGCGCAGTTGCAAAAAAGTTCCATTCGGCATCGAATCCAAAATCGCACTTATGTAGGCACAAATTGGTGAAATTATATTTGTTTTTATACTGAGCTGCACATCTATCAGAATAATATTCTACCTTAGTTACATTTGGATAATGAAGTTTGATGTGGTTTAAAAACCTCTTTTGGATCGAATATACCATGGCTGTATCATGGTGTAAATCATCAATATTCATCATCTTCATAGAACTCGAGGGTGAGATCAAGAATTGCTTTAGGTAAAGGCCTTCCCTTCTTGGGATCCAAAAATAATAGAATACCCTTTTCCTGAAATAATTTTCTAGCTTGCTTTGCTTGATAAGATGTTACCTCTATGTTTGTTATAATCGATTACCATTGATTAAGAAGAAGACTTCAAGGCAAGAATAAAATTAAGTTTTCTAACATTAACTGGCAAACTCCGCGACATTATTAGAAGTAAGCGCTTCTCTCGGATCTCGAGAGGTGCCGTATTAAGAGGTTTACCTGTATTGTGTTAATTACTACAATAAATGATACAATAAAAGAGTGTTATTACTTGTACTTGTAATTATTACTGGTATATGAGTTATCATTTAGAAAATAATTTTACTCCATATACCTCGAAAAAATCCTGAACTTACTATTAGGCCAGGTGGGAGGCTCGAGAGTTAATAAATGAATCCGATTTCTGGTATTATGCGTTTCCTGTATTTTCGTTTTGATTACCGTCATCAAAGAATCAAAGTTAGCTGCCTTTTCCATTATATCTTGAACTGGTGATAAATACTGTCCGTATATTGTGTCTAATTTACCTTTTTCTTTCGAATGTTTCCTAAATTGAAAGAAAATGGCATAAACAAGATTGCCTCAAAGCGGGAAGCATTACTTTCAGTAAATAGTAATACATTTTCTTTTAAATGTTAACAACTACTAAATACCTAGGTAAAATTAGCTGCTGGTGTTAGATCATATAGGCCAAGAGTCTCATTAAACTTTGCAAGAAGATTTTCTTTTGTCACATTTTCTTCTATCACTCTAAGTTCTAAATCGGGAGAATCGAATCCGGCTACTTTATTTTGTATTCCCTCTATTTCCACCTTTTGAAAATCTCTCTAAAGTTTCGAAAATTCGGATCTTGCAGCTAATGCAGACTTTTTTCTAGGAATCACAATCATATTAAAATGATGATCTGGCTTGGTTAAAAGAAGTTCATAGATATGTGACTTTCGATTCAAAAACTGTGTCTTTTTTGAATAACATCAGGTGGTACAAGTGGTTTTAAGAAGCGAAATATTTGGCACTGGAATAAAAATCGAGATTAATGTTTAGAATCCCTTAAGGGATCTAAAAATGATAAAAAAGGACTTTTGGTAAATTTTTGATAAAAACAAAATGCCCTCAGGAAAAACCAGCCTTAAAAGTGTAGTAATTGTTCCAGAGAAAACGAAAAGATAGTTTCTGGAACGTGCTCATTATGATGCAGAATACCAAGAAACAGAAACGTTGGATCAGTTAAAAAATACAGAGGTTAAGAAATTGATGTTAAAAAATTGGTGATAAGAAAATGATTGGCCAATTGAAAGCTGGTAGACTTGATTTCTAAAATGCTCGGGAAATGGCCGTTGTGATATTAGCTATTGTGTATAGAAAAGAATTCTGAACATGTTTTAAAAAATTTTGTTCAGATCCGACCATTAGTTCGTAAGTTATAGTATATTGTAGGTAAAGTTCGGACATCAAACCTCTCTATGGCCCCGAAAGTGCTCGATGTCAATGCTTAAAAACTATTGAAGATATATAATCTATTATAATCTTAAATGAAAGGATATATATGATAATATATAGGTTCCTCAAACATCTCTTTGTCAAAAAATAAATATTTCTTGACTTATCATCGATTTTATTGCAATACAAATTCTATGGAGAACTTTGAATATATTAGAAAATGGCGAATCTTGTCATGAAATAAGTTCCCAAAAGTAGTTATTATACTAAAAAACAATGCAAAAGTCACTAGCAATGTATACATAAATTTTGAAGCACTAAACATGATTATTTTGGAAGTTCAAAGCATTTATCTCCAAAATTCGGTCAAAGCCCCCCCATTTATGGTCCACAAACAGATTCCTCCATATCTCGGGAAATATATACCAAAATCGTAGCTCTCAATTCCTAATATACTTTTCAAGACGGTATATATCAGATTCTTAAATAATAAGTGTACTACATGAAATGGAATGCTAAGTTTTAAATTTTTATCACGTGATGACGTAGCATTTTTCGAAAATCCTAACTTGAAAACTAAAAGTCGTAGACTCTCGCTCTAACTTCCTAATATACTTTTTAGATGCTCTTTATTCATTCTAAACCGATGAATTATACTTTGTAGTGCTAGGAATATGAATTATATTACCTAATTGGTTCAAATTATTCGGTGTTAGAGCCCTCAAGGTAATTTGTGAATTTTCAGTATAATTTTGCTATTTTCACCAAAATCTGTTGGAATATATCTATTTCATTAGTATACATGCGATTAAATGCCCATGGATGCTTTTATTTATCGTTTATAGCTCATTTTACATCGTTCTTAACGTTAAAACTTCAAATCCCTATATCTCGGGACTTTAAAATTACAAAATTGCTTTGAGATAGAGGTTTGAAAATTTCAGGAGTTGTTTCATATCATTAGGCGATGAGCGTAGGACCCCTCGATTTTCGATATCTTATAAATTTGTGATTTTATTGGTGATTTCCAAAGAAAATCGGGCTTTTTTCGCCGTTTTTTGGCAATTTTTTTTCAAACCCCTATAAAATTAACAATTTTGGTTATTTTAACTTTCTTTTGGTTATATGCGATAGCAAATTTTATAGACTATATATGAATAAATTTTAGAAGCATTTGATCCAAACATGTGTTTCAAAAAAATCACAGAGTGGAGGAGGGCTTACCATTAAGATGTGCTAGGGAAAAACGATGTGCTAGGGAAAAAACCGACTTTGAGACAGTGTAACTCAAAAACTCGAAATGCGAACCAAAAACTGTTTGTCATGTCTCAATATTTTTTAATTGCACTACCTGCCCACGCTTAACATCTTATATCTCTCTATTCTTGATATATGCTGTAAGCCAAACCTATGGATTTTTCACGGGCGGTATCCTTAATATGATTTGTATCGAAAGAAGTTCGCTTAATGTCACGGGCGGTATCCTTAATATGATTTGTATCGAAAGAAGTTCGCTTAATGTGAAGTATCTCTATTATGAATAATTTTTTTGGTCCCTTGGTGGTTCGCAATGAGCGACCTTGAATGTAGTATATTAATATACACATTCTATTAAAATTCGTCACATATATATAAATATATATATATATATATATCCTCACTATTAAAACTCGATTAATATTTATTTATTTATACGTATATATATTTGTAACGAATTGATTGAAGAAACTGTCAGGCGCAGAGAGCTGCTTTTTGGTATGTTGGAGTCTTTTGGCAATGGCTCCACTAAGTTCTGAGCTCAGAACAAATGTTGACTCATCATGGAATTATGACGTCATTTTCACCTTTTTTAGAATTAGAATTTTCATTTTTTCGGCCATAACTCAGCCATTTTAAGTGATAGAAGGCTGAAATTTTAAAAGAATATGTATATTAATATATCTCACATATGATACAAATATCATTAAAAAAAGACGTCATTATTATGCATCAAAATTGACGTATTTAGAGATGTTATCTCCCTTATACTTGATCAATGTAACCTCGGGCGCCCACAGGGCACCTCTGTCGGGCACAGTGTCCTCCAGCCGCGCAGCGCAATCAAGCGAAGCGCGCTTGTATATATATATATATATATATACACTATATATATATCTTTGACGAATTGATTGAGGAAACTGCCATGCACAGATTGCTGATTTTTGGCATGTAGGAGTATTTAGATATGGCTCCACTAGTTTCTGAGTTTAGATGAAAATGTGGACTCATCATAGAATTATGACATCATTGTCACCTTTTTTATGAATAGAAATTTCAGCTTTTCCACCATAACTCAGTCATTTTAGATGATTGAAGGTTGAAATTTTATAAGATATGTATATTATTTTTTTCACATGTGATACAACTATCATCAAAAAATGATGACTTATAACTCTGTTATAACGT
This sequence comes from Aphrocallistes beatrix, assembly GCA_963281255.1. NCBI lineage: Eukaryota > Metazoa > Porifera > Hexactinellida > Sceptrulophora > Aphrocallistidae > Aphrocallistes > Aphrocallistes beatrix. The sequence goes on from OY725496.1 coordinate 1,829,908, forward strand.
TATCATAACGTAATAAAAAATTGATAAATTTGATGAATTTTCGAATGGTATCGATATTAATAGTAAGATATATTTCGAGTCGATATCTCCCTTATAATTCATCAATCTGCGCCCATGCGCCCGGAGGTCCCCTCTGATGGACAGAAAGTGTCCGCCAGCCTCGCGCGAGCAAATGAGCGCGCTTGAATTATTCAATATTGAAACTGATTTGCTATATAAGGCTTGAAACCAGGGATGCGGTCGAAGCTGGTTGAACTAATACATGATTTGTCTAAAATAATTAATGATTTTAGACGTAGAGTCTGCGTCGATTATTTTGAACCACCAGGGGACCAAAAATATTTTCTAAATAGAGAGATACTTCATATTAAGTGAACTTGATTCAATGCGAATCCTATCTAAAAAATGAAATTTGAACCTGGAGGTTAGTTCATAATAAGCGACCATGACTGTATCATCTTTACTTCAATCATCTTCGACCGCATCCTTGGTTCATTTTTTCGATTTAGATGGCACGCCTTCTATACAGTTGGCTGTGGCTGTCCCAAATAACATATTATAAAATGTTGCATATTCATTTAATACTGTGAGAAGTACTGTGAGAAGGACCAGATGTCGTCTATATTCTATAGACGGCATCTGGTCCCATCTTCCCACTTGCACTAATTATAGGTGGATATTGCACTCTCAGGTACTCCGTCATCTCCCACCTTGTACTAACTATGCCACATCCCAATGCAGCTGAACAGCGTGTTTCCATTGTGTCAGTGAACAAAACTGCCTTCAGCCCCAATCTTGATTTTGAGAAACCTTTGGGAGTATCATCGCTACTAAAATTGCCCTTCAGACAACTTATCCCTCAAATTGGAGCCATATAATGTGCTACAGTACCCGGGCAAAAGTATTCGACCACCACGAAGCCTCCATACAAATAGTATTAAAGTGGATCTATTTATATTGGAATATGTACTCAAACTGTAAGAAATATTCTATTTTCGATTTCTAACTCGTAAACTACGCTTCCGAATTGCCCATCTTTGAAGCTTTCAACCCAAATACTCATTCCCATGTAGAAAATCATCAGCCTGTGCCACTTTGTGTCACTAATCGCCATCTTATTTAATGGCCCTGACTAGGGAAAAGTAGCATTAGGTGTAGGATGTAGATTTTTTTAACTTTGAGATAGTAATTGAGTTGAAGCTCTCAATTATGAGTACAGTCAGGGTCGCTTTTTATGAACCCGCTTAATATATTATGAACTAACCTCCTGGTCCCAATTGCATTTTTAGGTAGGATTTGTTTTGAATCAAGTTCGCTTAAGGATACCGCCCTCGAAAAATCTTGATTGGCGTAAAAAAAAACTGCAAAATGTTTTATTGCTAATTTTATTGTATTACTGATCGGTCCACCATCTGATAGCACTATTTGGACGGCATTTTTTTGTATTTTTTGCGAAATAACCCCCTAAAGTTTAGCGCTAATAAAAATTGAAAATTATTAGAGGATTTTGACTCATTTACCAGTTAGTTTTTAACTTATTTGATATTTTTTTAATGATATGAACCTTGACATTGTATTAGCACCTTTGGAGATTATAAAACACAAAGATTTAAAAGAATGGGCAAATAAAATCCAAACAAAATAGCTCTATAAGGGAGTTCATTTATATAATCCTCGGGAAATCGCAAGTTTGATCTCAGATATTTAGCGATCACTGGGTCAGAAATAAAATTCTGATCGTTTCAAAAAAAAATTTGTTCGGATCCGACCATTTGTTCTTGAGATATCGCATATTATAGGTAAAGTTCGGCCATAATATCCCTCTAAGGTCCCGAAAGAGGCTGATGTCATATCTTAAAAACTATTGTAGATATATAATATATTATATCCTTAAATAAAAGGATATATGCGAAAATATATAGGTTCCTCGAACATTCCTTTGTCAAAAAATAAATAATTCTCGACTTATCATTGATTTAATTGTAATACAAATTCGATGGAGAACTTTGAATCTATTAGAAAATGGCGAATCTAATCATTAAATATGTGTCCAAATTTAGCTATTATGCTAAATAGTGAATACAATTGCCGTTAATAATATGTACAGAAAAATTGGAGAACTTTTGATAATTATTTTGAAAGTTCTGGCCTTGGACCTCGCAGATTCGGTCAAAAACCCCCATTTAGGGTCCAAAAAGACATATCTCTCTATCTTTGTAAATACAAGTCCAAATTCTTAGTTCTCACTTCCTAATATACTTTTTACGAGTGTACATATATGATTCTTTGATAATAATTGCGCTACACCCTATGGAATGTTAAGTTTTAGATTTTTGTCATATGATGACGTAGCATTTTTCGAAAATCCTAACTTCGAAACTAAAAAAGTCGTAGACTTTCGCTCTAACTTCCTAATATACTTTTTGGAAGCTTTTTATTCATTCTAAACTGATATATTATACTTCGCAGTGCCAGGAATATGAAATATTATCTACAATTATCTCAAAATATTCGGAGTTAGGGGCCTCAAGGAAATTTGTGGATTTTCAGGGTACTTTTGCTATTTTTGGTAAATATTTGGCTTTAATATACCTAGATCAGCAGTATGGATGCGAATAAATGTCTGTGGATGCTTATGTGCATTATTAATAACTCATTTTACATTCTTCTTAACACCTAAACTTAAAATCTCTATATCTCGGGACTTTAAAATTTCAAAATTGACCGTCTTTACAGAATTATTTCTCAAATTTGGTTTGAGATAGAAGTTTGAAAATTTCAAGAGTTGTTTCATATCATTAGGCGATGAACGTAGGACCACCATTTTTTGGATATATTCTAACTCGGTGATTTTATTCATGATTTCCAAAAAAAACAGACATTTTTCGCCGTTTTTTGGCCCTTTTTTTTCGGACACCGATAAAATTACAATATTTGTCATTTTAACTTTCTTCTGGTCCTATGAAGTTGCAAATATGGTAGACTATCTATGATTCGATTTTGGAAGCGTTTGATTCCTTGGTATGTCCATAGCATTCTATATACTAAGGCAATGGCACTCTATTCAAAATCTGGACCATGGATGGCCATTACCATCGAACTTTCTAGACAATTAATTTATCAAGTTTTATGATTTTGTGATTAAATATGATAAATTCATATACTCTCTACTTACTTAGAAGATATTTTGAAATAATTTTCCGAAACTGAAATAATTCATTTTCCTGGATATTTGCACCATCTATCTATGCGTGAAAAATATCATAATACATCACCTTAGAATGACAACATCTTGATTTTTACAACCTCGGGTTCAGGAAATAGATGCACTGATGTAATTACTTGGAAATAAGCCTGTGAATTTACTAATATGTGTCAACTTCTGTCAAATAAACGTCACTGAATAAAATGACTAACCACATTTTGGTCACCCATAATAATTAAAAACAATATTTTTACGATATTTCAAAATGTTCTCAAAATATTGTCACTCACTCAAATCACCTATCTGCGCATCGCTTGTCTATTCAACATTCATCTTCACATCACGTCTGCTCTATTCTACCCTATTCTCACTATTACTCGATTCACAGCATACTTTTCAACATGGCTCGTCTGGTACCTGGTTCATACTTGCCAACTGTCCCGTTTTGGCGGGACGTTCCGCTTTTTTCACCCTCCTCTTGACCTCATTTTATCGAGTGTCCCGCTTTTAAATGAAATTTCCCCATTATGTCCCGCTTTTTTTTAACGCTGCGTCCCGATTTTATCATGACTCAGGTTGGCATGTATGCTGGTTGTAAGTCAAACTATTGTGATAAGATGAATCCAACCTGTTTTCTCTTTTCCTGCTGACAATGTAACTCGTGAAAAATGGTTCCGAGCTATACCTCGGCGGAGAGAAGACTACGAGATGAACAAACGGTTGAGGGTATGTTGGATAATACACTTTAATCACAATAGTCTATTGTAATTTGTTTTTGCATCTATTGCATCTAGTCGAACTCCCTGTCGGTGGGTTATTTATTGATCAAATTCAACGGTCATATTTTTTCTTAAGATACAATATCATAATGAAATTTCTACAATCGAACCTTCAATCATTATTAATGAAAATTTATATTACAAGGCTTTTTATAATGGAAACAAACAAAATTTAACTATCCTGCCACTCACTAACCGATACCATGTCATTGGAAAATATCATTAATGAAGTCGAATTATTTGAAATTATTAAAAATGAGAAGGTAATTTCCTCATCCACCCCTTCGATTCAACACGTGAATAATGCCATTCATAATATCACTAATGCTAAGATAAAAAAATAGTATTGGTTTAGAGAGTGAGTATACTAAAATTCTAGAAGTTGCTTCCAATTTAACGATTTAGAGCGTCATGTCATTCTTCTGAAGTCTACATTCGTAGTGATGAAATAGAGATAACACTAAGCTAAAAATATATAACTACAGTCAGGGTCGCTTACTATGAACCCGCTTAATATGAACATTCGTTTATTATGAACTAACCTCCTGGTCCGAATACCTTTTTTTAGATAGGATTTGTATTGAATCAAGTTCGCTTAATTAATATGAAGTATCTCTATTATGAACATATTCTTGGCCCCCTGGTGGTTCACAATAAGCGGCCCTGACTGTATTTTTTAATGTTCTTTTGTTTTAGAGAGAGAGAGAGAGAAAGAGAGAGAATGAAGAAGCTAGTCTAGTTCTAAATGAATTGTCACACTTTATCTTTTATTTATTTAATTATTTATTTATATTTAGCAGTGTATTGATTGTGATTTTACCTTACATTGTGATTTTATTTTAAGTGGGTTGGGTGGTCCGAAATCATTAAAATCAATCAAATGTTACATTATAGTACTTTAGAATAGTAATGAAAGGCAGTATAACAATACATTATATTTTGCAAGCCGATGGTAATGGCCATCCATGGTCCAGATTTTGAATAGAGTGCCATTGCCTTAGTATATAGAATGCTATGGTATGTCCTAAACAATTCATTGAGTGCCTAAATTTCTACCATTAAGATGTGCTAGCGGAAAAAAAACAGACTTTGAGACACTGTATCTCAAAATTTAGAAATGAGAATTAAAAACGGTTTGGAATGTGCCAGTATTTCTTGATGGAGATACCTCCCCACGCTTAACATCTCTTATAGCTCTACTTTCATCGTATGCTGTAATGCAAATCATATGTTTTTTCGAGGGCGGTATCCTTAATATAACCAGTACGGCACTTGACTACTGAACACTTGTGAGGCATTATCTAGTCTATAAAAAATGTACGAAAATTAGTAAAGGGGTCCCATTGAGCACGAAACATTTAATGTGTGATAATAAAGCCATAATTCCCTAAAGGAAAAGTGATCTGAGCACATTGGGCAAGGTGAAGAAGAAACTCGTGAATATTAAGTTATTAATTTACAGATATAAAAATTTGAATGTAAAGAGTACCTTGTAAATCACCTATTTTGTTTAAATATGGTTGTATTAAATTTACAAAATGCATAATGATATTCAGGGTTTGATACATAATTTATTGCTGGGGGGAGGGGAAACTTCAGTCCATTTACCGTATACATCACCATTTAGATATCTGTTTAAATAACTGTCAAGTATATACCGCATATGGCCAAATTTTATGGGGGGGGAGAAACAATTCTGGGAGGGGAAGTCCCTGAGTACCCACCCTCTGTATAAAACCCTGATATTTATATCTGATTGTTCTTTAACCACTAACATAAGCGCCAAACAGTGGTAAAATACTAAGATATAAGCTCTTCAGTTTTAGCACACAATATCCGAAATATTATATTCTGTCACCCAATTAAGTATATACGTATATATATATATATACACTACCTGGCCAAAAGTATTGGAACACATTCTAATGTGTGCCACTTTTGCCAAAGTGGCACAACCCATTGAACACAATATTAAACAAGTGTAAACGTGATATCAATAGAAACTGTCCCTCCGACCTTTTCAAATAAACTTTTGTTGATTTCCTTCAATGGGCCCGTTTCCCTGCCACATGTGCCACTTATGGCATAAGGTGACACACATTAGAATGTGTTCCAATACTTTTGGCCAGGTAGTGTATATATATATATATCAGCGTTGAAACCAAATAGTTGATTATTCGGTTTAACCAAATATTATTTGCAAATAGTTGATATTTGGTTTGTAACCAAATATCATTATTTGGTATTCGGTTGAGAACTAAATAATTTGGTCAACTGAATAATTTGGTCAACCAAATAATTTGGTCAACTGAATAATTTGCATGCTTTCCCAACACAATCACATGTTCTTACATTAGGTGGTCCGAACACAAATAAATCTAATAGGTACATATACTTGAGTATATTTTTGTATAAATATTTATATAATATATAAACATTTACGCGAAAATATAATCAAGTATTATTTGGTTAACCAAATTAATTGGTTGACCAAATATTCGGTTGACCAAATTATTCGGTTTGACCATTATTCGGTTAACCAAATTATTTGGTCTGACTATTATTCGGTTAAATTGGTATTTGGTTGAAGCGGTTTCAACCTTTATATATATATATATATATGTTATCGTCATCATTAAATAACGCCTAAACCACAAAACCACATTCTTAAGTACCTCAAAAATGTTCGGAGTAGATTTGCCATACCTGATTACCTCATATTGTATATAATCTATAACTATAAAACGACTATTTTACCAGAGAGAAAAAATTCAAAATTGGCCCTTCTTTTTTTTCTGAGTTTCGGCTACTTGCCAATCTGTATATTAAGTAGTCTATGAATCTTTGAAGAAAATTTATTGTTGCAGAACTTTTGGATCACTCTATATCTACATTAACACAGGAAAAATGTACATGGTGACTCATAATTTCTGTGAAAAACATTCTTCGTTAGGAATAATCTTTTTATACTCAAACAATCTTAATTATTATGGTCTTTAGAGATTGTAATTCGAATATTTTCAATGATTTCAAAAGATTTTTCGAGTCTAAAATCTGCAACTGTGTTTTGTATGGCAAGTTTTGTGAAAAAAATGTGTCCCTGCGCGGAGCGAAGATCGCAAATCAGGACCGACTGCTTTTCAAATATCTTTCTAGTCTTCGAATTCTAGGAAAAATTAGCTGTCACCATGGCCTACTTAACTCAGGCCTCACAGTAGAATGTGAAATTTGGACCAGGGATGCGATCGAAGCCGAACAATGAAATACCAACTTTTCAATATTTCGTGGTAATTTTAGTACATAATGATTTGAGTGATAGCCTTGAGCGTTCACATTTGATCTAACCCTCATTAATTTCTATTTTAAATGTTTCCATCATACTATACTATATTGAGTATTGAAGTATATATATCATATATTTCATTTAAATAACTGAAATAAACAAGGCAATACTATTACAATCACAATTAATAATGTACAGTATTAAAACAGTTTTACAACACATAAACTTTCTTTCGATCCTTTTAGCGCTGTTGTTTCTCCGATTAACAAATTGAGGGTTGAGTTACTGGCATGTGAGAAAGGTTGGCCGCGCTTACAGCTGAACTAAATAAAGAAAAATAAAGTTAAGCACATACTATATTAAAATATAAGGATATTAAGAGTTAAATTTTTTCAATTCCTCTACATACTACCATGGAATTATAATTTTTTACTTTATTAGCTATCATACAATTTCCTGAAACAAATAATCGAAAAACGAGGAATATTGCAGGAAGGACATGTATTTTCCCAGACATCACATGTATTTTTCCAGAAATCAGTCTACTATCTACTATTGAGTTTAAAGCAAGCACGACTAGAATTTTCCTCGCTGGCCCTTCATGGTAACAGACGAACAATGCAGGACCATTTTTTCTGAAGGCTCGAGACCATGATATCAATTACAGTTTTCGTAGGATTATCTAGACATATATTGGATCCTATAATTTTGCCGCCCTTGTATTATATATCGGGTTTTACGTGAATTTCATCCATTTGAAGGATGACATGCTTTCGTTCATTCGAAAAAGAACACGTTGCTTGCCTCAGGAATGGAAATAATTTATTTTCGAGCCCAAATGAAAAGTACAATTTTTCTAAAGTATTGAAGTGAGGAAGTAATAGGCAAGGCATGTGCTGGAGATACTTATAGGCGAGATCAGATGTGTTTTAAGCAGGGTTGGGTTTTGTCCGTCCAAAACAGGTTTTGGACAGGGCAGTGGACAAAACCTGGTTTTAACAACTGGACAAAACCTGGACAAAACTTGGATATAATGGTTATATCCAAGTTTAGTCCAAGTTTAGTCCAGGTTTAGTACAGTTTTGTCCACCCAAGTGTTGGACAGGACGGTTTTAACCTGGTTAAAACCACTAGGTTTTGTCCAAGTGGACAAAACCTGCCAACCCTGGTTTTAAGAGATAATATTTGTGTGAGTATGTTGTATCTACGTCTATTTTTGGGAACAAGACTGTTTTCTAATTGGCATTGAATGAATTGGAGAGAAATTTCTGGATGCTCAGATGTTTCCACATCCGAACTGGTATGCATAATATCAATGGCTTGTTGGATATGAACATTCGCTGATGATATATGGGAAGCAGTAGATCCAGAATTCTTAGATGGCTCACATCGATAAGGCGCACTAGAAATTTCATTCACAAGTGGTTCAAGTTGTCGAATATCACTTAGGCAACTGAGCGAATGTGGAAAAATCTCATTTTTACAAAAGTCCTTGATAGAAAGATCGAACGTTACTACCAAATAAACATCAACTAGTATACTAGAATTCTCTAAACTAGGACGCATACAAATCAAGCTATGTTCATCTGGGTTCCATAATGACCAGGTTTTAGGTAAAGAAATAAGTGATAACTTACCTTGCATTTCCTGGAAGCAGCTAACCTTGAATCTCTCTTTTTCTTCTGGATCAGATCTCAGGCTAAGTGTCAAAGCTTGATTGATGAACTCGTCATCTTTTGAGTCGAGAGACCGACGACTTCGCTTAGCTGCAGATTGGGAGTAGTATGAAGAACATCCTGGTAGAAAGACTGGTACAGCATCATCCCTCAGCTTTGGGTTCACTCTAGGGATTTCGCGAAAAGTACCATCTCCGTTGGGAACCTTGTTCGTGTACTCGATATCTTCAGTCCTAAAGTGCTTCGCGCAGACGTAAACAGCCTTTAACTCGTCTATATAATCTCTGCGGAGTGCCCGAACCCAAGCGTGTCTAAGTTGATCTGGTTTCTGCGGCATCTTGAAAAGAGTCACACGATCTTCAGACTTGTAGTTACTCTTGCAACCAGATGCCGAGCAACTGTGGTCGGCATTTCAAATGTAAGTACGTTGCTAGTGCAAAAAAGAAATGTATGTAAATATTTATTATTATGATTAAAATATATATGAATGCAATTTTTACAAATTAAAGTATATACGAACATGATTGTATGAAAATGTTATGGGTAGTTGTGAATAGATAAACACGAATAAAACATTGTGGTTAATTAACAATTACCGGCTTCGACTGCATCCCTGGTGCAATATTTCCATTCTACTGTGAAGCCTGAGTTAAGTAGGCCATGCTGTCACATTTTCTTCGAACACACTAAATTTAATGAAATATTGGATGTTTAGATCATTACATTTTGACAACCATTTGGATCAGATTTATTGGCGATTTGAAAAAGAGGTACAATTTTGAGTGATTTTGCAAAATGTACCTAATTTGAACTCGTGAATAATAAATTTCTCCCGTTTCTGATACATATACCAGTTTATCTGTACCTAGCCATAAAATAGTATTCAGAATATGCTTTAAAGGGTTCTGCCTGGAGTAATCTGGGACTACCCGTAATGAACGGTTAGTACAGTCAGATAAATATGCATGACCCCAAAAAATTGCAAGAAATTGTTTTATTGTAGTTTTCCGCTGTATAATGTCTTAGGAGTAACATACTAAAAGTTTACCGAAATCGGAAAATCAGAAGTGATTTGGCACGACCCCGTCGTTGATCCCGTACTATAAAAATTGCCGATTTTGAAAACTGAGATTTAACCTTTCAAACGAATGTAAATCGTGCTCAGCATCAAATCTCCGGCAATTTGATATATATATTAACTATATTTTAAGCAAAAAGTTTTGGGTCCTCCCTAGCAACAACCAGTAATGTAAAGATTCCGATCTCCAAATCTGGTGTAAACCATATCGAGTGGCCCCTTGTTTTTCTCGGCTATGCTTGATGAGTACGAATTTCTTAATATAAATACTCTTAACGTTAGTTTTTAAATTTATGGTTTGCTGCTTGTGGATTCATGTGTTTTTAACGGTAAACATTACTCATAAATTTTTGTTTTGTCTCTTTAACTCCTATGAAATATGAGAATGGAAAATTTTGCTGGTATAGATGGATAAATAGATGGATTGATATGTTCACACTTCAATTTCATCTTCGGTTTCATCATCCGATGCAATTCCTTCTTTCACATTGCCACGGTTGTTATCTTGGCATCGTCCGCATGCTTGGGAACTGTTGAGTCCTTGTTTTCTGCAGCTACTTCAGAGACTTCTACAGCCTGTGGAACAGTTACAGTAAATCATTTTCAGGAGTGCTTCAGGTGCAGGGTTACTGTTCAACATGACTGGGATAAGGCTATTGTTATCTTGGCAGTTCCATCCCCTATTCGGTGACCTCCATACCATCATCCATGCCCATCCACATCATCACCTGGAAATAGCACCTCAGAGAATGAAATTTCGTGGCGCAGGCTGTAATACAGGCTGAGGAGGATGCCGATGTTGACATCGTGAAGGCAGCAGTATCAATGGGATATTTCAAGACAACAACTCTCAGCTAGGATACAGATCTATTGGTTCTGTTGCTGCACTGCACTCATAACAACAATGCAAAGAAGATATACTTCCGCTCGCATAAAGGGAAACCAACCGTAGCGTTTGACATCAAGATGATAAAGCAGGGG